>OU896710.1:4217598-4817598 GCA_918026855.4 Phaedon cochleariae | reverse complement strand
CGTGGGAAGTGCCTGGCAATTGTATATTCTCTTTCATGATAGGATCCGATTGAAAATAAAAAGATCAGCTTTTGTGGAAATGATGTTTTTGCCATTTTTTTTTCGTACTTTCAACACCCGGTATCTCTTGAAAGCTCATCTACACCTTTTCCAGATGTATTTCAGAATAGTCAATTCAATTTCAGAAAGCGTCAAATGTATTTCAGAATAGTCACTTGCATTTCAGAAAGCATCAATTGTATTTCAGAATAGTCAATTCAATTTCAGAAAGCGTCAATTGTATTTCAGAATAATCAATTCAATTTCAGAAAGCATCAATTGTATTTCAGAATAGTCAATTGAATTTCAGAAAGTGTCAATTGTATTTCAGAAAGTATCATTTGAATTTCAGAAAGCGTCAATTGAATTTCAGAAAGCATCAATTGTATTTCAGAATAGGCAATTGAATTTCAGAAATCGTTCTCTATAGACTGAATGCCAGCGACCACCAGACATCATTTCAACAAGGTTGATATTTTCTATATATCTTATTTAGTGGAATCGTTTTGGGGGTTAAAAATATTCAGTACTGGATGGGCTTTCAAGAGTTACCGAGTGTTGAACGGACGAAAAAAAAAACGGTATAAATATCATTTCAACAAAAGCTGATCTTTTTATGTTCAATCGGATCCTATCATGAAAGAGAATATACAATTGCCAGGCACTTTCCACGGGGTGTTCTTCTGCTAGACAAATTTATAAATCGTGAAAATATCATAACATTCACGTCATAGCAGCCTATTTTACAGTATCATACAGCCATCAGTCACTTCCTATTGGACAAACATGTAAAAATCAGAACTTTTCCATAGCAATAGAAATAAGTGTATCTATGAATCCCCTATACCTGAAATCCTGTTATCTGTTCATCAAATAGTATATAGGTACCTAAAGGTAGGTACATGAAAAAGAAATTTGGGGTGATTAAATTGAAAACATCACTACAGGAAACACTGAACATCCTATGCATTCTTACATGGAGTGCACTTTCTACTAACTAATCGATCTTGATGGTTTCTGAAATTCAATTGACGCTTTCTGAAATTCAAATGATATTTTCTGAAATACAAATCATGCTTTCTGAAATTCAATTGACTATTCTGAAATACAGTTGACGCTTTCTGAAATACAAGTTACTATTCTGAAATACAATTGACCCTTTCTGAAATTGAATTGACTATTCTGAAATACAATTGATGTTTTCTGAAATTGAATTGACTATTCTGAAATACAATTGACGCTTTCTGAAATTAAATTGACTATTCTGAAATACAATTGACGCTTTCTGAAATACAATTGACTATTCTGAAATACAATTGACGCTTTCTGAAATTGAATTGACGCTTTCTGAAATACATCTGGAAAAGGTGTAGTACTGTAGATTTTTAACCCCCAAAACGATTCCACCGAATAAGATATAACACACATAGAAAATATCAACCTTGTGTTGAAATGTTGTCTGGTGGTCGCTGGCTTTCAGTCTATAGAGAACGATTTCTGAAATTCAATTGACTATTATGAAATACAATTGATGTTTTCTGAAATTGGATTGATTATTCTGAAATACAATTGACGCTTTCTGAAATTGAATTGACTATTCTGAAATACAATTGATGCTTTCTGAAATGCAAGTGACTATTCTGAAATACATTTGACGCTATCTGAAATTGAATTGACTATTCTTGAATACAATTGACGATTTCTGAAATAGATAGATAGATAGATAGATAGAGTTTATTTAACTATGTTACATACAAGTATGTTTATAGCAGGTCAGCAGGGCAAGGGAAAAGTAGCACAGTAAAGTATCAATACTAACATATCATAAAATACAATGTAGTGGTAATTTTGAAAATGTGATAAAAATAATTAGTATCTGTAATATATATCAAAGAATTACATGACAAAAGCGTATATGATATGATAAAAAATGACAAGTATCAATAAAATAATTTGAAAAAATCACATAAATGAATAGATAAATGATAAGATCAATTAAAAAGTTATAAAAACAATGGCAAACATAAAAGCTATGTTGCCCTATGTAAGTCTAAGCTCTAAGAGATTTCGATTTTTGGAGGTATCCGGATATACTGTAGAAACAATTATCAAGAAGAAATCTTTTGATTGTTGTTTTGAATTTTTTTGGTTCCAGTAGTTTAACAGATTCATGAAGAACATTGTATAGATTGAAATTCAAAGAATTCTGTTGGCTTACAACTAGTCTATGTTATTGAAGATTCAACAAGTCTGCGGATCTGGTGTTGTAATTATGTATATCCGAGTGCTTTATGAATATACAGGGTAGGGAGTGGCATAATACCTTATTTGATGAAGGATTGTTTACAATGATCTCTATACTCAAGATTAGCTAGAATTCTTATAGCCCTTTTCTGTGACCTGAATACCCTATTCGCATTACAAGAGTTGCCCCAAAGAAGAATGCCATAGGATAAGACAGAGTGAAATAGAGAAAAGTACGTTATTTTCAGTACATCCATATTAGTAACAGGTTTAAGTTGCCTCAATATGAATAAAACACTAGATAACTTACTAAGCACCTGATCTACATGACTGGACCAATTTAATCTATCATCAATTTTTAAACCCAGTAGTGTAATATTATGCCCTTTTTGATACAGAGGATTTGAGGAGACGATCAAGTTTTGAGTTTTGTTCTCGTTTAGTTTGAGTTTATTTCGCGTAAACCAATTTTTTGCAACGTTCTTTTCGAGTTCAGCAGCTACTGGTAGTGCGTCATGCAGCTTACCCGAGCTTATGAGGGTGGTGTCATCAGCAAATAAAACGCATTTTATAGGTTCGATAGACTGACATAAGTCGTTTATGTAT
Organism: Phaedon cochleariae; assembly: GCA_918026855.4. Lineage (NCBI taxonomy): Eukaryota > Metazoa > Arthropoda > Insecta > Coleoptera > Chrysomelidae > Phaedon > Phaedon cochleariae. The sequence continues at coordinate 4,814,709 of OU896710.1, read as the reverse complement.
ACTAGGAACATAAACGGCCCAAGGACTATTCTGAAATTAAATTGACGCTTTCTGAAATACATCTGGAAAAGGTGTAGTTATGAATTTAAAAAAAAAATTGACCACTCGCCTATTAACGCTCATCGTGAAAAACCCTGTTATAGTGTTAAAAAATTCGACAGTTTCACAGTGAATGATATTTCAGAAGGAGGCTGTCTTCAGTTTCAAACTATTTGGAGGCATCTGAAACGAGCAACAGAAGAAAGACGAAAGGAAAATTCCAGATGGGTTTGCCCGTTTTCGAAGATACTCCGAAAGAGGACCTGCAGGAAGTCATCACAAAGGAAGGGAAGATGAAGAAAGAGGAAGAGACGAAAAAAGAGCCGACAATAATTGGTGAGAAACAACATCATTGATGAACGTATACATGTTCACTCCGTATATTTGAACAGCTTCTACAGGGTTTATCATTGAAGATAGAAAACAACTTCAAGGGTTTGTTCTGAACCTCCAGAAAATTGTGCGAGGTGAAACAAATCAATATCGCTGATATAAGAAATGGGTATCAACTTTGCTATCTTCAATGGAATACGCTTTATATTTTTAGAAAAAAATGAAGTTCTTTCTTTTCTGATTTCAAAAATACAGGGTGAGTCATAACTATTGGGACATAGGCTATGGGTGGATTGTTTGGACCAAACTATGGTAATTGGACCAAATATGCCCTAATGAAATATTGCTGTGGAAAAAGATACAGGGCGTTTCGATAAAAAAAAAGTATTGGCTATAAACTCGCACCAAAATTCATTCACTGACATGAAATGTAATTCACCAGCAATAATTATCTGACACTCCAAAGCACACTCTTCATAAATGAAATGATTTTTGAGATCCCCTTCCGAATCTTTGAACAGTTAAAGGTCGTTTTTCTCGGAAACGGATGAAAATATCGTTTTCAAAGATATTTTTCAATCAGAATCACTAAAAAGTTTCGTCAAAAAAAGTTCTCATTCGATTTCGTCACCAGGAATCATATTTCCCGTAAAAAAATATGCCTCTGTACCGATTTTGATAACAATTGATATATACAGGGTGGCATTGAAATAAGAGCAAATATTTCAAGCCTCGAGTAAGCTCGACGTATACTATAGTGGCTCCAATAAAAAAAAATATGGGGATCAAAATAAAATTTGAGGTTAGACCCCATTTTCGACCTAAAGTTCCACACTGTAGCAATTCTGACGTCACCCCTGTTCAAATTTTCTTGGGGAAGGCTTTCAATCATTTAAATTGTTTTAAAGTGGCGTACTTGATTTTTTTCTCGTATTTTGTTCAATTTTTGGGATGGAATTTATTGTCAATTAAAAGAATTAGAAAAAAATCTGATATCATGGGAATATTCGTTAGACTGTATCATACTGTTTTTTTTGCAATTGCATTACCTCGTTCCTCGTTGGTCCCAGCACTGGGACCAAAAGCCCCATAAGTCGAAACTTGTGCAGGGTTAGGTAAGCATACAAACACAAACATCCATGACCTAACTAGGATTCGAACCTATGTCCCGGTGAGAGTGCCCATACGAACTCAGCGCATTCACGCTCTCGACCACCGAGCCGCCCTAATTATTTCAAAAACACCTTGTATACAGTGAAATCATTTGCGAAAAACGAAGAAATATATTCACAGCAATATATTATTGAGACAAATTCATTCCATATTATGGTCCAAACAATCTGCCATATGTCCCAATAATAGTTATGACTCAACCTGTAGATAGGTTGTTGATATTCGGTTCAGCCGTTTATGAAATATTCGAAGTCGAACATTTTAGAGTTAGTTATGTTATAGTTTTAGTTTACCAAATCCCAATTGCCATGAAGAATCAACAACACAATATGCCGGTTGTCATTAATCAAACACCTGTCATATTTTCTTTGCATATGTGTTGTTGATTCTTCATGACATCTACGATTTGGTTAAACCAAATTGTAACTAAAAAATGTTCAGCCTCGAATATTATGTCAACGGCTGAACAGCCTATATAATTTTGAAATCAGAAAAGAAAGATCTTCAATTTTTTCGGAAAATATATAGTGTCTCAAGTTCCGTTGAAATTAACGAAGTTGGTATCCATTTCTTATATCAGCAATATCCATTTGTTTCATCTCGTATAATATTCTGGAGATTCAGATGGAGACCTACAACTTTTGTATTTGAAGTTTTTTTTCAATCTTCAATGATAACCCTGTAGACCCAGTAAATACCCGTGATTCGATTTGTGAATCACATCGACATCTCCAGATCCTCTATTCGGGGCCCTTTTGGTCACTTTTCACTTCACATTTTGATGCCAAATGGGACTCAAAGTTAGCTGAATGTGACTCCAGATTTCACGTTGAAATTAGACTCACATTGAGATTACATTATAATCAAAATGGGAGGTTTGGAAAACCAGCGACCATTCATAAATGTGAGGTTCTTTTCGATTATTATACTGGTATCGTAGGGTATGACATCGGCTGAACCGAATAACAACAACGAAATCAGAAAAGAAATATCTTAAATTTTTTCGAAAAATATATAGTGTCCAAAGTTCCGTTGCAGTTAACAAAGTTGGTTTCCATTTCTTGTATCAGCGTTATTCATTTGTTTCATCTCGTACAATATTCTGGAGATTCAGAAAAACCCTACAACTCTTGTATTTGAATTTTTTTTTCAAATCTCAATGATAACCCTGTAGAAGCTCTTTTTAAATATACAAGTGTCAAGCCGACACTGTACATTTTGGGTCGAAATTATTGATGAGGTAGGTAGGAGATATTGGGTTGCGTGCAAGAACTGTCAGATGACCGACCCTGGAGGTGAAACATTGAATCACAACCTCACTTTTCTTATTTGTTAACAACTGATTGAAATAGTTTTTCACAATTATTTTGTCATAGGAATCGTATTTTTTTCGGCTATTCATTGATTCGCTCATACCATCACATTGTGCTGTTGTACAATGCACAAAAACTGCAGCAGAAGACGAAGGAATCCTGTTGGTACTTTATGATTTAGAAGTAAGTACCTACCATAGTCATGCAATCAAACGGAAGGACTAGTCTGACATGCTGACGAAATATGATCGTCTGTGTTGCAATGAACTCAATATAAACACCGTGTGTTGTAGACATTTTCAATCTACTAGCAGTAATAGCTTGTATATTGCAGAAGTGGGAGAAGGAATTTTAATAAGGACTGACAACATTTCATAATGATAACTATGTGAGATTACTATTTACCTGATAAGTCATATTCCTTCGTCTCTCGCTGCATTTTTTGTGCATTGTACAACAGCACAATGCGAAGGCATGCTTGAATTAATGAATAGCGCAAAAAACACGATTCGTTTGCCATAATATTGTGAAAAACTATACCAATCCTTTGATTCCTCTATAACCAAATGACATAGAGAGGTTGTGTTTCAATAATTCACAGAAGAGTGAGGTTGTGTTCCAATATTTTACCTCCAGGGTAGGTCATCGTGCACGCGACCTATAGGAAATCAGGTTATAGTGTTTTCAAATCTCTCTGCTCTAGATGTCGCTGTGGGCCAGCGTGTTTGGGCAAATAACCGGTATGCTGGTGGTTAGCGATACCTGACTTCCATTCAAGCACAATTCACCATTTCTTTTGTCCACAATCTCAGATAAATCTGCCTGTATCATTCAAAATTTTTGAGCTTTTGAGCGTTTTTTAAAGACAGCATACTTTTCAGTTTCTGAAGACGAAATGGACGAAGACTATGAAGACGATGAACAGCCGGCGGAGACGAACAACGAAATGGGCGTTCTTCAAATGCTGCGCCAACATAGAGAAGATGAAGAAGATCCTCAAGAATTCGGTTACGGGTATTACGAAGAACCGGACTACTGAAATGCCGTGTTTTCATATAGGGTTAAGGTACAACGGAAGCTTCTTGTAGTATGACGAGCAGTGGCGGTTCCTCGGAGGCAAAGGAAGCTGGGTCTCCTCAAGAATTTCCATACTATGGTAGGTATAGGGTGTTCGGAAAGGTCATGTCGTAAATGATAGGGCTGATAGAGTGAGCCAAAATAATGTCAGTATTTCATATAAAAAAATGCTACCGCATTCACTTCGATATTGACCTTGAAAGTTTGAATAAAAAAAATTATTTCATGTATACCTTTTGAACGTATCAATGATATTCGGGCAACTAAATTAACTCATACTAATGCTCATTTCGAAATGTAAACCGCTGTACATTAATTATGTTTTATAGAAGATGGGACAATTTTTTCCTAGACCAAGAGCTAGCGACCGCCAGACTTACGTCACTTCAACAAGGTTGAAATTTTTTATGTGTGTTATAACTCATATAGTGACAACGATTTGGGAGTTACAAATCTTGAATACCAGGGCTTTCAAGAGATACCGGGTGTTGAAAGTACGAAAAAATAACTGGTAAAAACGTCATTTCAACAAAGCTGATTTTTTCATATGTTCAATTTGACCAATTGCCAGACACTTTCCACGGGTTGTTACCCCTACCAGACACGTTTAAAAATCGTAAAAAATTAATATATTTGAATTCTTTCCAGAATGATGTATCCATATAAGAAATTATATAGTCCAAAAGTTCGAAAAAAGTCCAAAACCTACCTTCTCTCTCTATCCTCTCTAGGTTCGACATTATAGGGATTTCTTTTCGTGCGCTCCAAGCGTTGAAAAATTGATGAAATAATGAAAAGGAATGAATAACTAACAAACGATATATCCTCTATACTTCCTCTCATATATTTCATCAATACTTATACTCTTACACTGATAATAATTATTAATGAGAAAATTGATGCTACCGAACTATCAATTATTCTGTTTCTTACTGGAGGAACTCGGCTCAGAACGCGTTTTTGCTTGTGCAACGATGCTCTCGCACAGAGGGTTGACGTTCAGAGGTGTCTGGCTGTTTAAAATTCAGCTTTGTTGCTATGACGTAAATGACACGATATTTTTGCGATTTTTAAACGTGTCTGGCAGAGGTAACACCCCGTGGAACAATTGTATATTCTACTTCATGAAAGGGAAAGGGAATTACGTTTTTGCCAGTCATTTTTCCGTACTTTCAACACCCGGTATCTCTTGAAAGCCCTGGCATTCAAGATTTGTAACCCCCAAACCGTTGTCACTGTATGTATGTATAACACACATAAAAAATTTCAACCTTGTTGAAATGACGTAAGTCTGGCGGTCGCTAGCTCTTGGTCTATTCCGTTTAATGGAGGCATTTTTCACAGGGGTGACAAATTTGACATTTTGCTTCCACCGTTTGATTCCTTCATTTTTTTTCTTTCTACAAAAATAGTATGATTTATTTCAATCGATATCTTGTACCGTTCTAGAGAAAATCGCATTTTAGAAACATAAATCCCAACCATTTCAAAGGTAATAGAGACTCTATTCAATAAATACTGTCTGTAGGTTAATCGAGGAGGTGTTACATTCATTTAACTTGATTATTAGGAATTTTCTCTTCTCGCTTCTACAAAATAAAAATATGAGTATTATTTCAATATACCGGGTGAGTCATTGACATGGGAAAGTGAGATAACGACTTCATTGTTTGACATAGATAAATGAAAATTTTTGTGATGGTCTAGGCTCATGAGAAGCATATTTGTAAATTACTTTGCGTATACAGGGTGACTCAAATATGCGTGGCGTATGAAAGTTATACTTTTTATTGTAGGACACCCTGTATTTCATTTCATTTCCGGTTTCTCCTTTTTGAGCTGATTCCATCAATGTATCACACTCGGGATCTAGCGGAAATGATTACAGAGATATAGGGTGTTCAAAATCGAGATTTTTCAACTTTAGGATTTTTTTGTGTTGAAACTATCAAGTATTGGTCAGAACGGCTCACATGTCCCTATATTAACTTTGGATTCACTATCTACTGATATTTAATTTGGACGAATACAGGGTAGTTCAAAATTCAGAATCATGAACCACCCTGTATTCGTTCAAATTAAATATCAGTAGATAGTAAATCAAAAGTTGAGATAGGGACATGTATGCCGTTTCGACCAATAATGAATAGTTTCGATCCAAAAAAATCCTAAGGTTGAAATATCTCGATTTTGCACACCCTATATCTCTGTAATAATTCTTGCTAGACCCAAGTGTGATGCATTGATGAAATCAGCCCACAAAGGAGAATCTAAAAATGCAATGAAATACAGGGTGTATAAGAAAAAATATAACTTTGATACCTCACGCATTTTTAAGTCACCCTGTATAAAGCGAAATATTTTGGAAATGTGCTGCTCATGAGCTCAGATCATCACAACAATTTTTGTTCATCTATCTCAAACAGCAAAGGCGTTATCTCACTTTCCCATTTCAATGACTCACCCTGTATGTGTAGTAGGACAAATCATGTTGAGTCTACTCACTATAATGCGGTAAGAAAAATAGCAAAATTATGAAAAACATTCAATTTTTTTTTCTGTTTTGCAAGAACCGAGAGCCGCCACTGATGAGCATTTCAAAAGTTATTTATTATTTAGTTTATACTTGCTTTTATATATTTAGTGATATTGCTTTATTTACATACAGGGTGTTACAAAATCATGACAAATTGATGGAATGTAGGTGACCATTAGAGATAGCAACTAGGTGGCTGAAAATTGGGCAAAGGTGCGCCCTTTTGTACACAACAAAATTGCACTCGAAGAATTCAGAATATTTCCAAAGAGATCTGGAATGTTGGAATTGTTTTCATTTTGAACTGATATTTTGTCTTTGTTGACAGATTGTTTTGATAGAGAACGAAATTTTAGAATTGTTATTTATAACATGAAAATGATATTAGCAAATGAATTAACTGCTTTTTCTAATTTGATTATTCAGAACTTCTCAACGTTTAACAATATCTTCTTACACCTTCAGCTAACTGCTTTTTCCAGACATATTCATTTTATAGATTGTAACATAACAAAGGAGGTGAGAAACTAGCCAAAATGTGTCCCTCATGATCACCGGGATACCCATAGGTACAGTGATGCCCAATAAATAGGTAACGACTCTTGAGCAAATCGAAATATTTTTGTCTAAGCACATGTACTATTCATTGCCTAGAAAAGAACTGTCTCCCTCATTAGCATTTTATGATCTGCTTCGCACTGTGAAGGTATTATATAGGGTATACCCAGCGGTATATACCCAGAGGTGTAATAATTATTATTCGAACGTGAAAAATAACAATGACATAGTTCTTCTATGGCAACAACAATGAAATAAATAGGAATTGATCTGGACTGCTTCACAATGATTCAGTTCCGATGAGAACGATATAATATAATTATAACTAGAATCCAATCTTGGAATAAAGGGATTTACTATTTCGTCCTTCAAACCAGAAATGATAGTACTAAGAATGTGTAAATTTCAACAATCTTCAATTCATTAATTGGTCATACAAACCATCGAAACTTCAATTCGATAATATTTCATATGAAAATATAGAATGACGGACCTGATGGTATGAACGAATAAGTCAATAATATGGATATACGAACGTTATACGAAATATTCCGACGATCGATCTAAAGTATTTGAAAGCATATAGGTATGTATGAATATACCAACATTCTCAGAACAAACATTATAAAACAATGCCATGATTTATTGAATATAATATATGTATATACATATAATAATATATGACAACAAACTAACTAAACTGAAATAAATTTGAAACTATACAGCGTGTAATTTAGTTTATGGCTGAAAATAACGGATATGGTTCCTGAGCTCATTTTAAGAAAAAAAGTTGATATGAACATAATATGCCCTAAACCTCTCAACATCCGAGCTATAGGGTGTTGGAATTTTCAAGAGAGATTAACTTCAATATACTGAACAAGAACTAGTTTCAGGGCATATGTTCATATCAACTTTTCTTCACAAAATGAGGTAAGGAATCATATCCTATATTTTTAACTATCAATTAAATTACACCCTCTATAACCAGGAGAAAACGATCAATAAAATTGTGATAAAATTATGAATATATAGTACTGAATTATATAATATAGGTATATTCAGGTAGTCCATTCATTTTCAAAATTATGCTGAGTTGAAAAAATCTCTGAAAATTTTGGGTAAATCCGAGGATTAATCTGGCATAGCGCACTTCCAAATACGGGAGGTAAATGGAATTCCCTTATTTCTAATAGAGCACCACGTTTTTCTACATTTTTGATTCTATATATTACTCTGATATGAACCATAAAATATATCAGGTGATTTATTATACCAATTTCAATTTTTTCGGAGTAATTACGACTTTCGAGAATATTTTCAAAAATGATTTTCTCTATACCTAACTGAAACACTGAAAATCATGATTTCTCACTAGAGAGAACTGGTTCACATAATGCACTTTGGAGTGGAAATATGAATTCCATAAACAGGGATATCTACAGTGTGATTATTATCACCATGTAAAATAGATTTTTTCTGTGACAGGAAAAAAGTTTGGCATTTCATCTCTGTTGGCAGGTTATAAAATGTCACTTTTCATGAATTACTTTTTTCCCGTGGGAAAAAAGTGAGTACTTTTTTCCCGGATATATATCACATATATATACTCTGTTTATGGCTTTTGTTGTGCTATAGTTCCGAAAAATGAGTCAATAATACCGTCTTCGAGAAAGAACTGCAAGTCCTTTTATTCCATTCGACTTCGCGGTTTCGTATATTACTAAACAACTACTGAATTCGCAATTTTTTAAAATCAAATCACAGAATTGAACTGACAGAAGTGACATCAGATATTTGATTACTTCGAAAGAATGATAAAGATGTCTATAAAACGCAGGTGTCCCTACTGTTAAAAACTTGAAATTTCACGTCGATAATTTTCAGATTTCGAAATAATGTAATATCTTCTCAATATTGATTCGTCCTTCCTTCTGTCACAGACAAAAATAGTGTATTATTCAAGGGAAAAATATTAGATTTTAGCTCACGGTTTTTTGTCTCCCTCCGCGCTACGCGTCGGGAAACAACACAACCTGGAGCTGAAATCTACTACTTTTTTCCCTTGTATAATAAATAACTATTAAAAACCAAAATTATATTTTATACTGTTGAATCTATCAGCACAAAGAAATATCGATCAGCTATAAAGAAGAATTATCGAAAACACAGTCAAAAATACACATCAAACATTTTGGTATTATGTTGTGTTATGTTCGGTGACCGCGTGCTATATATACCGTGTGTTCACTCAAATAATTTACCACCGCCTGTAAAATCCGTATTATTTTATCGATTCCAAAAAACTGTTTATGTTGTGTAGGTATTTGAAATATCCATCCATCAAAAAAGTTATGGTATTCTTAAATTTTTATCGTCGCCAACTGCGACCAATTTTATTGACCCATATTTCAAAAATTACTATTTAGGCTTTTTTTCACTGAAACTAATGATGGATTCGGTACGGAGATCACTCAAAATAAACCATCAGTACCGATTTTCATCATCATAGAACATATAAGTATAGGGTGTCTGAAAATACGGATTACTATTTTTTTGTATACTTGATCAGAAAATATAGTAGGTACTGTGGTATTTTTGGGAAGAACTGATGTCGAATTAATATTGAGGACTTCAAACATATTGGTCTTGATTATTATCATTCAAATATACATAAATGTGAAGATAAAAAACGTTTTATGATGATGAAAATCAGTACAGGTATGTTCCGAGCTCGGTTCCGAGTGATCTTGAATGAGAATCCGTCATTACTTTCTAGGAAAAGAACTATCATAATAAAAAATATTGCCTACTTATTCTTTTTTCTTAGACACATTGGATATTCGAATTATAAAAATCGGTACAGATATGTTTGAAGTAGGTCCTCAATAATAATTTGTCATTACCCAATTATGCCATAGTATACTAAATCTTCTGATCGAGTATTAAAAAATAATAATAAATCGTTCTTTGGAACACCCTATGTTTTTTGATGATGAAAATTGGTATAGGTATGTTTTGAAATACCCTGATGCAAAATCCATCGGTATTCTTAGTGAAAAAATCCCTCATTGTATTTTTTGAAGTATGGTTCAATAAAATTGTTGACAGTTAGCCATGGAAACAGTTCAAGAATAAAATCATTTTTCTTGTTGGATGAGAATTCCAAATACCTATCCAATAAAAACAATGTTTTCAGAATCGATCATATAATAACGATTTTACAGGGGTGGTACGCTATTACAGTGGACACACTGTATTGTATATGATCAATTGATCGGAATGAATCTCTATCTGGCAATGAAATTTCAATCAAAATGTTCAAATGTCACTGTTGAAAATAATACATTTCTAAAAATATTAATGCTGCACGCTTCAAGATATGAATTAAAGAATGTTATCACGGTTTATATCATAGAATAATAAAAATGAATCGAAATTATGAAGAAATTTGTGATGGTCCATTATAAATAAGGAAGTTCTACTCACTCCCGGTTCAATCGAGTGCTACGCCACTGTCGAATACTGTCAGTATTCAGTATAGGAACCATTTGCATATATAACTTTTCTCAATTGATTTGGCATAGATTGAATCACATTTGCTGTCAAATCGTCAGGAAGTTCGTCCCAAACTATCCTTATATTAGACCAACCATTATTCAATTTGGTTAAAATACTCGATTTTTGGTAATCACTCAAATGATGAGATATTTCCAACAACAATATCAAAGTTTGAAATTATAAAAATATCACGAATTAACAAATATCTCATCAGAACGAAATAGACTAATGAATGATATGAAAATCGAATCATAATTCTTAAATCCTGTCCTTCAAAGGGTGAATTATGTGTAAACCAATGAAATTTGAATAAACCACAAATCTCTATGAATTAGAGTCGAGCCTTCAAAGGCATTGGTCTACAAATTCATGTTAATTTACAGGAAGTATCAAGCGACAGACCGACAAGTATTATTTCTTCACTCTATAGGTAGACAAGTTACGTTGTAGATTGATGATTATTCATTGTTTTGTGATATTAGTAATATTAGTATACATATTTCTTTGGAGGAAAACTGAGAACTAAGAATATTGAATACCTACGTCTCTGAATTTTCAGATCTTATAAATCACTAAATCACGAATTCAAGTATTATGTCTATAATACTAGATCTCGGAAACTACGAATATCAAATAAAGATGAAGAGTTATTTATTATACAAGGGAAAAAAGTGGTAGATTTTAGCTCCAGGTTGTGTTGTCTCCCGACGCGTAGCGGAAGGAGACAAAAAACCGTGAGCTAAAATCTAATATTTTTCCCGTGTATAATACACTATTTTTTTCTGTGACAGAAGGAAGGACGAATCAATATTGAGAAGATATTACATTATTTCGAAAACTGAAAATTATCGACGTGAAATTTCAAGTTTTTAACAGGAGGGACACCTGCGTTTTATAGGCATCTTTATCATTCTTTTGAAGTAATCAAATATCTGATGTCACTTCTGTCAGTTCAATTCTGTGATTTGATTTTAAAAAATTGCGAATTTAGTAGTTGTTTAGTAATATACGAAACCGCGAAGTCGAATGGAAGATAAAATGACTTGCAGTTTTTTCTCGGAGACGGTATTATTGACTCATTTTTCGGAACTATAGCACAACAAAAGCCATTAACAGAGTATATATATGTGATATATATCCGGGAAAAAAGAACTCACTTTTTTCCCACGGGAAAAAAGTAATTTATGAAAAGTGACATTTTATAACCTGCCAACAGAGATGAAATGCCAAACTTTTTTCCCGTCACAGAAAAAACACTATTTATATAGAACGAATATAGGTTCGAACGTTTCAAGAGATGAAAAAATATGTTTCGTTACTAATTTTTATTTTTACCAGTTCTACGACAGCATACTACTCACGTTTGATATTTTAATTAACATTGATTGAAATAAATATAAGTATAAACACATACTTCTCGAAAAACGTTTCAAATGAGATTTCCTGATTTTTGCTAGAATTTACAAACCTAATTACAGTGTGTGAGGTTGAAAACCGCAAAACCATCGAATTTTTCGGAGCGATGACCACTCAGAAAATAAAATATGTATGGTAGATGGTAGGTTTAGAGACGAATGAAAATGGCTATATTTGTCAGTGCTATACTATTCCAAATGTTTCCTCACTGAACTGGTATTGAAATAGTCGAAATATCAATTTACAATTATTGTTCATAATTCCGAAACTATAAACTTTTGTTATATGAAAAAAATCTAACAAACTTAGAATCGTAGAATCTGAGAATGCAATAATATTCAAGGTATCCCATTAAAAAAAGAAGAATTTATTTGTCGCTGCGCGTTTTTGAGACACTCGAAATAAATGAAAATTAGAATTCCTGGAAGTAGATAATCGCGTTTCAAGTTAATAGGGTGTATACCGTTTTCTCTTCGCAAAACCATCAAATTTAGAGAAAAATGTATATTAAGAACGATCAAGAAATATGATTTCGAGGAAAAATAATTGAAGGATACACTAAAGACAAACTTTAATTTGAAAAAGAAATTATACCGATACCGCTTTATATTCAACAAGTTCTTTATCTATTTCATATCAACTAGAATCGAACAATGAATATCGATGATGATGCTGGTCAGTTTTTTTTTAGTCAGCTCCATTAGATGAAGTAGAAAATATTACTCTGGCGATGTGAATATTAGCCCGAAATCTTAGAAATATTCAGAGATACACCTGACAATCTCGTACCACAAACCACAATAAGAAATAAGTTATTGAAACAGCGGGCGGCTTTAATAGATATTAGTCCGGGTGCATACACCGAATTTTTAAAGGGATTTTCACAAGAGTCGTTACTTATATATTGGGCATCACATGTAACACCCAGTATTTTATATGTGATTAGTTATTTTTTAAGACTGATGGTTTCGAGAGATTTTCTGAAACCAGCAAAACTTTTGATACTAGAGAACTCAGCGCTATCATATAAAAAGGAAGAATGATAGAAAAAGATATGAAAAGAGGTTCGAATGGGTTTGAGTAAGGTTTATGTTCATATTTTTGAAAACTGAGGTAATGACGTCATTGAATACTTTATTCCTCGCATATTTGAAAGGAGCTAGTTTTTCTGAACGAATTTTGTGAACGAGCAACCTATACATATTCCGTTGAAAAACTTTAAACTTCAATGTTATTCGCGGAATCACTGTCAAGCTGTCATAACAATCGTCCATAAGTTCTGGGATAACAGTATCACCTGTGGTATAAGTGAAAACTTGGAGATTGAAAACAATGCTGTTATTCTGGATATTTTCTATTCAACTAAAAGCAATCATTAATAATTGACATCTTGATAAATCCTCCACATCAAATAACATGAAATAAATTAAATCACAACTACCAGGTGTCCATTCTCGTAGTTTTAAAATGTTTAAGGTATTTAAGGGAACATTATTTGAGGTAGAAAATCCACGGACTTAATCAAGAAATAGCGACTACAGGCGTTTTTGCCCTTCCCCTCCCCCCTTCATATCAAAATTTTTAACACTACAAGAAGGGATACCCGGTATACCTGGAATAAACTTTTCCAAACCAGGACTAAAAAAATTATGAAATCATCAAGGGGAAGTAGTCTGGTGGAAAACGAATAATATAAATCTGTATGCAGAATCTAACTTTCCAGAAATTATGGGGAATACACAAAAGTCGTAACGAGGTACGAGAATTTTGTGAAAAAATCAAAAATATTTGATTTACGATCTTCAAATAATTAATCGACAAAAATTATGTGAACATCGAAATAACAATATTAAAATCAGTCGAGTAAGCCATTTGTATTTTTTCGAAAATGTCAAAGGTTAATTATTGTAATGAGCAAAACAAAATTGGTAATCACAGCAAACATAATGAAAAAAACAAATCAGAAATATGCTTTCTGATAGTCACAAGTGCTTACTCGATTCAATATCACAGAAAAATAATGTTAAATTTGAAACAAATGTAAAAGTGTATAATTCAGGTACAATGCTGCTCATAAAAATCTTGTATATTTTCGTTGATTAGCACTGTACATATTCAGAAGAGAACCTGGAAGGATAACTAGAAAATGTTCCTGAACTAAATATATATCTCTCTTATTCAATTGTGTCATTTGGTAATTTCATTACTTATCCCACTTCATTCCTAATGCCCACTGGGATAATTAATACACTGAGGTAGAAACAAAAAAAACAACAAAATATGACTTCTTATGTTTCGGCACTTGAGAAAAAATAAAATCTAGTAGCACTTCCAAGCTCCTGTACAGAAAAAAACTATGGTTAATACCACCAGATACATATCCGCCCCACACAAACGGTAAGCCCCCCATATCACAGAACATAAACAGCACATAACTTTGACAGATGTCACCTGACAGACGGTTGGTGCAACAAAACCCACCATTTCGTGGGGTTTGACTCCTCGTTCCACGATGATTTCATTCGGGAAGTTCCCAATATTGAGATTTTTATTTATCTGTGAAGTTTGTATGAAAAATTATGATATACATATTTTTTATTTTCTCAATAGGCTGAAAATTCATTTCAAACAAAATGCGAAGAAATAGTTTCGGCCCCTTGACCATTTTGCTGAAATCATTGGTGAACTGCAATGTTCACAGAGCTAATACGCGATTTTGTTAGCGCGACTGCGACGATGCCGTTTCGATTTATGTGTTCGGGTATTAAGAAATTCTGTATATGTATTGACTGCAGTGAGAATTCGATTTAATATTGCCAACTTTATATGGAAAGATATTCGTAATTCGATTTTCTGATTAGTCTATAAGTATAAACCAAACTATGTATGCCTGATGAAATGACCAATCAAGGCGAAACAGATATATATTTCAATAATATCTAGAATACATCCATTGCTCAAAGTTGAATATTGGAAAGAATAGAATCAAAATAAAATTCAAACTAGAAAGTATCTTGAGTGGATTTCCATGGTTTCCGAGAAATGAGTAAATTATACCTGACAACCGCGCCCAAAACCAGTTTTACACCAAACCAGGTTGATAGCTGCGAATTTACTGGTCTGTTCGTTTTTATTGCTGAACTTGGTGAAGTTGATTTTTATTCTATACTTGTCTCTGTTCATGACATGATGTAAATCGAGGTCATAAAAAAAAATCAAGTTCAGCAGGTAGAGCAAGCACAAATGAACAGGTCTTATGTTTCTTATGTTTTTTTTTTCACTTTCTTCTTAATTCACGGGCTAGTCTAGTATAATATGCGTCGTCTTCGTTATATTCGCACTCATTGATTGTAATCTAGTTTCTTCTTAATTCACGTGCGTGCTAGTCTAGTATTATATGCGTTGTCTTCGTTATATTCGCATTCATTGATTACGATCTCTATAGACTAATTAGTTCGTTAGAATTCTCATGAGTATGTCTTCTGTAAAAGTAAAACGTAAATTTTGTTCCTTCCTTTTCAGTTCGGGGTTGTTCGGAGACTTGTATGTCACAGCCAAAGTTATTATACTGATGTTCACACAAGATTCACCGATTACGTCATCGTTTTCCGCCGAAAGATTTCTTAATTGCTCTGAAAATTGAAACGATTTGAAATTTCAATTGTCATTATAGTTTGCAGAAGCATTATTCTATTCAGTGTGGAACTAATTTGATGAAAATTCATCCGAAGGAATCTTCCTCACTGATCAATGATCGAAAAGGTAATGATTCAATTGTGATCGTTAGTCGACAATTGAAGGTAATTCAAACCAAGGAGATTCAGTGTGAAACGTGGCTACACAGGCGACATTGCTTCACATCTTATAATTCGTGGTTAGAAATCGCGAAGCACTGTTACCGAGTCACCAACGGATATTTTCCGAATGTTTAGTCACATGGCACGTGGTTTAGCTGTTATTATTATCATAGACCAAGGAGTCAAAAGCCATAAAATTATTGTAATCATTAGTTTCCAATGTCTGAAACTGTGATATAAGTCAAACCTTTTGGAATTGATAAATCCCTTGCAGTACATCAAACAACAATCAAGCGTACCTGCAAAAAGCTTCATATTTCTTATCTCTATAACATCAATTGGTGCATAACTGAGCTTAGTGCGTATTTATAACAATGAGTAATAATTATCATTGGAAGAACGAACTATATTCAATTTCGAGGTTGCCAGAAATAATTTCTGTCCATGTGTCCTTCAATTTATGTTCAAAAATTGGGTATTTGATTTCAAATTCTACAGTTATGAAAACATATATTATGAAGGTGTATTCAAATTGAAGATTGTTCGTGTTTTGATTGTGATGACAGAAATTTTTTTCGGCAAACTCGTTTCAAAGGCAGCTTTGTCAACGTTGAAGTGAATCGACTTAACTAGAAAAATTCACCTATGGAATATTTCGATTCAATCCCTAATCTAAAAGTGAAAATAGCCATAAAGATGTGTTTTACACCAGGTACCTCTTTAATCTCAATCAGCACAAGACGACTATAAATGAATCCGTTTCCTATTTCGATGTGGGTGATTAAACAACCATTTTTATTCATGAAATACTGATACAAAATTCAGAAATGAAAACAAAGGGACATCATGAAGAATGTTAAAAAATAAAATAAGAAAACGGACCCATTGTGATGGAAAATTGATAAGAACAGTTCAAATTTTCGTTGTGCTACATTGGAATGGTGTTCTTTGGAAGGCCGGTTGAGTTGGGGGTCCCGCAAAAAATGAATAATCACAAAATACCACCCAACAAAATCTCTGTGATGATTGAATAAGCACCAAGTTCTGTGACCAATAGGTCGCGTGTAATTTGACAGATGACCGAACCTGATGAAATACTTTTACACAATTATTCTGGCATACGAATCGTGTTTCTTGGGCTATTTATCCATAATAATAATAATAATAATAATAAAGTTTATTCAAAATGTTGACATAATAAAGATTAAAAGTATACATATTGGTATTGAATAAATAAAGAAAACCTAACGAAGTATAACTTGTTGTAGAGTATATAAAATAAAAATTATGGTTATTGAATCAATTGATTTATTAATTCGAGACGGAAAATAATTTATGAATAAAAATGTATTGTTTTTCATTCAATCAAATATAAACCAGAGAAGCAAATAAAGTCCTTGAAGAGACTTATATCCAGTTTTTTATTTTAGTTTTGTAACAATAAAAGGATTTGACTTCTTTAATATCACGCAGAATTTCATCTACAAATGCAGCGAGAGACGAAGGAATAAGATTCTTCAGGTAGGTAAATTGTGATCTAAAAGTACTGTAGCCACTCACATAGTTTCCATTAATAAGATTCTTCAGGTAGGTAAATTGTGATCTAAAAGTACTGTAGCCACTCACATAGTTTCCATTTGCAATAGGAGCTAAATTGAAAGACTTGTGAAGTGTCTGAAAGAAGGCAAGAAGCTTAGATTCGTACAATCAAACGGAAGAACTAGTCTGACATTATGAAGAAATATGATCGTGTGTGTTGTAGATATTTTCACTATTAGCTCTTATTAGTCCTATTGCAGAAGGAAGTCTGAAAAGAAATGGCAACATTTTAAAATGAAAACTATTTATGTGAGTGACTACAGTACATTGAGATCAAAATTCACCTTGAAAATCTTATTCCTTCGTCTCCCGCTGCATATTTTGTACATTGTACAACTGCACAATGTGATAGCATGTTCTAATAAATGAATAGCCAAAGAAACACGATTAATATTTGTGAAAAACTATTCTAATTGTTTCTAAACAAATAAGAAAAGTGAGGTTGTTTTACCTCCTGGTTCACTGCTGTCAGGTGGTGGACATTGTTAGCAGTGGCAGATTTTCCAACAGCGGCTATATTTAAGAGCATTCTGGAACCCTCTCTCTCTTCATAACATACTATTATTATTCAGAAAGCAGTCGAGGGTGTTTATCGAGTTTGTGAAAAGACAAATTGTTATAAATTCGTATGGCGAATCGTGTGGTAGTGTAGTGTTTAAACTGTTTCAATGTACTACTTGAAGAACATGAGTTTACAATTTTGGAAAAACATTCTAGTTTTTATTGGATCTAAAATTCATAATAAGATACCATAAAAAAGGTTAAGAGTTGGTTTATAGCAAATGCAAAAAGAAGTCTATGCTCCTTTTTAATCAAATCTTTTTCTCACTTTTAATTAAGGATCATTGTGTCAATTGATTATATGTATTCAGTTCAAGTATATGTATTCTGAAACATATTTTTATACATAAAATAATCATATATACATGAAATTAATTTTCAATCACAAAATATGTAGATTTTACATGATTCAATAAATAAATCAATCAGTAAATCAAGTGTTCAAGTGTACTGAGTGTTTCTAGAGACAGAACCCGGACGTATCGTAAAAATGTCTAATGATTCCATTTGTTACTTGCTCTACTGATAATAGCAAATTGAAACCTTTTCACAAACTGTTATGCAGTTGTCTGACGAAAAATTAGGTATATTATTTGATGAAGAAATATGTAAGAGCATTATGTGAGTGATTTTTCAATTTCTCACGATTTGGTATTTTTTCCGGGACCCTTTTCATCCCGACACATTTTTTTTTTTACAAAAATACTGCTCGACTCACCTACTTGTCTTTTATTTTTCGAGTCGGCGGAACGGAAGTGAGATTTTCGAAAGCTAACGACTAGTCTAAAGAATACTGATTAATTCTGAGGAGAGCACTCGTCGTCTACTTCTTCGATTATGGAGTTATGTTCTATTCTTTGACGCTGGAAGACCAGCTCTTGCCTTTTCTGGAAACAAAAAAGAGTCAACATAAACGAATGGAATGAATGATTGTATTCAGCAGCACACTACAATGGTATATGGAAGGCTGGAACCTTTGGCACGATAATACACTACACACTGTTTTACCGCTAACCAAACCGATTTATTACACCTCGACAAGTGTTTCGCTAACTATGTTAGCATCTTCAGGAGAAGGTCAAAACTAAATGCTCTATTCTAGTGCGCTACTTATATAATTGGTATATGTCCACCCAACCGCGAAAAGACAATAACCGCCAAGTTGATGTGTTTCATGGTTGAGTTCAAATGTTATATTACTAAAGTATACATTGGGCTAAATGGGATAGTCCATTATGCTTATTCATTACTCTATTACTATTCTTGAATATTTCTCAGCTTTCATAGGCATCTGATTTTTCAACATCATTAACTTGCTTAACTAATTTGGGATTATCAATAAGTGTGCTATGATTGTGATTGAACATCTGTTCGGCTACGCACGATTTATCAAACCTACCATATTTCAAATGTGGCGCCCATAAAAACAAGGTTCAAAGTACACTTAGCACATTTAAAATATATGGTAGGTTAGATAAATCGTGTGTAACCGAACACATGTTCAATCACAATACACATAACACATATTAATAACCTCAAATTAGTTAAGCAAGTTGATAATGTTAAAAAATCAGATGCCTATGAAAGCTTAGAGATATGGGGATATTTCGCGCTAACTCCGGAGTCCCTCAAGGATCAAACCTGGGCCCGCTACTGTTTCTAATATTCATCAACGACCTTACACATAATATAAAGTATTCGGAGTGGCTATTATCTGCAGATGATCTGAAATTGTATAGAAAGATCGAAAGCCCACAAGACGGCGTCAAATTACAAGAAGATATTGATAGGGTCCACTGATGGAGCGTAAAAAACGAACTACCATTTAATATATCCAAATGTATTGTCCTATCTTGCAGCCGAAAATTATCTAAAATATTATACGATTAATCGATGAATGACATGCAGTTATCCAGAGTAGAGACTGTTAAAGATTTGGGTATATATTATATCTCCACACTTTCGTATTAACCACATTTGGATCATATCGCATCGTAGGCACTACGGACTATGGGCTTTGTAATGAGACAAAGTGCACATTTCAATGACACCAAAGCACCTTATAATATAAAAAATTCAAAACAGATTTCTGAGATATCTGTATTATAAAAAATGTAAAGTATATCCGGACTATAATATAGTTAGAACAGTAGCACTTAGAAGTGAATTTGGAATACCCAGTCTAGAAAATAGAAGACAAGCAAATATAGTCACAATGTGTTATAAAATCTACAAAAAATATTGCCTCATATCTCCGATCAGTATTGAAAAGAAGATCTCCCAATCGATTAACCCGGCTTGTACAATTCTTTGATGTTCCATATGTATCAACTAATAACTGTTCACCCATTATAACAATGATAAAATTAACAAACAACTTCCTACTATTGTCAGAAGTCAGCTTTGTTCTCCGTCCCTAAAAATTTTATCATGGTATGAAATAGTATATTGTGCGACAAGTGGGGAAAGTTCACCTTTTCTCACAAGTGTGAAAGTGTGGCACGAGCCTGAAGGGCGAGTGATGCAAACACACGAGTGATAAAAGAACTTCTCCCCACATGTTGCACATTATACTTTTTCAACAACTGCACTAATCCAAAGAATCCAAGTAATGTAACTTATTGGTATCCATTTTATAATGTGGCACTATGCCACATTGAATATTGTGACCAAAGAGTAGACGCCTTTTCTAGTTCCTCAAAGTATTTCAAAAAAGTACACTTTCCGAAATTTTATTTCTGTATTTTTTTTTAAATTCCATACATTTTTCGTGTATGCCAATTCATACTTTTTTCTTGAAATTTCCGGAAACAAATCCAACTTTCGCAGCTTATTCCATTACCTATGTCTCTGGCGGTGTATTTATCGAAATCGTCACATCTCGGTATATACATCATATTATTTATTATGAATTGTTGGAATAATATTTGATGGAAACTGCGATTTCTATCGAAAGCACTACTATTCAAAGCTGAACAGCAGCCAATTAAGTTTTGGTCGATTTTTGTTGACTCTCCATGTATGTGGTGTTGGCAAAGTGCCGTGAGAAAATATATTTCTCACAGTATGAGCAATACATGGTTTTGAAACTATGAGAAATGCGCCACTTTTTATAGCACTAGTAGAAAAACATATTTTTCTAATTTAGAATAAACAGTTTTTATAGTGTGTTCGCGCCACCAGTGATTTGAAATGATCATTTCAATTATTGTAGCTATAAAATATTTGCAATGATATACTCTAAGACTGTAATAATAGGTACTGTTGTTATATACATCATGATTCTCATGTAATAAGGTTTTCTACCTGTTTGAGAATAAATAAATAAATAAATAACCCCACTTTCTTACCTCTTCGCTGCTGATGACGACGATCCGGTGGTCGATGCGCGGCGTCAGCTGGCAGGACTCCTGCTCGAGGTCGTCCAGCGAGGCGCGGCGCGTCAACTTCGACGTGTGGTGCGCGAGGGGCGTGGCCGTCGACGCGTCGACGGTGCTAGCCCTGCGCAGGGGCGGCGGCCCGTCCAGGTCGTTGTTGTCCAACATCTTCACCAGACTGTGCCTGTGAATCGTTTCGTCTTGCAGTATTACCCTTCCCTTGATTATTTACACTAGTCACTGGATGGTATTAGTTATAGCGTATTCTACTGGTTGCACTATTGCGCATTCAATTCCAACATTTGTAATGCGTTTGTGTTCGGCTGGTATGCACTCAGACAGTACCAATAATATTTCTATTCGGCTGAACAGATACTACTCAAGGGTAAAGCTGAATTCATGTTCGACTGGTAAAAATTATTTAATTCGATTGTTTTCGCACTATAATTTTTGACGGTGCCGGGGGCTGATAAGGGTTGAAAGTTAGTGGATGTCTATTTACATATCTATTTATGTTAAATTTCGAAATGAATATAATAAAACTTTTAGCAATAGATTCCCTATTGTGGAGCAACAGTGATAATGGCCAAGTAGGTAGCGAAATATAATATTATTTCTGAATTCATAATTGAAGTACCTACCTGGGATAAAGCAGGAAAGCAGAAAATTTATATGCTAGGTACCCAAATATTTTAATAAAATATTGGGATACTCTAGGCATTTGTAGTAAATACAAAATTGCAGTATATGTTTTCTATACACCACCTCTAATTGTTCACAAAATGTCTCCATAATTCTCTCCATACATAATTTGATAATTTGTCAATTTTCGAGTTAAATCTTTGATTAGATCCAGTTTGATCATGGCTCGATCCAGCCTTAGGATCTACAGCATGGTGCCGTAAACATACTAGTCGAATAGAAGAGTTCGAACTGAACGAATTCTGACCGAAGTCAGTGAAGTGCTGAATACGTATCTATACCGTATCAGTGCAATCCAGTAGAATATGCTATTAGGTACCCTATCCTTGATTAATTACACTAGTCACTGGATGGCATTATTAGATAAAAGGACGTAGAAAAGACAACTGTTAGTGTTTTTGAATGTTTAACGTCAGCGACTGTAAATTATTTTGTTTCAAATGGCACCATACTTTATACTTTAGTTTAATCCAGTCATCTTTCCTTAAAAAATTTGTATCCATATCGAATCGACTCATGGCATCTTAGTTTTGGTTGTGCAGAAAACTAAAACGTCAATGTCATTCGTGGTCAAGTCACTGAATAGGAAAAAATCTAAAGGGTATCTCCCACGCAGTAATGAATTTGCGCCATCGAAGTGCCCACGTGATCCCAAAATACGTATTCTAGTAATGATTATTCAAGTTACTGACTTATAGAGTTTCATGTCTAATTTTTGGATATTTTGTGTCCGTGTTGAAATCATGATGAAATAAGCAGCCTGGTGCGCGTGGCATGAAATTATGGTTGCGCAGTAATAGACCGGCAGGTAGTGACAGATTTTCGTAAGTGATTTCATCCAGAATGCCTTTTGGAGCGCATCATTATACCCTTCCGGGTTCTTCATCTGGATCTTTAGCACTCTGCTGTGGCCATTTTTTTTTCATTTCAAGATTTTTTTCTGAATACGATAATGTGATTAAAAATCAATGCTCACTGGACAACAGATATGTCCATGTAATTTCGAGATGTATCATTGAATGTGGCAGTAAATGGCACTGAAATGAACGTCAGTGTTTCATTTGTCAGATATTTTGACACCGCATGTGATTTTGACGTGGTGTGAAAATTATTGAAATATTCGAACTGACAATTGTTATGTTGAACACTAAATTCATTACAATTGATATTGCTCCATGTAAATATGAAAAAATCATCTTGTCATATTTCATAGAGTAATCAGTATGTGTGAATTGTGTTGAACTTTTTTCACAGTAAACTTTTCAATCACATGCAGTGTTAAAATATTTGACGAAAGAAAAATGACATTCATTTGAGTGACCTATACAGCCATATTCATTGATACATTTCAAAATTGCATTAATGAAATTTGAAAAAAATCATAGCAAAGCCTGCTCATAGAATCGGATTAGCCATTTCATTTGAGGTTAAAATGGTTTTCCTCATTTCAAACACTATTTGTGTTAGCAACATTAAATTTTCAATACTCCATGTTGGGAATTTACTCTCTCAAGGCCAGATGGATTTATCTTATAATATATCTAAGAGGAATGGAAAATTTCACAAGGTTTGGATTGCACGGTATTTACCTTCTGGATAGAGTGACAAGAGATTGTCTATGTTTGGAATGTTTTTTGGATTTGCCTAGCCTGATGTTGATAGCAGTGAAGTGGTTCTGGACTGTCAAGCCTAGTTCTGGGCATTCCCCTTCATTAACCTGAAAAGTACACACAAAATACATTGTTAAGTCTCAACCTTTGATGAGTTGGAATTTGGCAATGAATCAGAGTTTCGAATTAATAGGTACGCTATCGCTCGGGCCCTTACTGACAAGCTACGGTCCATAAAACCCTATTTTACGCCCTCGATGCATAAATTACTATTATGTACAGTGTGTCCAGTTTTCGATGCTTTTGCGTGATATCTCAGTTATCTTTGGAGATAGAACCTTGCGGTTTTCGCGGTCCTGTGCCACTTTTTTGTGAAACTCAAGAAACTTTTGTTCTCCCTGTATAATGATCAAGCCATCAGTATATAACAAGAATTGAAAAGTTACAGGACGATCAATTCGGCCAAATTTTACGCTGGTCGGTTATTTTGCCGGTGAGTGTATCACTTCATTCGCGATAGAAAATAACACGTCGCCCCATCTGACGGTAGCAACTTGAACACTTCTGAGCGCTTTGTTTTGATGATATGACCAATAAGCACAAACAAAAAACAAAAGTGAACCAATAAAAACAAAGTAAACATGCCGCTTTGACAGCTTTCGAGAACTCCGATAGGTGTCGTACGCTTATTTTCTATCGCGAATAGTTGACCATTAGTCGTAACGAGGAATTTCCAACATTAAAATTTTTATTCTTCTGTATAGTTTATGAAAATTCATTGAACACATATTTTTTATATTTGTCGTGTGATCAATTTTGAGTTCAGAAAAAAATCGTGAAGAGAGAGATTTTGTTCCTCCACCATTGTCATGACGTACTTCCTAGAAAAGCCATGTACGCACAGCTAAAAATGCAAACCGTTTTACGCCAGTATAGCGTTACAACATTTATCAATAAATCTATTCGGGAAATTTCGCTCCAACATCATATATTTAGTTAGCAATGGTACCTGAAATGATTTACCTTTTAAAAACATTTGCGAACGAACACTGGTATTAATAAAATCCTAATTATGACATGTATCAATAGATACAAATGTTCGGATTGCTGCTTACGAGTTCTCTGTAATTTAACGTTCTGGTGTTTGTGGAAAATTGAAACAATAGCCACAATTTCGGTGAGGTGTAGAACGATGAGTAGGGAGCAGGGAAAAACAGACTGAATTTTGTGTGCTATCGAGTTTGCAACACTTAAACGTCCGCGTATGAATCTGGAGGCCAACCCAATACTGATGTGCCAGCTGGCAC
Organism: Phaedon cochleariae; assembly: GCA_918026855.4. NCBI lineage: Eukaryota > Metazoa > Arthropoda > Insecta > Coleoptera > Chrysomelidae > Phaedon > Phaedon cochleariae. The sequence goes on along the minus strand of OU896710.1, from coordinate 4,789,750 downwards.
GGTTCTATCAAATAGTGCGGTTCCAACACAGAAGTCCCTCCCATTGGTGATTAGGTTACTCCGATTACTGGTACTCGTACAAGGAAGGTGAAATTGGAATATCGGCGCCGGTAGCTGGAGTGAAGGAAGCTGCGAGCAGTTGTACGAGGTAGTGGTGTGTAAACTGATGTATATGATTTCGTTTTAATTTGCCATTCGATTAAATATACAGTGCACAAATTCGAACAAAATTCGTTGGCGCAACAGTTACATTGTTTCTCGCCAAGGCCTCCGCATCCTTAAGTAAGTAAGTAAGTAAGTAGGTACTTCATTTGACCACGTTAATGTATACACATTTTGCAGCAAGTCAGATTATAAAAGTTGATAACTGAGTTATTCATGAAGTATGAGATATCAAGTAAAATAACAAGAAACAAATAACTACAAAAAATAAAAATACAGAAAAAAACAATACTATACAAATAATACACAGAATAGTTTCAGAACAAATGAATTCTCAGGAAATTGTCTCACCCATTTTTCGAATTCATTAGCCTCCATGTTTGTAACATGGGTAGGTAGATGATTGTATGAATTTACATTGAGCGAATTTCTTGAAGATCTTGCCAACCTGTATCGGGGGGTGGGGGGGCTAACTTGGCCTAAACCTCGAGTATTATAGTCATGAAAATGGGAATTAAGTTGTAGTTTATTCTTATAGCTATGAATTTCCAGCACTTGATGATGTAAAGGGATGGTAATGATATAATACATAATACCATATTGTTGGTAAGGAGGCCGATAGTGGTCTCTGTGTCCAGCATTCGCGATAACTCTTACTATTCTCGTTTGTAGTTAAGAATATTGAATGAATTCATAGAATTTCCCCATAAGATTATTCCATACGATAAATAAGAATGAAATAATGAATAATACATAGTAAGAAGAACTTCTATATTGATCACTCCTCTGAGTTGTCTCATGATGAAAATCAAACTGGAAAGTTTAGAACAAACTTTTCGTGTGTATTCTGACCAGTTTAATGAATCGTCAAGGATAACTCCTAGAAGTTTGACAGTGTCCAGTATTCGTTCGTTTCAAAAGCTAGAATAGAATTTATGGGGCAAGTATTGGTGCGATTGGAGTGTATTAGCGAATAGAATGTTTTGGGTTCCATGTGATCAGTAATTCGTGGTCTACAGAGTCAGAAGCGTTGCTGAGATCGCACAAGCTTATAGAAGTTCGGCGACCGTCCTCAAAGCCTTCAACAATGTTGTTTATCACCCTATCATCGCGTTACCGTCGCAGCCCGAATATAGGAAGCTCTTGGTCGCCACTCGCCAGCGGGTAATACTAGTACTGGTTGATGTACTCAACAAAAATTTGCGACCACATGATTCATTCCCCTATTTTTTGTTCCTTTAGAGAGGGATCGCATGACGAAGCGATTCGCTCAGGAATAAATTCGATTGAAGCGCTCTCTGATTTTATCCTAAACGAACTAACCTATTTGTAATTGCAATATTTTTTGAGGAAGGAAAAGCAGAATTAAGTAAAAACACATTAATTAATAATAAAAGTTGACACACGTAGCACGGTGAGGAACCGGGGCTTCGAGCACTAGCAAAAAGAACGGAATCCTGCTTATTTTTCATGCTCTGGAGCAGAGTCACTGGATGGTATTACTTAGATAAGAGAGTAGTTAAACAAGAGGGTTTCTACGGAAATTTGGCAGTTGGCCCACCTAATGGAAACCTATTACATTCATTATGACGTATAACGTTCAGTTCACTTAATAATTTTATTTAATTAAAAAAAGATAATCATACCGTATAGGATTTGAACTTTGGATCTCTGGGTTGGCAAGCCGACACGTTACCAAGTGGCTATGGGGGGTCCAATTTATCAACGTGCAAGTGTGGGTACGACTCAACTTGTCCCCCTGTTTTCGAGAGATATTTTTTGGAGGGCCATGAGTATGGATATTCGACATATGGATGGGTATATGGATATTTGGGGGTTCATTTTGCTTCATTGGGCCAATATGAGCAATTTAAATAGATATATTGGGCTTATGAATGAGTTTCAGTAAATATTTCTATGTTCTACATAGATTTGATTTTACGGTACTGCTAGTGCCCTCACTCGGATGTGAGTGGAAACTGTTTGCTATGCTTACCTTCTCCTATTACAGAGGTCTTTTTGAAGAATCCACTCGTATGTGTTACGCTTCAACCTAATTCCGCGAGGTGTCGCTACTGATACTGTTTTCAATATTTAATATGTTTTGCTAGTCTATACGGCCGTTTTTTGTGTTGCTAAAATATTCATCTTCACTATTATTTGAAGACCCTAACCATAAAATATGTTTGGTTCCTCTCATGGGCTATTATCAGAATTCAAAATCATTACCTATATTTGGCTTATGATGGGTAATATATGAGATATTTCTGAGAGTAATTCAGCTTGCATGATTATCAATTTTTCTCAAATAATATACATAGTCTGTTATATATTTCTTTTGAAGATTTGAATAATAAAAATTATAATAATGAATAAGTTTATTCAAAAACTTTTTCAAAATATACATTGGAACAACAGATATTTATTTCGAATGAAGAATCCTACGAATCGTTTCCAAATGAGCAATATCTATTCAAAGTTGAATCAGATTAGAAAGTCAATGACAAAAGAGAATGTGGTTTGTACGATTAGTGAATGTCTGAACAATCACGAGAATATGGAAGGTAATATGAACAGTATATATAGAGAGAAATAACGTTCACAAATCGAGAACTACTATCAGAGTATCTATCTGAGTGTATAGTGTCAGCAGTAACAATCAAAGGTGAGTTATTCTTTATTAATAATATCATTTCTCCTATCATTTTCCTTGTTCCACTATTCCACATATACTATTGCACAGGACAAGTAAATTATATATCAAAAGAAAATAATTCCTCTGATATCAACAATTCCACGACCAAAAACCTCTAACAAAGAACCTCCGAAGTAAAACAAATAAATTCTATTATGTATGTGTTTTTTTTTATAGATGGATCTTAATGCAATGAATTCCATCTCTCTTCTAGAAACAGATAAGGCAGTTACAAAGCTGACAGATTTGGTTGTGGGTGAACCAAATACGATATATTCGGCTAAATTAGTGAATACTAAATATGGGGAGACGGTCATACTTGAACTAGAGAAAAACATAGTGTTCCTGCCCCAACGAGTTACCCAGGAGTACAAGCCAAATATTCGATACTTCACAGCGGGGAAGTATGCTGTAGTATTCAGGGGGACCAAGAACGTTGGGAAACCTCATCCTGCCACATATTTCGAAATAATCGAATTGAAATAAATTTTAGAGGTGAGTTACTTTTTTTATAAATAATTAGTGATACATTATGGATGAATTCAGAGGAACAATGTCAAAAATTGATGAAACGCTTAAATTGATCAAAGGCAATTCCGCTGAAAGGAGTTCAATCAAAGCAATCAATCAACATATAAAAAAGTGTAATGAAGCTTTGGATAAATTAAAACTCAAAGTTGGACAGAAAAGTAAAATAATTTCAAAAATTGGACAATTGAAACGATTAAAGTGTTTAATCAAGTTGAAAAATAAAAATGAGAGGTCGAGGAAGGAGCGTAAGGTTTATTGGGAGGATGTCAATTCTTGTTTCAATAACAGAGTAAAGACAGGAGTCATCATCAATGTAAAGCATAAAGAAATAAAAGCATTTTTTGCTGATGGATTTCATTTGTTTAAAAAAATTATCAACAAAATTCTAAAGGAAATGCCAGCTTTGAAAGTAAATACCTGTTTTTGGGGTGATTTTGTTAAAAAATCAAATGATGAGGAAATAATTAGTCAAAAATATTTCATTTCACCGAATGCAGTTTTAGATCAAGGGACGGATCTCATTGTGTGGTATCAAGAACATGTTGTTGATCACATTTTAAATAAATTGTCTGAGTTTTCTGAAGAAAAGAGCGGTTGGGCATTACAAAAAATTCTATTGTTGGAAGTTGCAATAAACAAATATGAAATTGGTAATGGAACATCTTTTATCAAAATACCATTAGAAATTTCAAGAAAGAAAGCATGTATCAACATTCAGAATGATGATGAAGCATGCTTCTTCTGGAGTATAGTTAGTGCCTTATATCCACCCACAGGAGATAATCGCTATACAACTTCCTATCCGCATTACAGTCTAGTATTGAATACTGAAGGTTTAGAAATACCAATGAAACTGAATCGTATAAATAAATTTGAGAAATTGAATAATATATCTGTAAACGTTTATGCGTTGGAATTGAATCTTTCCACCAAAGGTTCATCTTATGTGGTAGTACCCGTGAGACTCGCTAAAAGTAAATTAGAACGTCATGTCAATTTGCTATTAATACAAAACCATTATTTTCCCAAACTGAATGATTATACAGCACCAATGCCAGATGACAATGATGAAACTGAAATAAAGTTTCACTATTGTTGGATAAAAAATATGTCGCGTCTGATATCGATGCAAGTTAGCAAAAGGAAACAAAAAATTCATTTATGTGATCGTTGCTTGAATTATTTCTATAGTGAGGAAAAATTGAAAACTCATTATGTATTGTGTGAGAAAAAGAACGATTGCAGAATATCATTCCCAAAGTATGACTTTGTAGAATTTAGGAATTATGTTTACAAGCAGAAAGTACCTTTTGTAATCTATGTTGATATTGAATCCATTTTAGAACCGTGTAATTCAAGATTATCACAAACAACTACGAAATATCAACTACACAAGGCATTTTCGGTAGGTTATTACCTTAAGTGTTGTTATGATGATTCAATTTCTCATTTTAATAGTTATGAGGGTGAAGATTGCATGGAATGGTTCTCAAGTGAGATTAAACGAATTGCGAAGTTCGTAGAGAACAAAATACTAGATATTGTACCCATGATAGAAAAACCGAATAAAAACGGAAATTTCAGAACTTGTCACATTTGTGAAAAAATATTTGAACCGAATGACGTCATCGTGAGAGATCATGATCATTTTACTGGTCAGTTTCGTGGATTTGCGCATCAAAACTGCAATTTAATTTTTAAGAAATTGTTTGTTTTACCAGTTATATGTCATAATATGTCAAATTATGATGCACACTTCATTATTAAAGATATGGCCAAACGAGGCTCTTTGAGTGTGCTTCCATTGAACAAGGAAAAATATATTTCTTTCACTCTCAATGACAATGATAGTAAGATGAAATTTAGATTTATCGATTCTTTCAGATTCATGGGTGCGAGTCTTGATGAACTCGTATCCACTTTATGCATGGATAATCTTCAAAATTTGAAGCGAGAGTTCAAAGAGTTGGATGATGAAACATTCAAACTATTGTCTAGAAAAGGGGTATTCCCCTATGATTATTTAGATAATGTAGATAAATTGAAAGATACTCAACTGCCACCCATTGAAAAATTCTATAACAAATTGAGTGATGTAGAATTGTGTGAAGAAGACTACATTCATGCACAAAATGTATGGAATGCATTCAAAATGAAAAGTCTAAGAGATTATAGTGACTTGTATATGAAAACTGATATTTTGCTACTTGCAGATGTCATGGAGAATTTTAGGGAAACTGCATCGAATACTTATGGTTTAGATCCCGCTTGGTATTATACAATACCAGGATATACCTGGGATGCTATGTTAAAATATACAAAATGCAAATTACAAATTTTAAAGGATGTTGATATGATATTGTTTATAGAAAAGGCGATTAGAGGTGGAATTTCGGTTTGTAGCAGTCGATTTTCAGAGGCTAATAACAAATACATGCCTAACTATGATCCCTCAAAACCTTCCACAACACTTTTGTATCTCGATGTGAACAACTTATACGGTTGGGCTATGTCTCAACCATTACCATTTGGAGGCTTCAAATGGGTTGATACAAATATTGATGTAACAATGATTCAGGATGATTCATCGGTGGGGTACATTTTACAAGTTGATTTGGAATATCCCAAAAATTTACATGATTCACACAAAGACTTTCCATTTTGTGCAGATCATTCCGTTCCTCCAACATCAAAATTAACAAAATTGATAGCTGATGTGCATGATAAAAAAGGATATATTTTGCATTACAGAAATTTGAAACAAGCATTGGCAAACGGTCTGATTCTAACTAAAATACATAAAGTGTTGGAGTTTGAGCAGTCTGAGTGGTTACGGCCATATATAGAACTCAATACTCGTTTGAGGGCTTCGGCTACGACTAACTTTAAAAAAAATCAATATAAATTAGCTAATAATGCTGTTTTTGGGAAAACAATGGAGAATATAAGACTACATAGAGTCGTTAAATTGGTAAATTTTTATGAAGGTCGTTATGGAGCTAAAAATTTGATTGCTAGTCCGCGATTCCATAGTAGATCCATTTTTGATGAAGATTTTATGGCAATTGAATTGAGAAAAGCTGAATTAATCTTCAATAAACCTCTTTACATTGGTATGGCTATTTTGGACATTTCTAAACTTTGTATGTATGATTTCCATTATAATTTTATGTTACCTACAGTCGGATCAGACAGTTGCAAGTTAATGTACACAGACACAGATAGCTTCTTTTACGAATTGACTTGTGCCGATGTATATAAAGATGTAATTAAAAAACATATTGATAAATTTGATACCTCTGATTATGAAAAAAATAATGAGTACAATATTCCATTAGTGAATAAAAAAATACCGGGGAAAATGAAAGATGAAACAAACGGCAGGATAATTACACATTTTGCTGGCCTTCGTTCAAAAATGTATACTTTCAAAACACTTGTTACTCAGCAAGAAAGGGATCGTTTGGAAAAGAAGTTGGTAAAAAAGGGTATGAGTAAAAAACGAATAGATATTGAAATCAAGAATTTGGGTATTAAGAAAACATCTAAGGGGGTGAAAAAGTATGTAATGAAGAATGAAATAACTTTCGAGGATTATGTTGCTTGTCTGAAAGATTTTAAGAACAAAGCAATATCACAACAAAGTATCCGTTCCTATGCTCACAACGTATTCAGTATAGAACAAACAAAAGTTGCTCTTAGTCCACATGATGACAAACGAATTATTATTCCTCAGTCATTTGATACACTTCCATGGGGTCATTATAGTACATAGATTCTTCTTATGTTTCAGGAATTATTCAATATGCAATTGAGAGAACTTTGTATCAAGACTGTTTGTCAAAATATAAGAGAAATAATACTTTTTATCAATAGTCTATTATTACCTTTGAGCTTAACTTTAGAAATTGTTGAAAAATTCAGTTATTATAAATGGATAAGAATTTCAGAGTGTTCTAATAACGATAACGCTTACCTTCCTACCAATATGCTACATAGAAGTATGATTTTTTCATCAAATGAGCGAACTGCAGTTATCAATCATTGTAATTGGGAATCAACATTTCTAGAACCTGAATATTGCATATGGGTCAATAGATATAGAATTAAAAATCTCAATTTATATTTATGTAAATCATGTTATCACTATTTCTTAGATATTTTGAAAAGAAATAATATTATTGTGAATTTGCATGTTGTAAGAGATCATTTCCATTTACTTTACGATACACGCAACATTCATTCCATATATCAAAAAAGTTCTATGTGGTGTCAAAATAGTTTTATAGAATTATTATTCAGAATCAAGTTACGCTATGAATGCGACATGGACTTACATGATGCTAACAGCAAATTTAATCGTTTCATCGATTATTGTGACGAGGATGAAGATGATGATGATGATTAATGTATTTCAATTATTTATAAAAAATGTGCTCACATTAATGATGTCAGTTGATGTATATTTTTGATGAATAAAAACAAAAAAACTTAATTTTTGTAAATTTTATTTAGATCTGAATTACAATTATTGTTCAAGAGCAAATTTGCATAAATGACATCTTGATTGAGATGTTGGTGGACCATCTACATGCGATTGCCAATCGGGTCGGTTGTAATGGACGAAACAGGGTAGTTTCACTTGCAGATCAAAATTGAGACGGTAGTCCCGAGGTAACTTATTCCATGCATATAAGAGTTCGATTGGTTGTGCTCTTTCAATCAAATAGTGAAGAGGAAACTTTGTGAGTTCTTCCTCACTAAAGTGATGTAAACTCCGTTTAAGATGCCAATGATCCTTCAACGGATAGATACAGTAGCATGACTCTTGATTCATTTTCAACTTTTCTGGACGATACAAGAAAACAAGATATACCTATACTTGTGTACTGATTCAATAAAGGCATTTCCGTCTTTTTATAGATATTTCACGTTGATAGAGGGGGGGTATAGAGAGAGAGAGAGAGACAGAGAGAGGCAGGTGAATAAAAAAAGTTTTGTTAATTTTATACATTTATTTATTCATTCATTCATTATAAAGTGCGTATACAAAAAGTATACATTAGATAAAGCGCATACGCATTCATCTGTATGATTATTATGATAAAAACACATGGGCACTTCCTTTTTCAATGGAGGATGGTCGTCCAATTCATGAACTGGACAGCTGCAATATTTCGTGATGAAGTTGAATTTTTCTCTTCCTTTTACATACACTGCATCTGCACCTTGAGTTAGATACCTTATGATATTTCCAAATTGATGTGGAGGAGTGAATCCAACATTCCAGTCGATGCAGTGATGATTCTGCATCAACCACGCTGCTTGTTTTTTTAAATCGTGCGGTAGATTGTTGAAAGGAAATGGTGGTTTGAACAAGAAATGACTAATACGACGATGACCATCAAAACAGGCTAGCTCTTTCACAATAAATTTATTGTTCCCCAGTTTAAAGCCTTGAAAATCAATTACTAGCCTCATATTTGGAGATTCTTCAATTTTTGTAAAATCAATTTTTTCTTCTCGAAATATTCAATTTCAGCTTTGAGTTGCTCCAGCTGATGGAGGAAATTAACTAACATGTATCTGTATTGAGGTATCATTATCAACTGACTGACTGACTGACTGACTGGCTGACTGATTAAGACCTATCGTACCATTTTATTCAATGGATTGTAGTAAAATTCTTTTTCATGTAATATTAGGCAATATGCAGACACATCATTTCCTGTAGGCTTAGACGTTTCAAATTCTATTCGTAAAACGACAGATCCACTCTGAATAATTTCTTTTTGGTGGGAACAGTCTATATGAATAATTGGAGCTTTGTCTTTGAATTCTTTAGGGCCGAATAGTGGTTGATTGGTTTGGATGTGATAATAACTTTCTTGAAAATTGGCAAACATTTCGTATAGCGATGCAAATCGATTTGTATCAAAATCTAAATTTAAATCTTGATACGGAAATCTCTCACTATTTAAAAATACTCGTACATTCGTGAGATTACAGTGATTGAATTTACTCATATCTTTTAGAATTTGGCCTTTACAAGCATTTTGAAAAGCGATGATGATATGTCTAGGACTCTCCAATTGAGAGGAAGTTTTTACAGACCAAGTGTGACGTGTTGAATCATTCAGAGTGGGATATTCTATTAATTCCCAACTCCTAAATTTAAGGGGTAATTCAACATTACTACGAACTATTTTATTCAAACGTAGTTGTTCGTTAATACTCGGTGTTATATGAGGAACGTTCCAATACAACTTGGTGATTTGAATTTTTGGTTTTTCCGAATTATCCGTTGCAATAATAGCATCAATGTCATCTTTGTCTCTGATGAGAACTAATTCTTGTCTCATATTCATTATAATCTTCCGATAGTCTTCAAAGAATCCCGACCACAGTTTCAACGGTATGCACACATTGAAATTCCCGTTATTATCAATCATAAGTTTATCATCATCTTTTGGAAACCACCCTCCGTTCTTGAATAGTTTACTCTCATTTTCATTTAATGATAAATAATTTTTCAAAGTGGAAACAAGTCCGACGTTCCGAATAGAATCTATCACAACGCCATTCAATTCATATCTCAGTTCTCTGAATAAATAAGCTATACCATTATTGATGAATTGAAATTTGGTAGGTACTTTGTTTTGATCTGTTAATATTTTGCCTTCTATGTAAATGAAGCTGTTACATGGTAATGTGAACGCATCTAATTCCTGCACTGAAATGCGAACTTCATCATTGTAATTAAGGGCTCCAGCGTTGTAGGGTTGATAAGTGTGAAACTGATAATCTTCAATCGTTGTATCACTAAACGGTTCACCTGTTACGTTCAATAAATCCATTATACTAGCACATGAAAGCCTAGAGATTTCAAAAATTGACGATTTTCGTATGTTAATGTCTTCTTTGGCAATGAAAAACCATCTGGCTTCTTTGTGCGTCGCTGTAGCTTTTTATAGTTTTTGTTTGGAGGTTGGAATCGATGAAATTGTAACACCATTGCTATTCAATTTTTCTAAGATGTAAACGAACTGTAATTGTCTCACCGCGGAAATTTACCAAATTACTATCTTGATCGAGCACCCTAACGGTTATATTGTTTATTGTTTTGATACTCACAGGAAAATAGATGACAGTAAGAGGTTGCTCTACTATTTTATAGCCGTTTGGAACTTGGGGAAAAAATTGATGGATTAGGTGAACAGGTTCGCCATGTAAAAATGATCCTGCTGCAATGTTGCAATCCACACAAATCGTATTAACTGCCAAGATATTAACTTTATTTTCTGAGGTATAATCTTTGTTGGGTTCAAGTATGGTTTTCGGAAATCCTAATAAAATTCCAATGGAACGATCAATACTAAAATTTATCCGATCGGTACTTTTAATGGAAACTGTAAATCTCTTTGAGTCTGTTGTGATATGTATCTGAGTGCCCCCCTTCTCATACATTTTATTCTTTATAATTCTCAAAATCTCTTCAATTTCATAAGACCCTATGGGAATTTCGATTTTAAATTCATCATTTGGACCCCACACCAATACATTGTTTGTTTCATTTACATTTGGAATACTATTGAATGTATCGAAATTTATCAATCCAATTTCATAGTCTTCATTTTCATTTAAATACAATGGTGGATTGAAATTATCACTTAAAATTGATGAATCTCCACTGAGCGTAAAGGTATATGACATGACCAAGGTTTCAAAACAAATGAAACGATATTTATGAGTTGTATTGATTATATAAAAATTTTAGACAATATTGTCCGCACTGATACGAATTGAATTTTTGAATTGAATCATAATTATATTTGATGATTACATTACCATTGCTCCTAAAATATTCTACTAATTCATTTGGAGGTGGTAAATTGCCAAAACTATCAAAATAGGTGACATTCTTATTGTTTTTTGAATATGCTGTCCAATGAGTACCAGGCCCACTTTCCACATCAAGATTAACTATACCCGATTCATTTGTTGAAATTCTTTTCGGCAATGAATCGCGCATAAATACACCACGGAAATAGGGGATTCTCAATATTCGTGCATACGAGATAAGATCTCTATCTGACATTATACGTCGTGGTAATTTTATTTTTTCGTTTTTCTCCAATATGGGCCTAGCTGTCGAAACCCCTTTGAACTTGTTGTTGCTTTTTTCTTGCGCAAACCGTACCCCTTATAAGGTCTAAGATAATATCCTTTTCCAGATTTTTGTTGCTCGAGTGCCTTGTTATGTCTTATTTGTTCGGCTAATTGTTCACGATTAGTTTTGGCATCGTTCACTGCTTTAGCGATGCCCGCACCGCCACCTGCTACTGCGCCAAGGGCGCCCAATAATGGCAGTAAAAATGGTAAAAATCCTCCTTTTTTTGGGGCACGGATAGTTCGTTTTTTAGCCACTTTATTTTTCTTTTTCAATCCCATTCCAAGTTTACGTTTTCCCTTCATTGCAGTCGTAACAAACCAAGCTGCTGCTTTTTCTCCAAGTTTGGCGTCTTTGGCTTTAACTCTGTCCCAAGCCTTATTTTCCAAAATTTCGTCTGCTCGATGCCTTTCACTGAGATCTTTGCTTTTGGAATAGGCGATATCGTGCTCTTTACATGCAGTATCTAGAGAATTTATACCAGAATCACCGCGCTCTAATCTTCGTTGTAATTTAGTGCCCGCTACAAGAAGAGAAAGGGTTTAAAAAAAAATCTCGATAGCGTTGATCGCACTCACGTCCGCAGTAATTATATTTGGGTAAATGCAATTCAAAAGGTAGTTTATCTATTAATGAGTTAACGAAACCTCTTCCTCTATTCGTTCTCTTATGAGCTCTTACTCCGTTTTTGGATTTAACCATTCTAATCTGTTATATATATCAGCACACCTTTATATACTCTTCAGTCTGAACCATTATGAGGTTACGAAAACAAAACGTTACCCTACCCATCGGTAATTATGATTTCCATGATAACAAACAAAATGTTGGAAAACATGGTGAACTATTCGGGGGTGATTCTAAACGAGGATTGATCGTAGGTAGTAGCGGATGCGGCAAAACAAACATTATGTTGTCTCTAATCGAACATCCTAACGGATTGAGATTCGAAAATATCTATCTATACTCAAAGTCATTGGATCAACCCAAGTATCAATATCTACGTACTTTGCTTCAACCACTCAGTGAAATTGGATATTATGAATACAAGAATAGTGAAGATGTACCTCCAGCAGATAACATTAAAACAAATTCTATAATTATATTTGATGATGTAGCAACTTGTGATCAAAATATTATCAAAGATTATTACTCTTTCGGACGACATAAACAAACAGATTGTTTTTATATTTGTCAGACGTACACTTCTATTCCGAAGCATCTCTTGCGTGATAATGCCAATTTATTGATTATATTTCAACAAGACACTACCAATTTGAAACATATTTATGATGACCATGCGAATATTGATATGGACTTTCAAAAATTCAAGGAAGTAGCATCTTCTTGTTGGAAGAAAAAGTTTGACTTTTTTGTAATTGATAAGGATTGCGGTTTGTCTTCAGGTAGGTATAGAAAGGGCTTCGATACATTCATTCATGATATATAAAGATAAACTTTCAAAATGGAATCAGTCGAAATGGACCCTCCATTAGCAAAACAGCTTGTACAAGCCAGGCACGCACTAAGAAAAAAGTATAAAATTATAAAGGGTAACACAGCGAGATCGCAAAGTCAATTAGAAAAATCATATCAACCTATTACTCAGTCTATTCAACGATTGGTTTCAACATTGGGAGAGACAGAGGCGGCGGCAGAAACCATAAAACCAGAAAAGTTTGAAAAGTTGGAAAAATTTGAGTCAACACCAGTATCATCACCGAAATCGTATAATCAATTAGCATTTTTATCTCCAACTCCTGAAAATGGATCTGTCATGGAGCTACCAAGTTTTTTGAGAAATGAAAAAACGTATGAATCACGCAATGATGAGGGGGAATTGCCAGATAGAACCAGAGAAGATGCATTTATCGATGACACCCTATCTCAATTTTATCAGACAATCACAAATCCAGAAGTTCTTCAGGAATATTTTGATCAATTTAAATCACCATTACCTCGAACATATATTGAAGGGATGATAAAAGATACAAAAAGTGAATATGATCATATTTTAGGTCTTTTTCATAATCCTGTTGAAGACAAATTCTATATAGGAGATTCTCAAGTAGACTTTATAGGATCCAATGTAAAAGTACGTGACATCACTTACAATGGAACTGCAGGACTTTATGAGTTACTTTTTTTGAAGAATCCAATTTCTTACACCAAACAAGACATTGAAAATTATGTAGATATTATAAAACGGACCAGTGCATATCGTCGTGATAATAATGCCGATTTACCAATTAGAAAATTCCCCGATGATACCAAAGAAAAGTATATTTACATTATAAAGCCTCATTTAGATAAAACTCGCGCTAGATCTGGTTCAGTGCCATCATCTTTATTGAAAGGCGTGCTAACCAGAAAGATGTCAAAAAAAGGACAAGGTGCTAAAATGTCAATGATGATGAAATATGAGAATAAACCAATTGATTATAAATATTTTGATGACTATAACGAGCTTGTAGATAGATTACGTTTGCTTGTTGCTTCCCAAGCAGTTGGTAACACTACAGGTCACAACAATGAAATTATTTCAATTATCGAAGAGTTACGCGAGGGAGCAATAATTTTATAAAATGTTAGAACCACTGGTTTTTCATATTAGTATTCAAAATGCCTTTGAACAAATTCAATCAACATTTTCTTAAAACTCTTTCTTCTTCTTCTTCTTCTTCTACTACTTCCAAAGATATTGTCACAGCAAGACAGCCATCAACAATACCGTATTTTATTTGTCAACCTTCTAAATTCCATAGTAAATGTATATTAACTATTCGAGGCACTAGAAACATTTCATCTAGTCGAACACACTACATCTTAGATGATAATAGTGTCAATTATACGATTCCTGTTACTGGAAAAATTGAAAGTTTTAAATGTTTCCCCAACACATTGAAAATATCCTATCAGAATAAAAACGATTCTCTTATCAATCTCATGAAGGAAAATGTCCTCAACAAAGGTGATGTTATTCAATTTTTCCTAAATACACAAACGTTAGATCATTTTTACGTAGAATTTGTTATTCAATGTCCTTTGGAGAAGGATGAATAGAACAGAAAAATAACATCAAAAAAAATTTATAAGAGTTTTATTTAGAAATAAAACGATCAACATTTCTGAAAACTTTTGTCTGCCAATTCTCCTCCTCCTGTTGATTCATAATCTTCCTAAGATCTTGACAGTATTGTTCATCCCCCTCCTCCTCCTTCTCCTCCTCCTTCTGATTCTTGTTTCCAATTTTCTCATTCTTCTTTTTTTTCTTCTCCAGCCCCTTTTGGAACGATTCAATTCTGTGATCTAGTTCACATTTTGGCAGCGATTCCATTTCCTTATTTTTTCTATTTTTTTCTCTCCCCTCCCCTCCTCCTTTTCAGAACGTTTCGCGGACAGGTGAATTGAGTACTCCAAGGGGATCGTCTTTGAATCTATGTATCACTTTGGTAGGTCTTATCTGCATACACCAATTACAAAATTCGAGAACCAAAATGGGTCTGCTAACAAAGAAGTCGGTTTCCAAGTATTGCAGCTTAATAGCTCTACAAACGCAACAAATTTTCTTCTTGAAAATACGACAATTCATACTCATTCTCAACATGAATTTCATACCATATATATTCAAGACATCCCCCACTTTATCCTCATTTGAATTGTTAACGATTCTAAACACAGATTGACTTTCTTTCTCTCTCTCTCTCTAGGTTAAACTTTAGTATTCATTATGCCTTTGAATAGATTCAATCAACATTTTCTTCAACCTCAAGGAGAAGCAGGAGAAGGAGAAGATGGAGAAGAATCTGTGCTGGCCGCCTCACCACTGAAATCACAATTAAATGCTCCGTTTTATGTTTGTGATTCTTTCGATTACCATGTAAAAATTTTGATCCGTTTAAGAGGAGAAAAAAAAATCAATTTAAATAAAAAATATTATATATTAGACAATGGCAGTATAGTATTTAAATTCCCCATGTCCGCTAGGATTGAAAGCATTACACAATATAATGTTGCAGGAGGTGGAGAAATTTTGATGAATAATAATACATCTTTCAAATTTCAACAACTAGCAAATAAGTCCATCGCTAAGGGGGATGAGATGAGTTTTAAATTGGGGACAACTCCAACGATTTTTATTGAGATATTGTTACAGTGTCCGCTAGTTAAAAATGAGTAAAGCACAAATTGTAGCCGAACTTCATAAACCAGTCAGAATCAATTATAAAAGACGACATGTTATAGTTAAAGGTTTACATGACTTGATACAGGCTGATTTAGCGATTATGAATAAATTTGCAAAAGAAAACAAGGGATATAATTACATTCTTGTAATCATCAATGCTTTTAGTAAATATGTCTGGGCAATACCGGTTAAGAGAAAAACTGGTAAAGATATCACAGCTGCTATGAAATCTGTATTAGCCCAAATGTCTACTACACCAAAAAACTTGCAAACTGATATGGGGACAGAATTTTACAACAAAGACTTTCAAAATCTAATGAAGAAATATAGTATAAATCATTATAGCTCGTTTTCGAATTTGAAAGCTAGTATTGCTGAAAGGGTCATAAGAACTTTGAAATCATTATTATGGAAACAATTCAGCTATCAGGGGTCTTATAAATGGCTCAACATTCTTCCTGAAATTGTTAAGAAATATAATGACACCAAACATTCTACTACTAAGGCTGTACCTAGTCAAATAAATGAAAAAAATGCTAAATTTATAACTTCATTTCAACACCTAAAAACTGTTGATCCAAAAAAACCAAAATTCAGCAAAGGCGAGTGGGTACGAATCAGCAAGTATCGACACGCATTCACTAAGTCCTATACCCCAAATTGGACCACTGAAGTGTTTAAAATCAAGCATATTAAATTAACTAATCCTACCACATATATTCTAGAAGATAGCAAAAAGGAACAGATACAAGGGGCATTCTATACAGAAGAATTACAGAAAGCCAAGTATCCCGATATTCATTTGGTATCAAAAGTCATCCGTAGGAAGGGGAAAAAACTCTTTGTCCAGTGGTTGGGTTTCGATTCATCACATAATTCTTGGATAAATGAAAATGATATAGTTCAGGTTTAAAACGTATTGTAAGAATTCAATCGATAAATAAAAAAATAGTCAGTTATATAGGTATTTTATTTATTTATTCATATACCCTATTCCTATGATCTATATTCATTATATGATTTAAACATAGAGCTGATTCCCTGATTCGTCACTCTAATCTTGATATATCTCCAGCAACGATGTTCCAAGGACTTTGTCTCGCCGTCCCCCGAAAAGCGTAACTCCATAGGTATAGTACATGGATCTCTGCACCACCAAATGTTACTAACTTATTCATTGTTTTCGTAGAGGAGTTTGGGATGATGATACGTTACTTCCAATCCAAGTGCATACACTTCGTGATTTATTTCTTTCATTGTATCGAGCACCTTCAATGACCAGTCAATTAGATCCTTCTTCACTCCTAATTGAAGCATATTCATGACTTTATCGAATCTTAGCGATTTTAGAACCTCCATTCTATGCTGGATAATGGGTGTGAAAAGCCATAGTTTTAACAATGATTCATAATTTAAAAACATACTAGAATCACCACTGTAAATTCTAATATTATTATTATAATTTGGTTCGACCTGTTTGAATTCAATGGCAAATCTTCCAAGATCCATTGTATCAACAATTTCTGTTGTTGATACCAGCAAACTATCAATTGCTTCCCTGTTTTTCACTAAGTCAGACCATTCCTTCTCCGAAAACACTAAAGTGGCACCTTTATCAATATCTGTTATCACAACACAAGGGACATAACCTAAATGTACTGATATACAGATCGACACATACTTTGAATAATTAGGGTTCAAATAAAATCTACGTTCACCCAAAAATATATCTTCTTTGTCTTTGAATACATTCATTTCGTCTGATACTATATTTTTTTCCTCTCACGGTTTTATTTAAATAATCAGAAGAAGGTGTGGGGGGCTATTTTTTTGTTCTCTCAAGGTTGAATCAAACAATCACTTCAATAATACATATATTTTTTATTCAAAGATTTGAAAAAAATCAAGATTTCTCAATTAATAACCATGAAATTGATTAATTATTAGGTATCGACTGAAAGGCATCATACTTTGACACTACCATTTTAAATAAAAGCATTAGAAATATTAAAATTACCAAAACTAAGGTTATATATAATATTAAATACATTCTGTATGTTCCTTCTTGCATAGTACTTCCATTTTGTTTTGTTTCATTGAAATGAATAGTTTGCCATTGGCATTGATCTGCTTCAGAATGATCAAAAAATATTATCTTCAATTTATAGTTCAAATGAGTGGCGTTCGCTTCTGGAATTTTTATGCTGAAAACGGGTAATTCACCATAATTTTCCTTGGATGAGCTCAACACTTTCCACGATGATCTATTGCAATCCAGTTTCGTATTTTCCATATCGAAACATATAGCAATATATTGAGCTTCTTTGGGTACATTTGTATATATTATACCATTTACAATAGCTGTCAAAATTATGAAATTTGATTTCAATGAAGTCATATTTTTTTCAATGAAAGATATTTATCTTTACTCTGTGAGGTACTATTCGAAACTGAGATTATTTTCATCATTGACAATCATTTAGCAGAATGTCAGACGAACCAAAGCCTCTTTCCCCTCTTTCAGTAGCATGCAAAAAATTAACCTCCTCAATAATTGGAATAGAATATCGTTCACATATCAATTGAGCTATTTTATCCCCTCTTTTGAAATCAACTTTTTCAGATGATGAATTATATAGCAGAATTTTAATTGACCCTGTATAATCATTATCTATAACGCCAGCAAGAATATCTATGCCAAATTTTAACGCTAATCCGGATCTGGGTGCAATCCGTCCGTACACTTCTTGGGGGAGTTGTATTTTTAAAAAAATGTCTACGAGTAATCGCTCTCTAGCAGGTATAGTGAAATCTGTAGGTGTTCTTAAGTCACAACCAGCAGATCCAAGAGTAGCTCTTGTTGGTATATAAGCAGCTTGATTAGTTTTCATCACTTTTAGAACCTTAAAATATAAATAAAATAATTCAAAAGTGAAGAGACACCCACGCACAAGATTATATTACCATTTTTTCGTCAACAGTATTCATTTTTCTCATTCAATATTAAAGATTTCTATTAGAGAGAATATTTCATGTATTTCTCACCTAAAAAAATAATTCACTTATCTCAATCTAGCTCCATCAAAATTTTTAAAGTCAATAATGATAATGAAACACTCACCCCAAATTCGTTTGCTTCTTCTTCTTCTTTGGTATATAAATTCACTGTGTTTTCAACTAACTGTGTACTTCTCGAACTGAATTTCACCTTATATAAATAGTTCTCCGTTGCATATACATTCACTTATTTTGAAAAAAATGTTTCCATTTCAATTTCCTGGTGCATGTTAACCTTTTATGTATAGCTGATGCAATAGATTCATTAATTTCCATTGCATAAGTCAATTATTTATTCATTTTTAATATACCTATACGTACTGGTACCTGAATGTTATATTTCATCGATAACATTGGGGAATTGGAACTTTCAAAGAATATAGGTACATCGGACTTCAGAATACCTAATTTTCCAAGAAGAACTTAGGTACACAAAGCGAAACATTATATCATTTCCATATTTTTGTGGTCCGTTTTTTTGTGTTTAATGTGCGTTTTTCAATGTTTTGGGAGTAACATATACTTATTTTATGAAAAGGAATACTCTAGGAACACAAAAACAGCCATATAGACTAGCAAAACATATTAAATACTGAAAACAGTACCAGTAACGACACCTCGCGGAATTAGGTTGAAGCGTGAACCATACGAATAGATTCTTCAAAAAGACCTCTGTGAAAGGTAGACACAGAAAAACGTTTCCACTCACGCCCGAATGAGGACCCCAGCGGTACGGTGGAATCAAAGGTAGGTTTGAAGAACGGAAATATTGAAAACAGTATCAGTATTGACATCTCGCTCAATTAGGTACTCTAGGAACACAAAAAACAGCCATATAGACTAGCAAAACATATTAAATATTGAAAACAGTACCAGTAACGACACCTCGCGGAATTAGGTTGAAGCGTGAACCATACGAATAGATTCTTCAAAAAGACCTCTGTGAAAGGTAGACACAGAAAAAAGTTTCCACTCACGCCCGAATGAGGACCCCAGCGGTACGGTGGAATCAAAGGTAGGTTTGAAGAACGGAAATATTGAAACCAGTATCAGAAGCAACACCTCGCTTAATTAGGTACTCTAGGAACACAAAAAACAGCCATATAGACTAACAAACATATTAAATATTGAAAACACTATCAGTAGCGACACCTCGCAGGATTAGGTTGAAGCGTGAACCATATGAATAGATTCTTCAAAAAGACCTCTGTGAAAGGTAGACACAGAAAACAGTTTCCACTCACGTCCGAATGAGGACCCCCAGCGGTACGGTGAAATCAAAGGCAGGTTTGAAGAACGGAAAATATTGAAACCAGTATCAGTATAGCAACACCCCGCTTAATTAGGTACTCTAGGAACACAAAAAACGACCATATAGACTAGCAAAACATATTAAATATTGAAAACACAGAATAATCATCAGTTCTACAAACCTTGGAAAACAGTATCAGTAGCGACACCTCGCGGAATTAGGTTGAAGCGTAACACATACGAGTGGATTCTTCAAAAAGACCTCTGTAATAGGAGAAGGTAAGCATAGCAAACAGTTTCCACTCACATCCGAGTGAGGGCACTAGCAGTACCGTAAAATCAAATCTATGTAGAACATAGAAATATTTACTGAAACTCATTCATAAGCCTAATATATTTATTTAAATTGCTCATATTATTGGCCCAATGAAGCAAAATGAACCCCCAAATATCCATATACCCATCCATATGTCGAATATCCATACTCATGGCCCTCCAAAAAATATCTCTCGAAAACAGGGGGACAAGTTGAGTCGTACCCACACTTGCACGTTGATAAATTGGACCCCCCATAGCCACTTGGTAACGTGTCGGCTTGCCAACCCAGAGATCCAAAGTTCAAATCCTATACGGTATGATTATCTTTTTTTAATTAAATAAAATTATTAAGTGAACTGAACGTTATACGTCATAATGAATGTAATAGGTTTCCATTAGGTGGGCCAACTGCCAAATTTCCGTAGAAACCCTCTTGTTTAACTACTTAAGAGTTCGGACACAGAAATGACAACTGTTAGTGTTTTTGAATATTTATTTTCATTAAGTTACACACCTTGCAACTGCATCATAGTCGTTCTGCTCTTTTTTACTGAAAATTGTTTGAATTTGACCATAAATTTTATGGACGCCAGAATTGAAATATAATTTCATAAACTATTGACAAAAAAGCATGAATGAAAATGCCCTGCTGTGTAATGAATCGCGGGAATTCTGAAGGCAATGGCGATTTCATTATTTTAATTTTTCAAAGGAAATAATAATATCAACCATTTCCTTATGGAATGTATATGAAACGACCTGGATAGGAAATAAATATGATGATAAGCAAAATTTGTGAGGTGAGCACACATTAAAATTCACTTCTTATAACAGCAGATTGAAATTAAAATATATTTCTGGCCCATTTTCAAACACAAGATTTATAAGATCCGTTTGAGAGAATTTACAGACTATTGCAAAGAATATTCCAATATTATCATCACACGAAATGCAAAACAAAATTATGATAGAGAAAGAGGAATTGATTGCAAAACTACATAATGAAATTTAAAATTGGAGAACGAAACTGGGGAAATCCAGTAAATTGCAACGTGATATGATAACATCAAATAGCGTTTTAAATACCGACCAAAATCAACATTTATCAGTGAAAAGGAAATGCAGCAAAATGGAGATGTTTTAATTTTCGATCTTATGTTTTAAACTTTATAACTGGGGTACCGTTTTACATACAATAAGGAACTAGCTATAAGTATATTCATGTGTGTCCATTTTGTCATGTTAAAATGTTGTTACATGATTTTTTTCTATTTTTATATCTATTGTTCTGCGAAAAGTGTATCACTATATAAATTGAAGTGGGTATTTATACCCTACTTCTATTTTCCATCTACGACAATGATTGATTTGATAGAAAATCCAACCTCTAAAATCGTATCTGACAATCAGGCGCTACTAGGGAAATTGAAAAGACAAAGAGCAGAATATGTTTTCTCCCTTATTCACTCAAACCATTGTAATATAGAAAATAGGAAAGGACAAAAGTTGAGCTGTGTCCGAACTCTTATCTAACTAATACCATCCAGTGACTATACTCTGGAGTAGGGTCCCTTGATGCAAACTGACGTATTTGTCATCTTAACAGGGTACTGACAGATCCTCGTCTCCTCTCACTCTAAAGTGTTTGTGAAACAGTTATATAGTTCCATCCCTATTCAATTCTGGGGATAAACACTAGATTTTTGACATTTGTTGTTTTTTAGGTTATATTAAGGTCATTGGCGTATCATACGTAATTTCCATATGGAATTCCTAATTCAACTATACCGAGATATAGATGAACAATCCTCTAGTTTTAGAGTTACTACTCCAGCATAATCTTTGCGAGGTAGGCAACATATAAATTGTACTGAAAGCTTCATATATTTCACTAAAAGAGACTATTCTTAGAATGAATACCAAGGTTGACTGAATTGACTGAATGAATTCTGATTTCAAGCTGAGCAGTAGTTTATCTATGAGCTGAATGAGCTGAGCCTTATGATTGAGAAATGGTGAAAACCTGGATGTGGGTATCTAAACTACTGTACTCATGTCATGCGTGCTAAATATATTTTCGGAAATCCAACTCGGAGAAGAATTTATGGAGTGACTATGTATGAAACTTCGTCTAGGACGAAAAGTAGGCTGATAAAAAGTAATACGTAAAATGTGCAGGAAAATAAAGAATAAAATACACTCTACCCCCATGTTATAAATATGATTTTTCCGTCTCCTTTGAATGACAATTCATTTCCAAATAATTTATTGATGAAAGTAACAAAGGAGTAGGCATACAGTATAACTTATAGGAACGTGATTTCCACTCTTGCATCTACATATTTTCAATTTGTGGTAGAGTAATAATTATATGAACTAATGTGAAATGTGCAGTTTTGAACAGTGGTTATTTGAATAACATTAGAAGTGAGATCTGGAGCCAATGCAGTTTTCATGATATTTTCATAAAAAACATTATTATACAGAATTCCTACTTGGCTGATTACAATCAATTTCAACTTCAGTGACGCACAATTTGGTTCGAAATTTTTTGCCATATTGTGAGAGATTGCTGCACATACCCTTCAGCGATATTCACAGACTTCCAAGCAAGAATGTCTCCTCCAGAATTTGCAAGTAAACTTGAATTTTCCAAGTTTGACAAAACAATCATTATCTCCAACCCCAGAAACCCCCAGATACCTTCCAATTTTGCATAGAATCGGATCATGAGTACAATACTCGTTCGCCATATGATCTTCCACAACAAGTAAATACCCTGTACATACCTATTATCAAAATTTTGAATGATTTTCTGTAGCGCCCATGGATGTGACGTGACAGGAATGACAGGGATGCCAGTAGACAAAACTAAAGTCTCTAGATCATTAAAAAAGAATGCAGCTATGATCCGTCCGTACCATGTTAAGATGACTTTAATGTCAATTTCCATCAAGGGACCCTAATCTGGAGTAGCTCTGGTGTTACCTTGAGTCCCTGTATGTATTTGACACTTTTGCTGTAATGAGAGTACGGACACTATGACAAGCAGTGATAGAAGGCATAACCCTAAAAAATTTGAAATGACATGAACAATTTGGCGGGCACTGACAGTTCATGAACGTACATGACATTGAATTATTTGATAATTCAGGTTTTCAAAAATTAAAATGTCTAATTGTGTAGTGGAGAATTGCAAAAATGGAAGCGAGTCCTTTCGTTTATTCCATTTCCCCCATTCTAACCAACAACAGTTTCAGAAATGGAAAGAAAATATGAAGCGGCCACTATGGAAATTGAATCAGGTAGCAAGATTTGCGAAGTAAGTACTCAATATTTGAATTTTTCGATTGAATATGATGCATATTCGAAGGAATAATATTATTTATAATTTCAATTTTAACATTATAGGTGCACTTCAAATGTGAAGATTTCATAGTGGAACATACCATCAAATTGAAAGAAAATGCGGAGCCTTCATTCCAGGATTATCGAAGACATTCCTTATCGAATTCAGGACAATTTTTACGAGCAAAAATTCAAGTAGAATACCAAGATGAAATTAAATGTATTTTGGATCACAAACAAGAAATTATCGAAGATTTAGAGAGAAGATATGCCGAAATTCAAAATTTATTAATAGTTAATGATGAAAGATACAGAAAAAAATCAAAGAAATTTTGTATTCTTGTCATAGGATATACTATTCTTGAATTATAATCATTATACTTGTATTTGTCGAATTTTCTGATCGTTCATACCCTATGAAGTGTCTTAGTATGTTATGAGAACAAATATAAGTTTGTTAATTGGTTGAATTGTTCTTCCCATTCATTTACATTTTGCCCATCAGAACTGGCTACTAAATCCTGACTCTCTATCTATTGAAAAACTAGTGCATCCTAAAATCAAATAAATTGAAGTACATATACCCTTTGTTAAGTATATCGAGAAATACTTTCAACAAATTAATTTACAAACTATGACCCCTTTTCGCCAGTGAGATGAGACGCCACTTCTTTATGAAAATAAAGACAGAGAAAGATATATGGATGTACCCTTCACCGCGGCAGTAGAGGATAGAAGATCCGAAGTGCATGGAAAAGCATATCCATGTCTTTGTTCAAAAGTCATTTTGAGAATTTGGGGTTATGCCTTCCGTCACTGCTTGTCATAGTGTCCGTACTCTTATTACAATAAAACTGACAAATATATACAGGGAATTATACATACAGGGACTCTAGTGTTACCCACACAGTCACATAGACTTACGCCTGAACTACTCACCAAGACCTCGGCATCCTTCAGCATCACGTAACCGTCGCAGCCCGCATGCAGGTAGCTCTTGGTCGCGAGCCTGTAATACTGATCGAGCTTGATGTACTCGTCGCCGATCCGGATGAAATTCACGTCGACCCGCTTCCCCGGCGGTTTTCCGGGATGGAAGGCGAAGCTCACGCCGGCCACTTGCGGGAAGCGTCCCTCCAGCTTCGGGTACATCGACACGGAGTTCTCCAGCGTTTCCAGTATCGTCTGACCTGGAAATAAAGCGCAATCCAGTAAAATGTAAGAATGTGTATATCGCTACTTCAAAGTAGGGAACCACCACTAATACTAGTGGTACTGATGGGGGACGTTTGCACGTCAGCAACTAGTCCCTAAAGGGACCTTCTTGCAAGCCCCAAGGTGTTTTCAATGACTGATGTGGTTCGCTTAACACGTTCGCTGCCGAGCTGAAATTTCAAAAAATGACTTCCCGGGCCAAGGTAATTTTCACCAATGAGGTACGTATTTAATTTATACCCACACAAAAGTCCCCACTAAAACCCTCCAGGCCAAAACTTTCAGTTGCTCTTTATGCTGCCAGGCCGCAGAGATCATAAGCTAATGAATTTCTTATTGCCCGTGTATTACAGAGAATACACCGCTGTTCAGACAGAATGATAATCCGTGTATCATTTAGGATACCCCCCCCCCCCCCCCGGTCTGTGGAAAGCACTACCTGGTGTATCATTAATGATACACCAGGCAGCGAACGTGTTAAAAGAGAGCTGGCCAACATCCTTCTCAGGCCCCGCCCATCAGCTCTCTTTCAGAGTTTTTCGGCTGTGTTTTGTAGGCTAGAAATGTACTCACTACCATATGCTGCAGTGGCAGGCCTGCCGTTAGAGACCGAGGTCCACTAAGCAGCTGGCCCGCTCTCACGCTCAGCTGGTAGTTTTCCACACCCACCTACATAAACCGTCCTACTTCTTCTCTGATGCTCACAACCATATCATCATCTCTTTCTGCGTGTTCTGTGTAGGTTTTGTTACTAATTCCATGAACCACTTTAGGAGCAGCACTGTTAATTAGAACGCAACAGCGAATCGTGCAGCACTATCCCCAGCCCCAATTAATGAAAACATCCTGTAACTCATTTGTAGACTTGATTCACTCATTCATATGCTAACATCAGTATGATACTGAAAACTGTCAAACTATAAGCAGCACAACTTCCAAAGAGAAATATTTCACATTTTCATGTTGAGAATGGGAGCAGATTCGGTCCCGAAAAGTCCAAAGATAAGTGATGTTTCGATATTTTTTCAATATCTATATTTCTTTTCTCCAAACATTTTTTCAAACAAATTGTCACTGACAAGCTACTGGATTTTTCTTTTAGGCTCCCTGAAAAATTTGTTAAACGCAGTGACATTTTGGAGCCAATCATTTGATTTGTCCCTACAATTATATTGAAATAATACGAATATTTTTAGTTTATAGAAACGAGGAGGGAAAATCACAAAAAATCAAGTAAAATGAATATACCACCTCCTGGATTAACCTACAGACAGTATTATAATTGCCTCTCGAAAAACAAATGATTTTAGTTTTGTTCTCGTTAATTGAGATATACTTGAGATATATATTTATTTATTTATTTATTTATTTATTTATTTATTTATTTATTTAACAAATAACTTCCAGACTGGTATAAGGAAGTACATAATTATATACCTATAGGTAAACATAGCATCATTCAAAATATATCAACAACTGTAAATTGGCAAACAAAGAATAATATTTGTAAAAAAAAAATAAAAAAAAAATAAAAAAAAATGGCATGATTAATTTTAACCAGTCCGCTCAGAAATAATCAGTTTTTTTACTTCATTTTTGAATATACCTATATTTCTGCAATTTTTTATATTATCAGGTAGTTTATTGAATTCAGTTAAGGCTGAATGAGTGAATCTTTTTTTGTCCGATTAGGGAGCTAGCGGCGTCAAGATGAAACAAGTTATATTGTCTAGTTTCATGATTATGAATTTCAGAATTCCGTATATTCGACTTCAATTTTTTATTTATGATATTATATGATATTTTAAGAGTTTCAATTCTATATATTTCATCTAAAGAATACGTATTTGTTATTTCATACAATTGATTGGTTGGTGTATCAAATGGGAGACGATACAATACTTTTAACGATTTTCTATATAATGTTGATATTTTATTGAAATTATTTTTTGAACAAGATCCCCAAACATTTATTAAATAGTTGATACGACTCAGTATATGAGAGTAGAGAATCATGTTTGCAATTTTAATATCAAGTTTGGACATCTTCTCAATGCACCAATAATTGGAGATATTTTTTTTGTCAGAACATCAATATGTTTGTCCCACTTCAACCTGTCATCAAACCAAATACCAAGATATTTTATCTGGTCAGTTTGTTTCAAGAGTTCATTTTTTATTTTAAGGTTGAGGTAAATTTTTTGTTTATTTTTTTGGTGAAAAATCATATATTCTGTTTTGTTAGTATTTATCGATAAAAGGTTAGATTGGAGCCATTTTTCAAATATTTTCAAGTCTTCATTTATCATATTTTCTAAATCTGAAGGATTCTTGCCTTCATATAAAAGTACTGTATCATCTGCATACATGGTATATTCACACGCTAGACCAATTTCACTGATATTTTGAACATAAAGTAAATATAGTATAGGTCCTAAAACAGAGCCTTGTGGGACACCCTTATTGATTGATAGTTTGTTTGACACAGAGTTCTTTGATTTTGTATTGATTGTCCTATTTTCAAGATATGAATTCAAAATATTTCTCACAGTGCCTCTGAGTCGCATTGTTTCTGAGTTTTCTAAAAGTGTTTTATGATCAACTGTGTCAAAAGCCTTTTTGAGATCAATGAAAACAGCTACCAAATAATTTATTACTTCTAGGATACTTAGGTTCAGTCCGAGGTAATTTTTTGAATCAGCAAGAATTACCAAATCATCCGCATAGAGGAGCATTAAGGGATCATTTTTATTATCAATTAGAGCGGAAGAAGGATTCAGTCGAATTTACCTGTGACTTTGAGGACTACCAAGGGATCGTGCATCGGTATGATATTGGTGAGGTCTCTCATGGTGAAATCTCCAGCGGGATGAACTTGATCCGACCGAAATGTGCCAGAGTTTAAAATAACTAGATCGGCACCGGTAGCGGCCAATACTACGTCGCACACCTAAAACCCATATGTATATTACAATTCACCTTCAAAGTCATTCATTGGTGTATCAGGGTATTCTTGAAGGTGTGGCATTTGTTCAATAGGATGTAGAACTCATCCAAATAGATGAAATCACCAAAAATAGCCCACATGAAAATTAAAAAATAACGAAGTTCAGAAACTCAACTATAGATTTTGCCCTATTACGGTCCTGATGTATTTACCATTACGGGTGGCCTTCCCACATGTCCTCCTCTTTGTTTCTATATACACCCTGTGTCAGGACACCTTTGCACCTAATTAAGCAATATTCGTAGTGTTGGATGATTTTCCAACGGAAATCCTTCCTTGTACAATCGAAATATAAGGAAACCGGGTAACTAAATTCGGCTGAAGCTATTAAATTTGAATCATCAAATACTATTCATAAAATAAATACTAACTACATGAAAACAACAATCAAACTTATTCCCAACTAGCAGACCTTGCAAACGTTGTTTTGCTATATACATTATTTCTATAATATAATTTTTCAGTTCAATATTCACCAAGACACTATAATTATTTTATTTTCTACTTCTTTTTAGTTTCGCTATCCGTGTTTCTTAAGTTTTGCAAACTACCAATTTCAACTTCTTTTTAGTTCACTTGAATTTTCCAATTTTGACGAAAGAATCATAATTTTTGATGCCGAAAACGACCACTTACAAATTTTGGATGGAGTCGGTATATAAATTACAAATCTCGTCCAGTATATTGGTTCCACCGTCTTGAATTTACAAAACCCGCCCTATCGTAATTTTGACAAGAGAATCATAATCTCCGACCCCGAAAACACTCAGATAACAATTTTGAAGAAAGTCGGATCATAATTACAATACTCGTCCGCCATCTTGAATTTGCTTATTTTGACGAAAGAATCATAATCTCCGATCCCGATAACTACCAGATACCAAATTTGAATGGAATCGAATCCTAATTACAAAATGCACCATTTTGGATCCGCTATCTTTCCTAATTTTGACAAAGGAATCATAATCCCTGATCACGAGAACCCCTAGGCACCAATTTTGAAAAGAATCGGATTATAATTACAAAACTCGTCCGCCATATTGGTTCCGCCATCTTGAATTTCCAAACTCCGCCCGAATTTTCAAATTCTGACGAAAGAATCATAATCTCCGACCCCGAAAACCATCAGATACCAATTTTAAATAGAATCGGACCATAATAACAAAACTCGTCCGATATATTAGATCCGCCATCTTGAATTTCCTAATGGTACCGGGATAAAAAGTATTCTATAACCTTCTCCTGGTTCTAAGCAACCTCCCCCAGTCCCCACCAATTTTCAGCCAAATCGATCCGTTAGTTTCGGAGCCTATTCAATACATACAAATAAACAAAGAAACATTCAAATATTTCCTCGTTATAATATTAGTGAGCGTGTACACCTTAGTAGAACTTTTGACTCAAATCATGTTTATAATGATCCTTTTATACATAAATAATGATTGACGACATAATTCGATCGAAAAATTAACTGGAATGTTTTATTTTTGGACATAAATAATAGTACCTTCTGAAAACGGACCCTCTTATGACGTAGAAACCTCATCTCGCCATAGTTAAAAGAAAATAACAAACGCCCGACGTAGACTGAGGCAACTGATATATTAATCCTTTCAAATGTGATCTCGCGCTAATTCACTCTGTCAGAAATCATGTATCATTCATCTCTGTCTGGAATAGTCTTGTTTCAGTATTAGGGTTTTGACGTCACATCATCGCCTCGTTTTCAGAGGTCCGAAAAATCGGGGATTTCAATAATTTTTTATAAAACGTAGGGAGCTCACAGCAAGAAACGGTTTGCGGTGGTGAGCTAGTTTGGGTGAGTTCTATCGAATTATGAAATAAATTTTTTTTGTGATATAAGCCCATTGCTCAACAAGAGCGGCAAACAATTTACGGCCAAATAGATTCAAATCTACCAGAACTCAAAGCTCAATTACTTGCAAAGCTGTTAATCATTATGATAACCTACCAAGTGAACTAAGAAATAATGATAGTATGAAATCGATCAGAAAGCAGTTGTTTGATTTCATTCTCAATAACGACATGATTTGAAAATTTTGTGTTTGTTTTATATGCTTATCTATGTCTTGTCATGTACTAAGTTCTAGGGCAATCAATTCAATTACTTATCAATTCATGTATCACTTTCAAAAACAGTATGATTCTCATAAATGATTATGTGAAATAAATAAAAATGTTGCTGCTGCATTGGCGACACTTACCACAAATCAAAAGCACGTCAACAAGTTTATCGTTTCCGTAAATGTGCTACATTGTTTGACAATACACAGAAAAAAACAATTGAGAACGAGAATCCGATGACTGGCGGTAAACAAACAGAATTTTACTGTTGACGGTATAGTAGGGGGTGGCGTAGGATCAGTCGGGTAATCACCGAACAGATGTTCATGCGGCCAGGACCGTAATAAAATTCTCTTAATACGTATATTATGTTCAATTATATGTTCAATTGATATCTCCAATATGAACTCTACATCCTCTTAAAAAATGCCTCACCTTCGAGAGCTCCCTGTATATTGTTGAAGACTTACCCAGTTCCCTAAATTCGATTCTGAAGTTCGAATGGACGTGAATCGGCCATCTAGTGGTACAGAAAAACAACCTAAAACCTCGTCCATTTTTCCCTCGATCATCGCTAGAAAAAACATTTGAACCATCATACTCTCACTACCAGTGCTAGAAAGATCAAAAAGACAAAGTTACCAATGATTGCCCTATTGTGAAGCTCACATTGTCTGGCCATAAAAAAACTAGGTGTTGCTTGAACCCAATTCCAATGGGTCTCCTAGTTTGACCCACATAAAGTACGATGCAAATATATGGAATAAATTCGATATTTCAAAAATATGCTACTTTTGAAAACATCCAAAAACACGTAGGTTTCAATTTTTGAAACGCCATTTCATGATTCACATATAATGGCTAATTAACTAATGGACAAATATTTAATCATACTGGATACGCCAAGACTGTTTATATGCATTCATTACATCATTCATTCAAATACAATAAAATCACAATAAATGTTGAAATTGATATGATATTTAACAATGATGCAATATGAAAGGTGAGCAGTAATTTCTTCTCTAACGTTTTCGAGAACAGGGGATATTTGTGAAGTCTCTGTTCTGATGCGTTTTTCCATAAGATATTATTCTATCTTCAGAGCCAATGATAATGAATATTTCGATTAATTCGGTTCTTGTTATTAAAGTTCAATTCAATGATAATACATTACTTATTTCCAATTAGCGTGTAGAAATTTTTGCAATTGATGTATCTTGTTTCTGAGTAAACAAAGACACTAAGATGTTTAATTATCAGTGGTTAACCTTAGCATAATTCAGTTCAGCATTTCAACAAATGAGCATTAATTATAATTCCAATCTTCTGAATACATACTTTTGATTGACCTCGACATATTTGAATAGTTATGCTATTTTTTTTATTGGATAGACGATCAGTACACCTTTTGAATGAGGTGTCATATGACTCCTATTTGTATGAAAAAAATCGTCAATTTAGAAAATAATCAATGTATTCCATACATTTACATCCTATGTATGTTTGAGCGTTGTCCAACTGAATGAACTGAAAAATTTGGTGAGAATGTAGCAAACATTCTATAGAAAGAAGGCCAGTGTTCCAGTTCAATACTTGATTATCTATCATGTCGACTGGCTACAGTAGTTATCGTCAAATCGAATTGGAAATCTATACATATATATGCCTACCATTTTTTTCTACATCAATGCAATTTTTTTCTTGAGATATTAACACTAACACAGTTAGCAAATCACTCACATGTATACTTCTCCAGCTTCTCCTTCAACGAGGGATCTTCGGGTATCTTCGACGTGACGTTGACCTCTTCGATGGTCACTTCGGGACAACTGCCGCTGGTCTTGTCGAAGTTCACCGTGATCTTGCTGAACTGCCTGAAGTCCGTGCCACTCTTCACTATATACCTATATCAAGACAAGAATATTTCCTATCGATAGGCAAGAACACTTTCTAGAAAAATTACTGCGACGTTCATCACGACATAGATTTTTCTAGAATTTTTTATTCCTTCTAGGATTCCCGAAATAAATTCCCAAAGGAATGCTCCTGACCGGGATAGACAGCGTTTTTAGCATCTTTGGACATTTCAACATTCATTGCTCTAAAGATTCAACTGATTTCAACAATGTCATGGATGAACTGAGTAAAGCAGTTTGGTCACTTGTTTCTGTTTCCTGATAAACGGCAATATGACATATTATCAAATAGATATCAAAGTGATGTAATCAGATTCTGAGGTTCATTAAAAACGCGAGTATACCATCTTTCAATTAAATTGTATAAACCTCGGAATAAAAGTATAATAATAATGTGGATTATACCAAATTTGGTCGCTGCTGATGGAGCCTACACGTGCTACAACCTACTCAATTAGTGATCATGTCAGCTATAAACTAGCCGAATTGGCAATGGTGGTGAAACCTATATTGGTGACATTTACTACACCAATGAATCAAAATCAAATCAAGTCGACACTTCACACTTGGATTGATTCGAAAATTAGAAAATATGAATTAATATCTCCTAAAAATGCTGGCAACAACCAATTCTTCACCTTGATTTTCGCAGAGAAAAATAGAGGTTTGAATGCGCAAATAATTATGGTTGTATTCACATTGACTCACATACCTTGAGACACAAATTAATGTACCTCGAAAAATCAAATTTTCCAAACCATCAATTCTTTACCTCGATTTTCCCACAAAAGTAGGCTTAGATGAAAAAATAGTATATTGCAATCATTCGAGTGGGAAATCGGCATTCCGTGTGAGTTATACACTATAATTTTTCTACGGCTGTAACAGATAACAGCGAGTTTTTTTTTATAATAACACAATGGAGTCATTGTGATATCAGATACGGAAATAAAATTAATGACATACAAAGTACCTCATTGATTTATGGAACACAGTAAAACAAGAGCAATTTGGTGTTATAGCCGTAGAAAAAAAGAATGGTTGTATACACAATTTGGAAAAAACTAATGGAAATACCTCAATAAATGCAATTTTCAAACCATCAATTCTTCACCTTGATTTTCTCACAGAAAAATAGACACAGAGAATTGCTGCATAAACATTGCCTTATATACCTCGGGAGAGGAGTAATTTGGGAAAAACGATTGAAGATACCTCAAAAAATCAACTTTTCAAACCAATCAATTCTCCATCTTGATATTCCCACAGAAGAGTATAGGTTAAGATGATAGCAAGAGGAGCAATTTGGAAAAAAACGATGTTAAGATTATAGAAAAAAATGGTTATATTACACATTGACTAACATACCTCTGGAGAGGAGCAATTTGGAAAAAAACCTTGCCTATAGTACAGTCGTCTTGAATAAAATTGTTGAGAAGATTCTTAAAAAACGCATTGTAGATTTCATAAATAGAAAATATAGCTTTGACATGAATCAATTTGGTTTTCAAGAAAATAGTGGCACACAAGCGGCAATATTACAAGTAATACAAGCAATACAAAAAGGACTTGATACCGGAAATTATGTGATAGCAATTTTTGTTGATCTCAAGAAAGCTTTCGATACAGTAGACCACATAACACTTTTGGAAAATTTAGAATCAATGGGACTCAGAGGCATGATAAGGAACCTTTTAGATTTGTATCTTCAAAATAGGACAATCAGTACCAAATCTACCAACTCAGAGTCTCATAGACTACCGATGACTAAAGGTGTCCCTCAAGGATCTGTTTTAGGACCAATTTTATATTTATTATATATTCAAAATATCACGAAAATTGATACAGAATGTAATTACACTATTTATGCAGACGATACGGTACTTTTATATGAAAATAAAAATCCTATCATTTTAGAAAATATAATAAACAGAGACTTGATGAAATTTGAAAATTGGCTGCATTCAAACCTCTTATCAATAAATACTGATAAAACTGAATATATGATTTTTCAACAAAAAAATAAACAAAATATAAATTTAAATCTCAGAATTAAAAATTAATCTTTGAAACAAACTAATGAGAAAAAGTATCTTGGGATTTGGTTTGATGATAAATTGAAGTGGGACAAACATATAAATGTTTTGAAGAAAAAAATATCTCCTATTATTGGAGCCCTGAGAAGATGTCCCAAGCTGAATAAAAAAGTTGCAAATATAATTCTATATTCTCATATACTCAGTCGTATTAACTATTTGATAAATGTTTGGGGATACTGTTCAAAAAACAATTTTAATAAAATATCTGCATTATATAAAAAGACATTGAAAGTACTGTATCGTTTACCATATGATACACCAACAAATCAATTATATAAAATAACTGAATCATTCTCATTAGAAGAAATGTTCAAAAGCGAAAGACTGAAAATTACATACAATATCATAAATAAAAGATTGAAATCTAATTTTATTTTAACACGAAACAATGAAATTCATAATTATCAAACTAGACAACATGGTTTATTTCATCTTGATATCGCTAATACTTCTATAGGCCAAAAAAGATTCACCCACGCTGCTCTCTTGGAATATAACAAATTACCAGATAATATAAAAAATTGCAGAAATACAATAAAATTCAAATACCATCTTAAAAAATTTATCATTTCTGAACGAAATAGATGACTTACTTTTGATTCATATTCAAATTGATTTTTGCTCAGCAATATGAAATGATTTGTCAAAATTTAATAATTAATGTTTTCAAATATTTTATTATTCATCAGTTTATTATAATTGTATAGTTTTAGGTATTATTGTTAACTATACTTCCTTATACCAGAACTTGATTCTGACTGGAAGTAACATTTTCAATAAATAAATAAATAAATAAATAATACAAGTATTAACCAGAGAGGTTTACGTCATAATAGTTCTAGTTCTGTTAAACTGGCTCAGCCAATGCTTTGTGTTTTTGAGAACCTATGACAACTTTACTGTCAACATTTAGTAAACAATCATTCCCGATAGCCCGTTTTACACATATGAGATGACCTTAATTCCTCTCTCTAATATACTTGTAACATCCATTGTATTTCAGATTGGTGAATATTTGTTATCAGAGAGGTTAATATGTGATAATTCAGAAAATGTTGCGTTGGTAATTAGGGACTATTTAGTTGTACAGGGTGTTTCTTAAGTACGTGTAGAAAATCCAGGAGCATGCGTCAAAATAAGAAGAAAAGTTCGTATAAATATGTCTGAAAGATGAGTGTCAAAGTTGAATTCTTATTTTTGTCTATTGTTAATAAATTTCAAAATAATTGTGATATCGGAATAAAATTTGGTATCTAGGGATATTTTTCAATGACCATATCAAATTTTATGTAAGTTTGTCTCTCGTGGGGGTGGAGCCACCTACATGTCTTTTGCGTCTTTTGAAAAGTTATAACTTTTTTGTGCGTACCTGTATAACGTTTCATAGTAAAAAAATTGATTTTTAAAACACTTGTGTGTAAAAAATATATTCTTGGTAGAGGTCGCTGCGAGCAACTGTTTTCGAGTTATTAGGATTGGAAATAATCGATGCATTCGAATTATTTCCATGTGGCTCGTAAGTCGCCTCTAGTGAATATCAGAAAAGATACGCCAGTGCATTTTTCTTCTTTCATTCAATATTCTTCTTCATTCCACATTGGAATGTAGGCAAAATATGATTCTTACTTATTTGTAGCTGCTTTTTTGAACTCTATAAGAATTCAACTCTGACACTCTGTATATCAGGAACAGATAACTTTCGGACATATGTTTATAAGAAATTGTATTCCTATTTAGACGTCAGCAACATGCTCCTGAATTTTCTACACGAACTTAAGAAACACTCTGTATAACTCCTATTCTTGAATAATTTCATTGCAATGTGAGACAATCCATTCAAAACGAACATATCAACTGTTTTTTATAGTTTCCCTTCCATTTAGACGTTCGATGTTTACCTGCCGTTAACCTGCTTAATTTCGTAGACGTGGTCGTGCCCTCCCAAGATGAGATCGATATCTTCGCAACTCTCTGCCAGCTTGATGTCGTTGGGCGTGCGCATGTGCGTCAGGGCTATCACGTAGTCGCAACCCTGTAGGTGAAACGAGGGCTTTCATTATCGACTATCGATCGACTCGTACATGCGACACAATTACAAAATAAATTATTAAAAAATAATAATAATGGGCGAGTGAACTGATAATGAATTATTAGCATTCAATTACTCCACTGTGTCGTTAGGAACAGATGTTGAAAATTATAGATGTTAAGTGGTTCAAGTCTCGTGGCAAAATACCTGCATTTTGCTGATTTCTTAGTTTTATAGGCGACGCTTCGTCACAGAAACGACGTTTTATCAATGAAGTTTCTTAAATAAGCAACTGGAAATAATTATAGAATATAATATTTGAATACATATTAATGCTAACCTCGTAGAGGGTGTGAAGTGTAACTTCACAACAATACCATTCCAGACAAGTTGAAGATTGATAAGTATCCGGCTAGGCTACCTCAGTTTCACCATTCCCACACTCACAAATCTTGAGCCCCTGAGGGAATGACAATATATGCTCACCTCCTGCTTCAATTGGGCGGCCAGCTTCTGCCCGGCCTCGACGAAGTCCAGGAACGTCGTCTCCTCGGGATTCACCGTCGCCAGCGTGTCGAGCCACTCCTTCTCGACCAATCCGAGCAGGCCGACGCGCCTGCCTGCCCAATGAACGACGTGCGTGATGCGGCCCTCGCCCAACGGGCGGCCCGTCTCGTTGTCCAGCACGTTCGACATCAGCCAGGGGAAGTCCGTCTGGGCGACCCATTGCGAGAGAACTTCGAGGCCGTGGTCTAGAAAGGGGACGGATAACGGAGAGGTGAAAAAACATAATTCACATTTTGTCTAGCTTATCAGAGGAAAAGAAACCTACAGAAATGTTACAGATGCCTAGGACATATTGAAATGTTGACCAAAACTGACATTCTTGATGGGGAAGTTTCCTTCAGATGAATTTTCATATAGTAAGCTCGGAACTCCTCAGTTTTATGTCAACGTTGAACAGAATGACGATCGATAAAGTCGTTTTTATTTTCAAAATGAAGCAATTTCTCACTTTCGGAAAAACAAACTGTGAGGTATATTCTCAATCTATTCTGAATATAACTGATTATGAGGAATATAGAATAAAGAAAAGCTAACGAATGAAAAAAAAAAGGTTGAAAAAATATAAGAAGACAACTTAGCGTCGTTGTTGCTTATATCATTAGAAATAACAAACTAATAAAACAACTATAAACAATAGAAGTATGCTACCGAATAACCGGAGATCAAAAATCGACACAAGTAAAACTGGTGAACAGAAACATAGCCGCAATATCATATCAGCTGTCGGTGTGCCTGTTAGTATTTTGTGTGGTGTGGACGGGCTCAAAGTATTATGCGCTGTTGCAAGATATAATCTGCAACTTTCATAGAAAATAGATCCGTTTTATAAAGGAACGAATTAATTTGCAAAATAATGACTGACAAGTTATGATTATCATTTTGCAACCTAACGAAAGTGACAATTTTAGATACTATAGCAAAATAATAGTTATTTATTATACAAGGGAAAAAAGTAGTAGATTTTAGCTCCAGGTTGTGTTGTCTCCCGACGCGTAGCGGAGGGAGACCAAAAACCGTGAGCTAAAATCTAATATTTTCCCCGTGTATAATACACTATTTTTTTCTGTGACAGAAGAAAGGACGAATCAATATTGAGAAGATATTACATTATTTTGAAATCTGAAAATTTACGACGTAAAATTTTAAGTTTTCAACAGTAGGGACACCTGTGTTGTAGGCATCATTATCATTCTTTTGAAGTAATCAAATATCTGATGTCACTTCTATCAGTCTAATTCTGTGGTTTGATTTCATAAAATTGCGAATTTAGTGGTTGTTTAGTAATATACATAACCGCGAAGTCCAATGGAAGATAAAAGGACTTGCAGTTCTTTCTTGGAGATGATATTAATGACTCATTTTTAGGAACTATAGCACAACAAAAGCCATCAACAGTGCATATATATGTGATATATATCCGGGAAGAAAGTACTCACTTTTTTCCCACGCGAAAGAAGTAATTTATGAAAAGGGGCATTTTATAACCTGCCAACAGAGATGAAATGCCAAACTTTTTTCCCGTCACAGAAAAAAAATCATAATTCACATTTTTCTAGTTTATCAGAGGAAAATAAATCTACAGAAATATTACAGATGCCTAGGAAACATTGAAATGTTTACCAAAACCAATATTCTTAATGGGAAAGTTTACATACAGTAAGTTCGGAACTCCCCAGTTTTATGTCAACGCTTAACAGAATGGCGATCGATAAAGTCCGAGTCCCAAGTCTTTTTAATTTTCAAATTAAAGCAATCTCTAATTTTCGGGGCGGCAAACTGTGACGTACATTCTGAATCTATTCTGAATATAGCTGACGATGAAGAATATAGCTAGCAAAGAGCTAACGAATAAAAGAAACGATACAAAAAATAGAAGAAGACAACTTGGCGTCGTTGTTGATTATATCATGAAAAATAGTAAACTAACAAAACAACTATAAGCAATAGACATATGTTAACGAATAACCGGAGATCAAAAATCGAACCAAGTAAAACTGGTGAACAAAAACATAACCGCAATATCAGATCGGCTGTCGGTGTGCCTGTTAGTATTTTGTGTGGTGTGGACGGGCTCAATGTATTATGCGCTGTTGCAAGATATAATCCAACTTTATTGCAAAATATCATAATTTATCTACTCGGCGAGACGACTTCTAGGCCCTGGTTTAGAAAGAGGGCGGATGACGGGGCGATGTACACATTTTGTCTAGCTTATCAGAGAAAAAGAAACCTACAGAAATATTACCGATGCCTAGGAAATATTGAAATATTTAGCAAAACTGACATTCTCAATAGGGAAGTTTCCTTCAGATCAATTTTCAAATAGTAAGCTCAGAACTCCTCAGTTTTATGTCTACGCTGAATAAAATGGCGATAGGTCAAGTCCAAGTCGTTTTTATTCTCAAAATGAATCAATTTCTCACTTTCGGGGAGGCAAACTATGAGGTATATTCTGAAACTATTCTGAATATAACTGATGATGAAGAATATAGCTAGCGAAGAGCTGACGAATGAAAAAACGATTAAAAAGACAACTTGGCATATCATGAAAAATAACAAACTAACAAAACAACTATAATATATAGACATACGCTAACAAATAATTGGCGAACGAAAATCGACACAATTAAAACTGGTGAACAAAAACGTACATAACCACAAAATTAGATCAGCTCTCGAGTGTGCCTATCAGTATTTTGTGTGGTGTGGAAGAGCTCAAAGTATTATACATTGAAATGTTTATTCCTCTCTATAGATCATGAGAATTCTTGAGCACATATCTTTCATTTTTCGTGCGATCAAATTTGAATTCAGAAAAATTCGTGAAGATATAGTTTCGGCTCCTCCACCATTTTCATGACGTACGCACAGCTGAAAATGCGAGCCATATTACGTCAGTATAGCGTTACATTATTTATCGATACATCTTTTGAGGTGATGTGTGTATTTTGGACGTTTTGTTTGTAATCTCTGGAGTATTTTTTCTAGATGTATCAAAAGATGAAATTGTCTCCGCAAAAATGACAGAAATATAGCGATCTCTAGATTCAGTCGATTTTTATACTCACCAAAGTCATGGTTGCCAAGAACCGCACAATGGGTACCACAATCGTTGAGAACTGGAACCATTTGTTCACCTTTTGTAAAAGTACTCACTGAAAGTAATAAAGATACATACTTATATAAACTGCACAATTCTCAATTATTATTGATATCAAATTAACAATAATTAACATTAACAAAGCCCATGACCATGGGGGAAACGTTTCTATAATTCAACCCATCTTGATTTATTTCAAATCTGAATCGAAACCCCAAGAAAAAGCCTTTGAAAAAAATGTATAAAGCAAGATTCAAGAAAACCCCTCCTCAACAAAATAAATATCATCATAAAATAACGTCTAGCTTGTGCCGGCTAGAATGACTTTATAAAACAGAGTGGCGACAATAGTGGTGTACTTTCTGATTGCTCATACCTCTGATATGGAGACGCATCCACCTGTTTTGGTTACCATTCAGTTCTATGCATTCTATTTCACTTTGTCATAGTTTCTCGCTCTTTGGACACAAAATATCCAACAATCAGACATGAAACTCTATGCGTCGGTACAACTCGGAACTATCGCCTTATTCATCTATTTCTTTTTTGTTTTATTGTTTCATCATGTATTCTGTAGTCGTCTTATTAATATACGTTCAATTTCATTAAATTGTGACTATGTTAACTGTTGGAGGTACTCACTGAATTTTACGTGTCTGTGTATGTACCGGGTGAAATTTACTGATATATTTTTAGTATCTCAGAGGATATACATGGAACGAGAAAAACTGTAAAAATTTTAAATGGAAGGCCCAATATATTTGCGCGCCATTAGATAGACCTTTCGAAGAGCTTTCCGAAAATACTCCACTTAATACATTTATCTTAAACCACAGAGCTTTGATTCCTGACTAATCTCAACTTTCTATTTGTAACATGCTCATACTGCCATATGAGGTTCTGAATTCTCAGCAACTCAGCAGGACTTTTTCACACAATTCTGCATTCCCAAAAGGAAATTTGTGTAACAAAACAATGTCCGTAACCACACTAGGAAGAGTACAAAAGAACTAAAAAATACTTCCAGGATTCAACTTTCACTGGTTTGTTCATTTGATAGATGTTTTGAAAACACAATCCCTGCTCGGGCGCCAAATTTATAACGGCACCTACTCTTGAGACTCGTAAGTTAGCGCCCCAACTCGATTTATTAACTTATATACTCAGGCACCGGGCAACTTTCAGTGGAGAAAGTATGATCCAGGGGTCTGGGATTTCAACTGTCAAAGTGACATAACTTGTATTCATTTAAATTCTTTATATCGCAGATAAGTACAAAAACTATCGAAAAAGAATCAAAACCTCTTTGAAACAATAATAAATTCCATGCTGACAATGCTGAATTGGTTTGTTGACCACCCTCGAAACGGTTCTAAAGTTCGACACCAAAGACGTACCTCCTAAGTACATACTAAATTCGAGTGCCATTCCTGCGAAT
Source organism: Phaedon cochleariae (assembly GCA_918026855.4). Taxonomy (NCBI): domain Eukaryota; kingdom Metazoa; phylum Arthropoda; class Insecta; order Coleoptera; family Chrysomelidae; genus Phaedon; species Phaedon cochleariae. The sequence continues at coordinate 4,748,573 of OU896710.1, read as the reverse complement.
CCCGCATCAGAACAATGAATACGGGTTAGTTATAACAGAGATTGCTATATCTTTATTGACTAGTGATAATTCATACAATGACGAACTACCTTGGTAGAAAGAACACACTTCACACCTACGTCTAGTTCGTGATACTCACGCATGCTGGGCGAGAAGGCGTCCCCGCTGAACAGCACGAGCGGGTGCAGGTGCTGGTAGCCCTTGAGGGACAATTGTGTAACGAAACAATGTCCTTGCACAAATTCTTCCTTGATTCAACTTTCACTGGTTTATTCATTTGATAGATGTTATGAAAACACAATCCCTGCTCGGGCGCCATATTTGTAACGGCACCTACTCCTGAGACTTGTTAGTTAGCGCCCGAACTACTCATATACTGAGGCACCGGGCAACTTTCAGTGGCGAAAGTATGATCCAGGGGTCTGGGATTTCAACTGTCAAAGTGACATAACTTGTATTCATTTAACTTCAATATAACTCAAGTGAGTACAAAACCTATCGAAGAAGAATCAAAACCTGTTTGAAACAATTATAAATTATATGCTGACAATGCTGAATTGGTTCGTTGACTACCCTCGAAACGGTTCATAAGTTCGACATCAAAGACGTTCATCCTAGATTCGAATGCCATTCCTGCGAATTCCGCATCAGAACAAGGGATACGGGTTGAAATGACGTAAACTACCCGAGAGTGGGAAGAACACACTTCACATCTACGACTAGTTCGTGATACTCACGCATGCTGGGCGAGAAGGCGTCCCCGCTGAACAGCACGAGCGGGTGCAGGTGCTGGTAGCCCTTGAGGGATAATTGTGTAACGAAACATTGTCCTTGCACTAGGAAGAGTAGAAAGATGCTTAAAAAATACTTCCTTGATGCAACTTTCACTGGTTCATTCATTTGATAGATGTTATGAAAACACAATCCCTGCTCGGGCGCCATATTTGAAACGGCACCTACTCCTGAGACTTGTAATTTAGCGCCCCAACTAGATTCATTAACTCATATACTGAGGCACCGGGCAACTTTCAGTGGAGAAAGTATGATCCAGGGGTCTGGGATTTCAACTGTCAAAGTGACATAACTTGTATTCATTTAACTTCAATATAACTCAAGTAAGTACAAAACCTATCGAAAAAGAATCAAAACCTGTTTGAAACAATTATAAATTATATGCTGATAATGCTAAATTGGTTCGTTGACTACCCTTGAAACTTGAATGCCATTCCTGCGAATTCCGCATCAGAACAAGGGATACGGGTTGAAATGACGTAAACTACCCGAAAGTGGGAAGAACACACTTCACACCTACGACTAGTTCGTGATACTCACGCATGCTGGGCGAGAAGGCGTCCCCGCTGAACAGCACGAGCGGGTGCAGGTGCTGGTAGCCCTTGAGGGCGGCGCAGAAGCGGGCTGCACCGCCCACCGGTTCGGGCGCCTGCCGCGGCTCCACGTTGTACACGTCGTTGAAGTGCAGGATGACGAGGTGCTGGGCGGTCGCACCGCCCGACAGCGTGTGGACTGCCCTTCGACCGGCCGCGCGCACCTCCAGCGAGGCCTGAGGGGAGAGAGAGAGAATATACAACTTGAAACGGTAAAACTGCATTTATCATGCGATGTTTTCTTTTTCGAAATTTTTTTGGTACTTACAGTCGTATTCAATGAAAAAGCGTACAAGTATTAAACAGAATATTTCGGCATCCTAGTTCTAGTTGTGTGTAACTGGCTCAGCCAATGCTTTGTGTTTTTGAGAACCTATGATTACTCTACTGTCAATATTTGGTAAGAATTCATTCCCGATACGCAAAAAGGACGTTAATTTCTCTCTCAAATATACTTGTACGCTTCTTTTTTAATACGACGACTGTACGTATTTTTGTCTGAAAAAAACGAATTTGATGTGAACAAACCATTATTTATTAAGATATTTCACTATATGAAGTAATAAATTTCACCTTCTTCTCCGCCTGTCTTCTGGATCGCATTTAGAACAATTTGCCCTTCTTTTTTCATCATTGGACATTTTACATATATCACAATGTACGAAACATTTCTTTCTATTATATGAGTCAACTAGATATATGGTTTTCTTCTGATTCATCCATATTCAGTGAAAAGAGGGAAGCATATCCACGGCATATCATTTGAAATAATGGCGTGGGTGAAGTTATTCAAAAGCAATCTGTTAACATTTGACATCTCGTATTTGGATTGACTATTGATCAAATGGACGTCATCTGGTATGCTTGTTCACTAAATATGAAAAACTCGCAATAAAAATCATATATTCTGTTGAATTTTCTACATAAAAATGTGTCTTTGAAGTGCATCATGAGTATATAAAGTGTCTTAATGACAAAATAAGAAGAGTAAGTAGCTGTAAATGCATCCAACACAATAGGAAATAGAAACTTCTTCGAACTTCGAACTTCTTTTTGAAATATCTCGTTAAATAGTGGTTTGTTCACATTTTCATCATCAAATTCATGTTTTTCAGACAAAAATACGTAGGTACCAAAAAATTTTCGAAAAAAATCCATCGCATGATAAATGCAGTTTTACCCTTGAAACTTTAGTTGGTTGAAGTTGGAACGGGAATAATTACAGAGATATAGGGTGTTCAAAATCAAGATTTTTCAACTTTAGGATATTTGTGTATATATGAATACAGGGTAGTTCAAAATTCAGAATTATGAACCACCCTGTATCCGTTCAAATTAAATATCAGTAGATAGTAAATCAAACGTAAAGATAGGGACATGAAAGCCGTTTTGACCGATAATGAATAGTTTCGACAGAAAAAATCCTAAAGTCAAAAAATTTCGATTTTGAACACCCTATATCTCTGTAATCATTCCCGCTAGACACCAAGTGAGATACATTGAGGAAAGCAGCTCATCAGGAAGAATCTTAAAAATGCAATGAAATACAGGGTGGTCCATTTGAAAATCGAGAGTTGATGCCAGTTACGCTTCGAGATTTCAACTTTGGAATATGATAATTGCAGAAAAAAAGTGTCCCCCGCCGAATTGAAATCGACCTGTCCGAGCGACTTTCAATTCTTTTAACGACATCGGAGATTAGGGGGGTGACGAGTTTCAGATGGGACACACTGTATATGCTCGGCAGCGTCTTCTTATTTCCGTATTTGTTATTCTAGTTGTAAAATTATTTCGTATGTGCAGGGAAGCGTCGATTATCCTTTGTATGAGCTCCTCGCATCAAGTATTCACTAGAGATTCATAAACTAGCGTTCTCATATGACCCCACACATAATAATCAATAGGAGTTAGGTCAGAGCTTCGCGCTGGCCAACCAATCCAATGGTTAGGAAAACGTTTATATTATAGGAACTGCCGATAATGCGCTGGATGGTTGTTGAAATATCATTCGTCCTCTGATGGCGAGAGGAATATCCTCAAGAAGCTCCTGTAGATCATGTCCATGCCGTAGAAAATGTTCATACATTTCCCCGTACAAATTGTCTAGGAAAAATGTGATGCTATTGAATAACGGTCAATGAGTCCCATGTACAGTGTGTCCAGTTTTCGATGCTTTTGCCTGATATCTCAGTTATCTCTGGAGATAGAACCTTGCGGTTTTCGCGGTCCTGTGCCACTTTTTTGTGAAACTCAAGATGGCCTAATCAGATTTTGCAAGACTGTTTCCGTTTATGAGATACAGGGCGATTTTGAAAATTTATACTTTTTGGACCCCCTCTATATCCACGAAGTTTCTCAACAAAAATTTTAAATCAAAATCTTATCGCATAGAGAATTTCACGCATAATCCAGTGGCGCACTTAAATTTTTTCTTCGGGGTATGGTTTTGGAGATACGATTCAAACTTATGATTTTTCAAATGGAACACCCTGTATTCCATAAGCTCATTAAATTCCTTATTTTTTGTCTTCAAAATGATATATAACGAATGGATATAAAATTTTCAAAATTGCTCAAAATCACTAAAATATTGAATTTTGATAGTTGGTTATGGATTTTTCTTATAAAAAACGTTCCAATTGAAGAAATATTTCTTTAAATTTTTCCATGGAGAGGTCAAAACCAATATCAACACTTATCAATTAACAAAACACTAAACTTGGGTACCTGATAGCAACAAATAAATAGTAATGAAAAGTTCATAATGTAGAATAAGCACCTGATTAAATATTTACTAAAATAATTGAATTCCGGAATTATTCTGTAACTTATTCATTGACATGTTCAAATTGATATCCATTTTCCCTAACATACAGTTGACAAACTTTCTTAATACTTCTTAATACAGTGAGTGGCCCAACATACTTGAAGAACTTTGTGCAACAACAGAGGCAGTTTTCCAGGAATTACAAAGACATATTTCAATGATTAATATGTATTGAGAAAGTCTGTGATGGAAAATGGACATCAATTTGAACAATTCAATGAATAAATCACTGAATAATTTCGAAATTCAATTGTTTTCGTAAATATTCAATCAGGTGCTTATTCTACATTATAAACTATCTATTACTATATATTTGTGGATATCAGGTATCTAAGTCTTGTGTTTTGCAAGTTAATTAGTGTTGAAATTGTTATTTTCCCCTTCATGGAACAATCGAAGGAAATATTCCTTCAATTGTAAATTTCTTTATATGAAAATCCCTCGAAAAACCCATACCCCACTAGTAAAATTCAATGTTTTAGTGATTTTTGAACATTTTTGAAAATGTTATATTGATACATCATTTATCATTTCGAAGGGAAAAAAATAAGGAATTTAATGAGCATATAAAATACAGAGTATTCAATTTGAAAAATCATAAGTTTGAGTCGTATCTTCAAAACCATACCCCGAAAAAAGATTTTCTGTGCGCCACTGGATTCTGCATGAAATTCTTTATGGGTTAAGATTTTAATTTGACATTTTCGCTGATAAACTTCGTAGATATAGAGGGGGTCCAAAAAGTATAAATTTTCAAAATCGCCCTGTATCTCATAAACGGAAACAGTCCTGCAAAATCTGATTGGGCCATCTTGAGTTTCACAAAAAAGTGGCACAGGACCGCGAAAACCGCAAGGTTCTATCTCCAAAGATAACTGAGATAACAGGATTACCGACAATTGGACGTGGTCAATTGGACGCACGAAAATTGGACGCGGATAATTGGACGCGGCGACAATTGGACGCGGCGACAATTGGACGCGGCGACAATTGGACGCGGCGACAATTGGACGCGACGAAAATTGGACGCGGCGACAATTGAGCGCATGCGAAAATTAAAATAATTTTATAATTCCAATGAAATTTATTGCATGGAATATGCAGGGCTCATATCTATAATATAACAAATACCTAACCTAACCTAACCTATCCTTATACAATGAATTTCATTGGAATTATAAAATTATTTTTATTTACGCATGCAGAATTCTACTCTTCTTACAGGGCAACTACAGGTGTTTCCATGTGTACCCAGTTAGATAGCTATTGCCTTCAGGGAGTTTTAACAAACTTTTGACAAATGTGTGGCTAGAAAGTGTTAAGATCCACCATTCACAAACATAAATACGACTGTATTTTCAATTCATCAATGATCTAAATTATTTCTGTTTTTTCTCAATTCCAAACATAATTATGTATTGAAAAAACTCCACAAACGATCAGATTTCCACAAAATTCTTAAGCACACAACATGTAGCTTCGTCAACAAATTCAACAGTGGTGAACTATTAAGGTCTAATTGATCATTAAGAAAAATGTCAAAATTTTTTAGTTTGTTGATTTTTAATGATTCAAAATGATTGAGTTTCAGTCCTTTATTTTCTACGTGCAGAATTTCGAAATTATCATCAAAACTATGGTTTTCTTCTAATATATGGTTGGCGTATGTTGAATTTGTTTTCTTTTTCATAAAATTCATCTTATGTTCATGAATGCGCTGATTAAACGTACGACCTGTCTGACCGATATATACCTTAGGACAAGATCCACTGTTGAGTTTGTATACCCCTGATTTTTCGAATTTAGAAGTCTTGTCTTTATTATTTTTGATAAACCTTTCCAACGTGTTATTTGTTTTATATGCTACTCTCAAGTCATGTTCATGTAGGAATGAAGCTAGTTTTTTAGTTGAAGATCCGAAATAGGTTAAAGTTCTATAATTTTGATTATTATTCTTGATGGTAGGATAATTTTCTTGAATAGCATTATTATGAAGTATTTTAGAAAGAATACTGTCTATCAGATTAACGTTTTATCCGTTGTTGACTGCAATCTGTTTTATAATATTGAGTTCTTTATTGAAATTTACTTCTGAAAGAGGGACATTCACTAGCCTGTGTATCATACATATGCTGCAATTTTATGTTGATAAGGGTGTGTTGAATTATTATGAATAATGATATCAGTGTGGGAAGGTATATGAAAAATTGAAAAGTCATGTTTATTATTAATTTTACTTATTGTCAAATCTAAGAAGTCGATTGACTTTTCTGTTTCTATTTCCATTGTGAATTTTATGTTTGGATGAATAATATTGATATATTGGTGAAAACTGTCTAATTGTCTATTGGTTCCTTTAAAGTTTAAAGCATACTATCACGTCATCTATGTATCTATACCAATACAAACATTGTTTTATCAATGCATGTTTATGTATTCTGCTTGAAAGGTTGAAGAAATGTACAGCATATTTTCGGGAAACTAACTATTTAATCCTTGATCCAAGGTTTGAAGAAAAACAAAAAAAAATATCTGGAAAACTATCAACTTTTGCATAATGCATAATAGGGATAAATTCGCTCCTTATCACCTCCCATATCACATCTCCAAAGGAAAATAACAGGGAAAATAACAAATTACCAGTGACCTGGTATAGACATAGATAACAGATTATATTCAAAATTACTGGATCAACAATGATGATTATTATCAATTTTTATAATTAATGAGTAAAATCTACATGAAAATATAGGGGTGCCTATAGTTTTCACTCTGAGTGACATTTTGAATAAGTACAGGGTATCATAAATATATAAATAGGTAGACATTCTGAAACTACAAAATCTCAAAATGTCAGCCCAAAAGTTTATATTTGATGTCTCTGATGAATGTAGTACAGTACAAGTACAGTTTCGAAAGTTATCCAAAAACAATTTCATAAAGGGGAAAAGCTCCCATGTGATGAAGCACTTGAATGAGTCTATTACAATATTTAGGAACCTGTTTTTGGGTTATTCATCTTGAAAGATAACATTGTCCTACCAAATATGGTGAAAATCTGGTTAAAAATATATAGTAGTTCCACAATAATATTTACTCAAAATTAATTATCTTCTTACAGTTAACTATTCCACAAATGTTATGCTTTAATTTTGAACAAATTGTGAGAAACGAAATGTTTTCATAAAATACTATGACACTAAGTATTCTTAAAAAAAACACATCTTGTCTATAAAACTCAGAACTAGAAGACCAATTGACCAGTGTGAAAAAAAAAAGTTTCTATTTCAAATAATGAGAAAGTTGGTATTGCTATTTGGCACACCCTGTATAGTTAGAGGACTAAAAATATTTCAAATGTGGCCTACGTAAATTATCCTGTATACTCTATTGATTGTTTAAGTTAGACAAGTTGAAATTTGTGACTTTTTTATTATACATCATCTGAATAAGAACAAAAAATCTAAGAAGTGATTCTATTATTTATTAATAAAACTACACATTTTGTAATGTTTTCAATCCTGAAGTATGCTTGGATGGGGTTGAAATATTCAACCCCTAAGATATTTTGTCTCACAACCTTTTTTGGACAAAAATGTTTTTTTTTTTTTAAAACATGGCCAATGCTTGAGTTTTTGAAAAAACTTTTGAATAAGGTATAAAAGTAAGTAAATAAATTGTGCTTGTCAGCCACATTTTTTCATAAGAAAAATGTTCATTCAAAAAAAAAGTTGTTAGAAAAAATTCCTAGGGGTGGAATATTTACCTTTCTAAGCATACTACAGGGTTAAAAAGAAATTAAGAATGTGAAGTTTTATTGACAAATAATATTTACCAAGTTAACTGTTTTTATCTTAATATGAAGGGAAATTAAAAAAGAAAAACCTTGTCCTTATCTTTGGAGGGGAAGTAACTTTTCCAGGAATTTGCTTATTGGTCAGCCTTTTTTACCTAACATGAAGAACATCAGGAATGATGAAAACGAATTCACTAATAAAATCAGCAATTTTTTGAAATTGATTTCCTTTACATAGGTATTTCATTCAAGACAATAAAATCATTGAATAGTATAGATATCTGATAGCTCCTTCAAATATCCTTTAAAAAGAAATTGTAGAACATCTGTATAGGTACCTAATTATTATATTATTTAAATAGGTAGTTACATCAAATAGGTACCTATCCAATCGAGTATCCAATACTATAGGTAGGTAAGTACTTAGCTACATGATAGAATTTTACCTACTTAAAAATATGTTGGTGAAAATTTGACAGAGTAGTATTATAATAACTTATTATACAAACCTGTTTGAGCCACCCAACCACACTGGTAACCTTGCTGGTAACTTCAGGGGGCACCTCTATACTGTGCTCTTCAACAAGTGAACTCCACTTAGCTCTGAGAGCAGCCTGAGCAGTGAAACTGGCCATCCTCAAAGAACCCCTTTGAAAACAACACTCAATTTATTCAATAAGATAATTATTATACTCCAACCATTTATAATTCAGATTCAATGTTATGCAAACTTCTGAGGGACGTATCACGCCTCTGGGCACGAATTAATTTTAGAATAGCAGCTGGAAGCGGTATTCGTGCCGATTTGAAATTTGAATCTGGTCTGGTTTCACTCTCATTTTTTGTTGCATTCAAAATTTCACTTTCTTCCTTATTGATTAGCAGAGCGTTAATATCTAGCTGAATACATTATTTGGCAGCGACCTAGAAACACTGTTGGCGTTGATTAATTATAATTGTTTCAAGTACAAATTGAATAGTTTCAACATTTCTATTATTGGGTTCGTAAAGGGCATTGAGGAGGTTTCTCGGTTTTGAATGTCATCAAATTCATCTGCATGACAGAAAGAAAGACAGAAACAGAAACGAACAAGCAATCAAATTTCAGAATCGAAACGTAGCCTGACATCTAGTGATCGATTTTTCAATTTGAAAAATTCATTATTCATATATCATCAAGATGAAGTTAGCTGAGTTTTGTGATCCACGGTTCCATAGAGTCTAAGAGACACTTAGCTGATCACTCAAAAAAGTAAGAGGCAAAGTTATGACTGATTGTGACACGAAACAGTATATATCTAATTTTGTTTACGACACCCAATAAAAAAAGATAGATATACAGTAGGTGTCAAAATATGTCAAAACCTTTTGAACCTAAAAATAGAAAATTCGAAAAGAAAGTCGTGTTTACTTTTTTGGGAAATTAATCCAGTGTCCACTGTTCGGCTCTTTTTCAATAAAATATCATTATAACAGATGTTTATTTATCAGTGAATATTCCGGGAAGAAAATTATTGGAGTACAGCCTCCAGAGCTTCAGCAGTAAGATTTTTATTTTTGAATTGAATATTTTCCTATTATCAAAGTTTTGCAATTGTTCATCATCAATCCACCTTTTTCAAATAGTTCTCTACATAATGTCTCGCCAAAGAATAGTAGGTTTTGGTCTCGCCTTGGCATCGCCAAAATGATAATTTTCACTATCAAAAATCCTTGAACCTCTACCTATCTGAAATGAAAATATTTTATTATTTCAGCTTAATCAATGTCACATAATCAGGACGTATATTATCATTAGCAATTAACAAAAATAAAAATATTTTTTCTCTATGATTGTGGTTCTTGGTATTGCACCAGTTAAATATATGTCACTGTGTATTCTACACTTTCACATCCTCCTCCTTGACTGCTTATTGTGTAAGTTCAAAATAAATGTTTCTCAAGTCTCCCTGTCTCAAGAATTATGTACTACTTAGTTTTTTATCTTAGGTGAAATGCTGACCCTCACCATTAGAAATGCCATAAAACGTACTGTAGGTAGAGGATTTGCAAGCTCTTTGGCAAAATCCAAGGAACACCTGGACCCCCAACAGGAGGCATTATTAAGTGAGAAATGCTTCTTGGTAAATGAAAAGGACAACATCATAGGGCAGGCCAGCAAAAGAGAATGTCATTTGGTGCAAAAGGATGGTAATATCCCATTGCACAGAGCATTCAGTGTATTTTTATTCAACAAAAAAGGGGATTTGTTGTTGCAAAAGAGATCAGCAGAAAAGGTGAGAACAAATTCACAACATTTGTTTCAAAATTTTATATTTTTCTTGGTTTTCCTTGACATTTCAGATTACTTACCCTGATCACTATACAAATTCCTGCTGTAGTCACCCTATTGCTGATGTTCCTGGTGAAGAAGAAGAAAATGGGGCAATAGGGATAAAAAGGGCGGCACAGCGTCGTCTCAACCTTGAACTGGGCATTCCTGTTGAACAGATTCCAATTGAAAAACTAGATTATATCACAAGGATACATTACAAGGACAATGGGAATGGAAAGTGGGGGGAGCATGAGATTGACTATGTTTTGTTTCTGCAGGTAAGTTCCCCATCTATGATTTATCCCTGGTCTCCCCCTATATATATATATGGTGTGACCTCCTTTTCAATTGAAATTTCTACTACATCCTCAATAGTTTTTGGATAAAAAAATGAATCATCTTGTGGACATAGGTATTGGCTACATCATCTACATAGTCTCATTTTTTCCACTAGATATACAATATAATTAATTCAAGGCAGTGAAAAACCTTGAGAAAAATAGATGAGTAAAAATTGAAAATTGAATTGTTGCCACATCTTGTTGCTACAAATAACTGTTCTTGCAAGAATCTGCTATCACTGGAATGATAAAAGTGTAATCATTTCTTGACAAAATTGGTTTTGGTCACAATAATTTCTAACTGTTACACATTCTTAAAACAACATGAATATTGTGGAATACATTTTAAATCTGGAAATGTTTTACTCACCTAAATGACACTTTTCTTAACTAATTATATCATTTATATGCTGCAATTCAAGTTCTAACTGTATTGTTTCTTCAATCTATCACACTTTAAATGTGCAAAATGTTCCTTAAACCTAGTTTCAATGGTTCCTCTAGTTTTGCCTACATATGTTCTGCAAGTAACTTGAAGATTGTGGTATAAACATGAGCTAGTCAAACTAGGAAGCCCATAGAAACTGGTTTAGATATCACTTTTGAGTATGGTTCAAAATTTTAAAATCAATTGTACAAGACACATGCATTTTCTGCTTTTTCTAGGCTGAAGTGAAGGTGAAACCAAACCCAAATGAAATATCTGAGATAAGTTTTGTGCCCAGGAATGAATTGGATGACTATCTGCCTCAGTTGAATGGTCCATTCACACCTTGGTTTCAGCTCATTCTGAAGCACAGATTGAGGTACTGGTGGGACAATCTGAACAACATAGATGAAATTAAGGACCATCAGAATATTCTGGAACTCAAATTTTGAGGTCTTGTTAGGACAGTAAAACTATATATATTTATTAATTTCTAAATAAACAACTCCCAATTCTTTAGTTCTCTAAATTTCAGTAACTTTAATTAGGTATTGTTGATTCAATGGTTTCAAATATTTTTTTCTGTTTCCATAAACTTTATTACAAGTGAAATTCTCTACCATTGAAACAATATTGACTCCTATTGTCCTAATTGAAAAAAATTTTCTGATATGTTCTAGAATCATTTTCCAAGGTTCACCAAAGACACCATTTTTGTTTTTGTAATAATAGACTAGAGATTCTATATTTTTCATGTTCATTTATCTATACATATAAACAACTGCAAGAATATAGCTGTTATTTTCAAATCATGATCATCTTATCACCCTGTATATTCAGATATATATAAATAATATATCTTTGGTTCTGGAGTCAATAACTTATCAGTGTGATGACCTGAATTATTTGAGATGATAATAAACCTGTTGTATTATTTTAATTTTTATCAGAACTGAATGTTCTGAATGTTTTGTTGTGAATGTTGAACTTACTTTGGTAATAAAAGCTATATGATTCATAATAAGAAAAATGAAATTATACCCACTTACCTATTTATTACCTACCCATCATGTTTCAGTACGCAGAAACGATAGTTTTGTATTGACTATTCCACTCTCTTGTTCTCGAGAACCAATCAGAATATTATACCATTTTCAAGTATTTTCCATTCCAGTGACATTTTGTTTACTTAAAACTATGAGACTTGTTCTACCAATACAGAAGTCGAAATTTCCCGCAAAATAGTATCACAACTAACTGAACAATTTCACTAGAACTGAGCTGAATCATTTATCATGCCCTCTTTCGAAATAATTTGATTAGTTAGAACACCTTGGTTAGAACCATGATGAAAATAGACATATATCCACCTTTGTTAGAACTAAGTTAGAACATTGTGGATCTACTTATCCTCTAGTACGCGAGGAGGAGAACGAGAACGAAAGTATATCACATAAATAAGAAATATCTAAAGATCATACAGGAAAGCACATATAAATCATAGATTAAACAAACCTGCCTCATACATATAACACCTACTGATTAAAATTTAGTTCATATAAATACTGGACATATATACCATAACCGATAAATGCTTTTCGACTTATTACGTATAGAGGCAGTATGTATTGATAACGGAAGAATAAGAACATAACCGCCATAGAACTGTCAAAACTGTAACCTAACCTAACAAATACGAAATTTCTTTTCTTCCAACAGGGTAGTTTCCTCTGTAGTTTTAATATTTTTCGTTTTTGATTCACAATGAGGAAAACACCTATTCTTTTACGCCAACACATAGGATGGCACTTCACGAAGCATTGGGTAGTACAAGGCAAGCGAAAACCTCTAGACACTGGTGCAGAGGAGATTTTGAAACAAAAAGGTATCCCCGTTTACAAACCTGAGGAATTGTTCAGGGAAAAGAGAGAATTCCAAAAGTAGGTTTCTTCTAGCTGTAAAAGTTGTGATTGTAAGTAATCATTTTCAGAGTTGAGGTAGTTGGATATATGGATAAACCAGTAGCTTTAGACAACACACATCCAGATTGGCATGATCGTACATTGCTTTCTTTCAAAGACAACAATGTATTGCTGGAAGGGCTTTCTCAAGCTCAAATAATCACAAAATCAGTTGAAATAAAGAAGGGTTTACCAGACAGTATTGAGTTGAGGGAATTGACAAAGGATGATAGAGAAGCTGCAGAAAGGCTCACTTTAAACTCTCAGCTTTTGGATGCTGAACAAAAAAAGTTGCCAAAAATCAAAGACCCTGCAAGGCCAGCATGGAATTTTCCAAGGACATATGGGATCACACAAAGCAGAAGAAAGTAAGTGTATTCTCTAGTGGACTCAGTAGTAGTAATTTCTGTATTATAATGAATATCCAATCAATACTGACTTTAACTGTTAGTAAACAGAAAATACAAAAATTTTCACATCAAACCATAATGAAAAGGCAAGTAAAAATGCATAATGACTGTGTACTCAAGAAAAATATATTTAAGAATATAAAATGAGCTCTCTGGAGTCACATTGAAAGGTATGCTGAAAGTATATCTATTTTTATTTATAAAGGGAACAATGGAATCAACCTGATTTGTTGATTTTCAATTCAATATATTCCATTATTAAGTCTCCAGGAATCAAATTTAAATACAATAATTGTTCTTCAGTCACTTTATAGTATGATAGAGAAAAAACAATAAAATAAAGTGAGTACTTTATCCTGTTAAGAGTCTTGAATAGGTATATCACCTTGCCTAATAAAAAAATGACTTGAATCACATTAAATTGTTATCACTTCCATCTGCACAGCACAAGGTTGGGGACTCCACTTTTCAGTTCAATCTAGTGGAACTTCACAACTCAATGTGACCTAAGAGGTTCTTCCTCCTGCTTTTCAGTGTCCTGTGAAATGCATTATGAGGTCTGTTCCTTTGTATTGCTGAACTTGGTTTTTGTTCCATAGTTGTCTCTGGTCATGGCATAATGTAAACAGAGGAAGTCATAGAAAAAAATCAAGTTTAGCAGGTAGAGCAAACACAAACAGGCCTATGATTATACTACTAATCAGCTACACAAATGAATAAATAAATCAAATTGAAGAGGAAAGTACAATTTGAATCTTGAATTCGCTGTCGCCAAGGTCATTAGATGACATTGCATGACATTCAAAACAATGGAAAAACATCCTAACATTCCTGCTAAAATTGAACTAGAATTTAACTCCTGCATAGATTGAGCTCTTTTCTACTATTAACAAGGGTGAGGAAACATCTCCTTTTTATCAAAAGTAAAAAGCTTTTATTTAACTTGCAATGTATGTATGGATGTATGTATGTTAGTTCAGGTGGAATCTTTTTGAAGAAGTTATCTTCAACCAATTGGCTGACATTTTTAATACACCTTTAGTTTGGATGACAATGCATGATAAGGTGTGTGAAGTTATTCTAAATCCAATATGTTATTTTTAATGCACTTCTACAATTCGCGAAAATCACGAAGTGTGCGGCCTCTGGTGGCTAACTTTACAAGTCTCGCGAGTATGAACAACAAATACGGCGACCATTGTTTTGAGTTTCTGTGTTTTATTTGAAAATAATTTATTTGTTGAAGTGCATATTCCAGAACCTCATTTTTCCCTGATGAAAAAACTGGAATTATTGCATGAACTTTTATTGTTTACAATGAAGAAGCCAGTACCTACCTTATAATAATATAATATATACATTTTCTGAAGCACAGTTAGAATCCTTGTATAAATGTTGGTTGCAATGATTTGATCTTGAGAATTACTCCAAGTCTTCAATTGCTGGAGATCCTTGTTCATGTAAATCAATGATATTGTTCCTTCTGAGCAGCCTTTCCAACCGTATCTTCTTTTCCCAGCCCCTTCACTAGAATTCCATCTCCTTCATAAAAGCCAGTGATATTTCTTGATGAATTCAATTATTTCTTCATATCTATACCATATTGTTGTAATAGCTGATTGCTTATATGGCTACATTCCAGTCCATGCAAGTGTTGAGTGGACCATTCCAACCATTCCATTTGTTTGAAAACTGTGGATTTGTAGTGTGATATCAATGATGAATACCACCATTGTCCACATCAAAATGGCAATTTCTCTGCAATTTCACGAAGTCAACTCATTATTCACTATTTTGCAAAATTATTTTGAAATAACCAATTTGCAATGAGTGCATACGGCAATGTTTTTGTTGTTCATACTCAGTTTGAAATTTGACGTTGATTTGACGTTAAATAGAGCCATCTATTGGTTCGTGATTTTCGCGAATATGGGTATCTCGAAAAATAATGTGACGTCATTCAGAATCCAATAAGGCAGACTATCCAAGATGGCGGAATAGTTATTTTCAATTCACTTCTACAATATGTGTATCAAATGAAAAGGCTCGTTGAGAGCAACTCGGAAAATAATATGGCGTCATTCTAAATCCAATATGGCAGACCATCCAAGATGGCGGAATAGTTATTTTGAATCTACTTTCACAATATGGGTATCAAATGAAACGACTCATTGAGAGTAACTCGGATAATAATGTAACGTTATTCTAAATCCAATATGGCGGAACTTCCGAGATGGCGGAATAGTATTGTTATTCATGCACTTCTGCAATATGGGTATAAAATGATAGGGCGAGAATAATTAGAAATAATGAAAACATCATTCTAAATCCAATATGACACACTAAGTCTGTGCAATTTCCAGCAAAATATAGTCACCTGCAATATGGGTATAAAATAAAAGGGCTTGCCGAGAATAATTAGAAATAATGAAACATCATTCTAAATCCAATATGGCACACTAAGTCACGGAACCGCGGAACAAAGAATGCTGCCAATTTTATTATGTTGCTAGCAGCCCGAAGACTTCCGGCTATGTGTAACCTGACTCAACAAATTCCAATTAGCAATATTTATGGTCTCAAAGTCATTTCTACAAATGTTCATAAAATGAACAACAATGGTAGATGACTAGAGTGTTGCTTTCCTTCCATGTGATCTAGATGGCGTTAAACCCGTCTGGCACACCTGTGCCCACGAAAGATTCCTCTCAGACCATAAATATTGCCGATTGGAATTTGTTGGGCCAGCTAACGCATAGCCGATGGTCTTCGGACTGCTAGTTGGAGACTACCCTACACTGATGTAAGTCATGGAGCTCGAAACCGGTCTGTAGGTTTCGTTGCGTTAACCTGGCTAAATCAAAATCTATCGGCATTCGGCAAAGAAACCTTGCATTTTGCATTAGTATTCGTTCATTCGTATCGATGCATAGATTTCGGGAGGATGTAATTCAATGTTCTGCGTTGTTCATTTTATGAACATTTGTGGAAATTACTCCGAGCTTTTTTGTTTTTATTTGACCCCTAGCTATTCCCCGTCCCCTTGTAAACGAGGTGGTCTCTGTTAAGCAATTAACTTATCTTGATCACTAATTTATTAACCTGTCTTAAAACTACCTCATCTAATATCATTCTAATTTCCAACAAAATGACAAGTCGGCAAGTAGGTTCTTGAATAAATCGTATTGAAATGCCACATAATCATTCACAATATGTCATAATCAACTTACCTTTTATATCTGAAGTCCCTGCTAGCGGCTTGTGGCACATCCACATGTATATGCATCGCACCAGTAAAATATCTGAGCTTGCATTCTCTTCAATCAAAGTCCATTACTCTACTTTGGGACACTCTTCAGTTATTATTTGAAACAATGAATCGTGTTAAATTTACTCCCAATCTCAAATAATCCTAGAAATGGATTAGGAAGGAGGTCCATAAATCAAACTATTCGGTTAACTAACTGAATTAACTATGCTTATTATCAGATGGACAATAAATGAGTGAAAGTGGATGAAAATAGGATCTGGACCTAGATTAGATTAGATTTGGAATGGGGCCTTCGGGCTATCTGCCTCCACACTGCGACCTTTTCAGATCTATTGTGCCTGCCCTCAAAATGGATTAGAGTTCTTCGGCTAGCCCCGCCTTCTCTATGAGACTCCATAGGCTAGCTTTCAGATCTCCTGTGTATCTCTGGGCTCCTGGTTTTTCCTCACCCAGCGTAAGGAACCTTAGTCTTGACAAGCCCTCACAGTGGCAAAGTATGTGTACTGCTGTTTCTTCCTCTTCTTGACAGAACCTGCACAGCAGTTCTTCAGTCATACCTATCGTACTCATGTGTTTGTTGAGCCCTGTGAGAAGTCCCACTAGTATTCTAGTTGAACTTCGTTTCTGGCTTAGTAGATATTCTGTGAATGTTGGCGATGGTTTTTTAATAAACTCTTTTGCCTGTCTCATTCCTGGCGAGTTGTTCCACCATTCTTGAGATTTAGTTTGCATCCATGATTTGATACTAGTCTTTTGTATAGCTTTCGCAATACCACAGAAGGGTTCTGGGCCATTAAGAGCTTTGTTCGCTCCTGCTCGGGCAAGTGAATCTGCCTCTTCATTGCCCTCGTACCCTGTATGTGCTGGTACCCATGCTAGAGTCAATCTGTTCTGACTGCCCAGTGCATTTAGGGTTTCTAAGCAGTCCCATACTAGTTTTGAGTTAACTTGCATAGAGTTGACTGCTTTGATTGCCGCCTGGCTATCTGAATAGATTGCAATAGTTTTGCCTTTAAACTCTTGCCTTATCAATTCTTTCACGCAATGATGTATTGCAATAATTTCTGCCTGAAACACCGTCGCGTATTTGCCTAAGCTCAGTGAGATTCTTGTCTTTGGCTTGGCCCCATAAATACCAGCTCCTGATCCTTCCTCAGTTTTGGAGCCGTCCGTATAGACAGCAATGTCTGCATTGATAGGAGGTCCTCCTTTCCATGCCTCTCTGTCCGTTATACTTATTTCAAAAGTTTTTTCAAAGCTATATTTTGGAATTATGCCATCCGTTGGCATCCCCATGACCTAACTAAATGACATAATACTGACTTGATATTTACTGCATTCAAAGACTAGTTGAGAAATAGTGATGATTGAATTTTAACCGTAGAGAACCATGGTAATTGAGTTATCAACTCGAGTAGTTGATAACTCTTCAACTCATAATGAATGTAAAGATTTCAAATAACAGATTACTTTAACAGCGTTCCTCCTATCAAGTGACACACCTGAACAGAACAAAACTCAAAAACGAACTTCCTCAAAATTGTGACATTACTTTTGTATAGTTAGTGTATCACGTGACATGAGGAAAGCGAAAATCCAGCGCCAAATTGTATCTGACCAATCATGTGATGTTATTCCATCGTTTGATTGGTATTTAGAAATCTTTCAACTTGCATCCATCTAAAGGGAACCATAAATAACATTCAACATGTTTCAAACCCAACAAGATTCACTTGACAATTTGTTATTCTTCCAAGATAATATTTGTAGTATATTATGGTTGCCTTTGCAAGGGGAAAAAGCAATAAACCCAGATCCTTTACAGTATGTGTTTGAATAAAGAAAATTTTTGGACCCCGTTCAGATGGACCGAGCTAACTTTGTCTGTTTTACAATCCAAAAATGATATCGGGTTGTTGGAAAAAAGGCATAGTAAAAAAACCAACTATATCTCTCGACACCATGTCCTTATTCATCTAATACTAGTATGACAATAGTTACATAAATCTATAAGTATTCTGGTCGCAACATATCAAAAGTAAATCTATTCAAATTCATTTGCGGTTATAATGGTCAACTGAGGGCTTTTAGAGACCTGTGCTTCATACCTACTCGTTTTATGAGGTTTTTAAACTATTATTATGGTTCGGCTCTCGATTTCGATCTACTGTGAAATATACTGGGCGATGTAATTTTAACCAGCTTAGGATTGATTCGATATTCTAATGAATGATGAAAACTTATTTATAGTAGCTTTCTTACACCGTTTCCAGCAAACGCATAACATCAAAACTGCTCAGCCACATCGAGTCCACCAGCGACCGGCGGCTAACTAAAGAACGCCACATATTCGAGAACCTGCCGTTCTCCTTCTCTTTCGAGCGAAGCGGCAACCTGGTGCAGCTGCGACTGAGCGGCGATTTCGTGCTCGCGTCGTCAACGCCGCTAAAGCCTGTCACGAGCGAATCGACGGATGACGTCACGTTGCCGGACATCGATCCGATCGATCCGCTGATCACACTGATGCCGGAGAATATTTATCGAACGGAGAACGTTTATCGTGAGTAATTTTGAGAAGGGAGCTTGAATAGGGAAGTTTCCTTCAGATGAATTTTCATTAAATAAGTCCGGGACTCTCCAGTTTTATGTCCACGATGTACAAAATGGCGACCGAAGTCCAAGTCGTTCTCAAACGGCAAACTGTGACGTACATTCTGAATATAGTCTGAAAATATCTGGTGGTGAAGAATATAGCTAGCGAATAGCTAAAGAATAGCTAACGAATGAAAAACGATAAAAAAAAAATAGAAGAAGTAAAACTGTAAAATTAAAACATACATAACCACAAATGCACTCGGAGCAGGAATGCAGAAGGTAGTTGGCTTCAGTCTGACAGGTTATGGTTTTGTTATTTATGCATTGAAATATCTCGGATGGAGTTGGATCCTAAGCGGAAATATCATTGAATCAATGAATCACTATCGGCTACATTCAATATGATACTATCCTTCCTAATTTACTGCCATCGGTCAGAACAAAATGAAGCCGACACCCATGGCTCCTTCCTCTTGTTGTGCCTGCCAGTATTTTGAGTGGTGTGGACGGACTCGAAGTATCAGGCGCGGTTGCAAGATATAATTTATTTATTTATTCAATTATTTATTTATACTGATTACAAACAGACTGTGTCTAATAAAATGTATCAGTTAGGGAGGTAGAGAGAATGGAATTAACTACAGCTAAAACTAAAAACTATATACATTATACATTTGAGAGACTCAAGTCACATCACAATTAGTTTTTCCTAGTTTAACATTACATATTAAAATAACGAAAACAATAAAAAATATTAAAATAGTTAACTTGAATATATCACAGGTGAGAGAGAAGTGAAGGTTTGGAGATATTCCAGATATCAATTTCACATGTTTTTAAAAAGTTGTTGAAGGTTGTTGAGCAGCTGTTGATAGGAGAACTCACAGTACATATTTTGAAAACAGTATTTTTGGATCTCAGCCTTATATCAGGTACATTTATGTGAATATTCATCAATAAGTCAGGTACATTAATCAAATTATGTAAGATATCAAAAATAAACAAGATCTGAATTTTCTCACGCCGTTTGCTCAAAGTCTCTATGTTGAAGTCAATCTTTTGGTGTTCATATAATACTCTCATTGGATATACACCATATTTTTTCAAATGCATAGATCTCAGAAGTTTCTTCTGAATCTTTTCAAGCATATTAGAATATAATTCTGTCTCAGGATTCCATATAATACAACAGTACTCCAACTTTGATCTATGAGTTAAAAAGCATTATGCAAGTTTGATACTGAAAATCCGTACTGGATCTCATTATAAAACCTAGTTTTCTATAGTACTCCCTGCTGAGGCACTTGACATGTTCATTGAATGAAAAATTCCTTGTAAAAAGTACACCCAGATCTCTGATTTCATCTAATTCCAGATCAACATCGTTGATGGTATAGTTTACAAGGAATTCTTTTTTTCTTCTTGTATATGAGACTATTTTACATTTCGATTCATTTAGTGAAAGGTCATTATCATTGCAATACTTAGTAATCTCATTAATAATACATTGAAATGTTTTTGTATCCTCTACTGAGATTATTTTCATAAAAACTTTCAAGTCATCTTTCTCATCTGCAACTTTCCTACAAAATAGATCCGTTCTATTAAGGAACGATTTCATTA
Source organism: Phaedon cochleariae (assembly GCA_918026855.4). Lineage (NCBI taxonomy): Eukaryota > Metazoa > Arthropoda > Insecta > Coleoptera > Chrysomelidae > Phaedon > Phaedon cochleariae. The sequence goes on along the minus strand of OU896710.1, from coordinate 4,727,623 downwards.
GCAAACAAATGACTGACAAGTTATGAATAACAAATTGTAATATAACGATAGTGAAAAATTATGGATCTTATGGCAAAATATCATAATTTATCTTTATTAGAAATCAACTTCAATCAGCCAATGGGAGATTTATGGGAATTATTCATAATACTTGACTAAGTAGGTTTGAAGAACCTATTATATGCCATTGCAGTTATGATACAGTTATTATGAATTCAAAGAATAATTTCCGGAAATTTAGACATATTTATGATAATAATAATAATAATAATAATAATAAATCGTCTTTATTTTTTCTTTGGTACAAAGTAGGCGAAGTTTAGCTATTGCTACTCTTACACTTAACCTAAATTGTACAATCGACGGAAAATTTAGCTAATACAGACATTCATGAGGTAATAAAGAACATAATCATCGTAAGTCGAATAAACAAAAGTAATTTGTCAAAGTATAACTAGGTTATAGAGTTTCAAGTCTTAATTTATATTGGGGATTCACAAAATTTTGCTTTCAGCAATTTCTTGATATTAAATTCAGATAAATGAAGGTGATTGATGAGGAGTGAATTGTAAAATTTTACAGCCTGATAGGTGAAGGATTTCTGGAACATGACTGAACAGTGACGAGGAACATTAAAGTGATGTTTATTTCTCACTTCTAATGAATGTAAAGATGACCTTGGAGTTAATTTACAATAGAGAGATAAAGGAATCCTGTTCTTTATTATTTTATATAGAAAGACACAAAAGTTGTATTTAGAACGATTAGCCATTGTAAGCCACTTCAGTTCCCTCATTTTATTGGAAACATGATCGTATTTTTTGAGGGAGAAGATGAATCGACAACAAAAGTTCTGTACTTTCTGAATACGATTCTGATCAAATTTAGTGAGTAAATCACCGTAAACAATATCACCGTAATTGAACCTAGACAGGACAAGTGATTCACTCAGCAATTTCCGTATGGGTTGATTGAGGTAGTGCCTATGTGGATAGATCATTTTCAAAGAGCTGAATGATTTTTTAGACAGTGATCAGCAACGATACTTGCGTCTAAAACACCACATTTTTTTACATATTCAGGATTACTAATAAAAACAGGATCTAACAGGGTCATTGAGCCCTTGAAGATTCTTGTAGGTTCATCAATGAGTTGAGTGAGACCATATGTTTCTAGGGAGTCAGTCAGAAGACTATTTGTGAGCAAGTCGGTATTCATGTCACCCATACAAATTATATCATCGACAGTGGGAACAATTGAGGACAGAGAAGTATCCAAATGCTCAATAAAGGACAACAAATTGCCTAGGGGGTCGATAAATATTACCAATTCCGAAAGAAATGTTTTTTATTTTCACCTCGATCCATATTTGCTCACAGTGTTCATTTATGGTACTATTAGTAATTAGTAAATTGCATCTGAAATTATTTGAGATATACACACCAACTCCCCCACCTCGTGTTTGACGATCCAGTCTATAAAAGTTATACCCAGGAATCGAAATATTTTCAGTATCAATACTATCATTCAGCCATGTTTCAGAAACACCCACTATATCAAAATCATTCACCAGAGTCTTGAAATCATCAAAATGAGCTGCAAGTGATCGAACATTCAAATGACATAACTTCAAGTTTTTAACCATCTCAATGAAAATTACTAATCATTAGTGAATCACCCTATATATATATATATATCTATAAACAGAAATAATATCAATAAGATCCTAAGGAGCGAAAATCTTTAAATGGTAAAAAATATATAGTATTCAAATGCAAGTTCACAAAGCAAGAAATAAATCAGGAACCTAAAAAAAGTATGTTTTTGTTTGTAATTTATCAGTCGACTTGGGTCACAAAAACAGTTCAGTTTATTTCAATATTTATTTTGGAAACTCTCAAACGATGTGATAATGTGAGATAACAATAAAAATAAAAATTGATCGTGAAATGAAAAAAAGAATGAAACTTATAGATTATGGAGAAAAACCAGCACATAGTCTGCCGATTCGAGCTTATAACAAATTCAAGTACCTATGAATCGGTCATCCGGCCTAGTTACAGAGAGGGAGATTTAATTTGTCTGAGTTCGATATCACTTTTGATATAATGTTTTTTCCCATCGATCAAAATACATATTTTGCCGCTCTGGGTCCACACATTCCGTTTCCCGAAAATTTCTCTGGCATTCACATAAATGTCATACCTGGACTTCGTTAAATCTTCGGTGATTGTGACGCGGGATCCTTTCAACTTTTTTTTATTGGAAAGTACTGTACGACAGTCATCGGAAGATGCAAACTTGACAATAATTGGTTTGGTTATCCTCTTACCATCCTGGTTGGGTTTGATTCGATAACAACTAATAATTTGGCGATCATCCAGGTCGAGTGAGAGTTTATCGGTGAATATTTTTTGAACCACCTCCAGAATGTTCTCATTTTTAGTTTCCTTGATACCATACATTCGTAAGTTGGCAATCTTCTTGTCCTGTTGCATTTGATCCAGTTCGATTTGCAGTTTTTGATTGTTGTCGGCTAATTGGGTAATACGTTCATTCATTTTGTCTAGTTTGTTTTCCAGTTCGCCAACTTTTTCAGCAAGTTTTGTTGAGACTAGCTCTGATAACTTGTCAGAGAGGGAGTCCAGAAATGTATCGTCTTTGAAACACTCACAAATAATTAGTTTGATGTCATGCTTTTGATCCTTGGTGAAAACCATTTTTATAAGCAACGTCGTACTGGCACAGGGAATCTTATTCTAACTCTGTGTGAATGTGGATTTTCAGAAAGTACGTCATAGGAATGGTGGAGGAGCCAAGTTCCTCTTTTATTCATTTTTTTCTGAAGTGAAATTTCTTACGGAAAAAAGAAGAATTAGGTTCGTATATATTAATTTTTTACAAACTTCACAGTGACATAAAAAACCTCAATACAGGAAACTTCCCCATAGTGTGCCTCTATGAAATGTTGTGATGGTTTTTGTAAATTCAATTTAGGTTTATCATACTAAGGATCCCAGTTGTATTAGTTTCTTGCAACAAATATTCCGCTTCTTTTCAGCAATCAAGCCGACTGTTAAGAAATCACACCCGCATACTCTCTTCACGTTTTTCGACAGGGAAGAGGTAAGGAATCTGTATGAGGAAGAAGTGACGGATCAACAAATTTTCGGCAGATCTTTGATGAAAACATTCACTGCTGCCGCCAGTTATGCTAGACAGAGATACGGGGTGAGTAATTTATGAATGGAAAACATTTGACATTTTTGTTGTGTAAGGAAACCTGGTGTGATTTCATACACTGGCAAAAAGGCTACTATTTTTTGAACGAAAAGTTATTAAACTAACATCTGGCACAGCATTCACAGGTGGAGAGTTCCAAAGTGAGGTATCTTATCCTAGTTGCTTTGTTCCTGGAGTATCATAAAAAAACTTGAATTAGTATTTCCTTTCTTCAGTTGCTCCAAATATTCATTATACCCTACAGATATGGAAGAAAACATGGGTTGATTCTTCTAAGAGCAAATCTGTTCCTTAAAAAAAAACAAATGTAATGATATTCAATAGTTCATTATTAATTTGGAAACAGAACTGGTATAAAATCACTGCTTATACCAAACTCTTTAAGGCGACTCTGTCAATATCAACTAAGTAGTTTTTCGACTGCTTGATTGAATGAAACCGATAAAAGTCTTGGTCGTATTTGAGGAATGACGAATTTGATGTTATAAATTATCACTACACACGAATAATAGGTTCTTGCAAATGTAGGCCCTGAAATTCATAGACATCTGGGATAGTTTGCTTTGTTCCTGGAATATCCTAAAAAAACTTCGATAAGTGTGATATTTTTCTAATTGAGACATACATTATTCATTATAATTCACAAATTTGGAAGAAAACATCGGTGCACCCTTCTAAGAGCACATCTCCATTGAAACAACGACTGTTGCTTTTCATAAATCCCTGATAATTTGGAAAAGAACTGGTATAAAGCCACTGTTCATACCTAACTCTTGAAGGCGACACCCTCCTTTGTCGTACGAACGCCAAAGTTGATACTCTCCCCTCGTAAGGGTACCTGACGTGATTCCATACACTTATGATCGGTATTTTAGGAATGACAAATTTGATGTTCTGAAAACTTATCTTGAAACTCCATATTTCATCGATCTGTCTGCAATAGCATTCAAAGATGTAGAGTCCCGAAGTCCAGTGTCGTACACACGATCAATAGGTTCTGGCAAATATAGGCTCTGAGATTCATAGACATCTGGGATAAGTTGCTTTGTTCCTGGAATATCCTAAAAACACTTGGATTAGTGTGATGTCCTTCTGATTGAGCCATATTTAATTCATTATAACTGATAAATTTGGAAGAAAACATTGGTCCACCCTTCTGAGAGCACATCTCTATCGAAACAACGACTGTTGCTTTTCAAAAATCCATGATAATTTGGAAAAGAACTGGTATAAAACCACTGTTCATACCTAACTCTTAAAGGCGACACCCTCCTTTGTAGAGAGGCATTACGAACGCCAAAGTTAATACTCTCCCCTCGTAAGGGTACCTGACGTGATTCCATACACTTACATACATGAATGTCGACTAATTCTTCGACTGCTTATTTGAATGAAACCGATAAAAGTCGTTTTTTCCACAAACAAATATTCGAAGAAGAATGGCAAAGAATTGCACTGATCGGTATTTTAGGAATGACAAATTTGATGTTCTGAAAACTTATCTTAAAACTCCATGTTCCATCGATCTGTCTGGAATAGCATTCAAAGATGTAGAGTCCCGAAGTTAAGTGTCGTACACACGATTAATAGGTTCTTGCAAATATAGGCTCTGAGATTCATAGACATCTGGGATAGTTTGCTTTGTTCCTGGAATATCCTAAAAAAAAGTAGATTAGTATGATATTTTTCTAATTGAGCCATATATTATTTATTATAATTTACACATATGAAAGAAAACATCGGTCCACCCTTCTGAGAGCACCATCTCCATTGAACCAACGACTGTTGCTTTTCAATAATCTCTAATAATTTGGAAAAGAACTGGTATAAAGCCACTGTTCATACCTAACTCTTGAAGGCGACACCCTCCTTTGTAGAGAGGCATTACGAACGCCAAAGTTGATATTCTCCCCTCGTAAGGGTACCTGACGTGATTCCATACACTAACATACATGAATGTCGACTAGATTTTCGACTGCTTAATTGAATGAAACCGATAAATGTCATTTTTCCAAGAAGAAGTATTCGAAGAAGAGTGGCAAAGAATAGCACTATGATCGGTATTTTAGGAATGACAAATTTGATGTTCTGAAAACTTATCTTAAAACTCCATATTTCATCGATCTGTCTGGAATAGCATTCAAAGATGTAGAGTCCCGAAGTTCAGTGTCGTACACACGATCAATAGGTTCTGGCAAATATAGGCTCTGAGATTCATAGACATCTGGGATAAGTTGCTTTGTTCCTGGAATATCCTAAAAACACTTGGATTAGTGTGATGTCCTTCTGATTGAGCCATATTTAATTCATTATAACTGATAAATTTGGAAGAAAACATTGGTCCACCCTTCTGAGAGCACATCTCTATCGAAACAACGACTGTTGCTTTTCAAAAATCCCTGATAATTTGGAAAAGAACTGGTATAAAACCACTGTTCATACCATAGACATATAAAAAGAGGAGACGAAATTGTTTACATTTTGTCCCGATCCAACATCTTTTTCAGCAGAAGTCGATGATGACAAACTTCTGCGGATTGCCCTAGATCTACCGCCTGTGTTTAGAAACGATGGATGATTTTACCATACATTAATTGTATAATACGTTTTATGTACCTATATTCATTCCGTATGATTGTTCTTTGATTGAAATTTATAAATTCTGCTCTTGAAATTGTTCGGGTTTTCCTAATTTCATGATTATATAAAATTATAATGAATTATGGAAATAACTTTGGCAACGATGCATTAGCTTGTTTACTACGAAATTACGCAAAGTCATTCAATCATGTCATATTCCTACTTTACAGTGTTGCTGTGTTGTGTTTATAACCTTTTGTGTGTTTAAATTGATTTTCGGCGTTTTAGTGTTACAAAACGATCTAAAGACAATTATTATTATTATCTGTTATCATTAATCCACTATGGTTCGTCAGTGCGTGGTCTGTAATAAAGTTGACCATTCAAACCCTGAATTGGTATTTCGACGGTAAGTAAGGTTATGCATGTATCTTGTAACTTCAGCAGTGGTGTAGTTGTGGGGTATGTTATTCAACTGAGTCATATTGAATTTCACTTTTTTTTTTTTTTTTTTTTTTATCGATTGGAGCGCACGAAAGGGAATCCCTATAATGATGGATCAAAATCAGGTGAATACCTAAGCTACTACACGAATATTTTCCAATAGATATAATATAATATAATAGCATTGTCATTGTTATTAAATTGCCTTGCCTCTCGCTTGACAATATAATACACGGTGTTTCTTAAGTACGTCTTAAAAATTGAGCAGCATGTTGCTGAAGTCAAATTAAGAAGAAAAGTTCGTATAAACATATTATGTCCGCAAATTATTCGTTTCAGAGCTACATAGTGTCAAAGTTTGATTGTTACTTCGGTTTTTTGTGAATAAATTTAAAAACAGTTGAGGAAAATATAAAGGAAAATTATGTGATGTCTGATGCGTGGAAACTCACATGTTATGTAGAAGATATTGTATCTTACATTTCCGGATTTGTAGTTAAAGGTGTGAAAAAATTTGTAGACTGTTCGAAATGCTTGAACTGTTTGGAAAGTGAAGATGCAACTTCTCAGTTACAAAAACGAAAAACTTATGGGAGGCTTTTGAAACCATCTAAATTTGTGGTGGATCTATGCAAAGAAGGGGAAAAATTTTTCAGATTTTTTAATAACACAAGGAATTTTCAATCAAAAAAATAAAAATTTATCAAATATATTAATTACTAAAACTTTAAATAATGTATTCACTTCTGTATTCGAAATATTTGGAGACCATATTTATGATGATGAAGTTCTATCAGAACATTCGATTCCTGTTTCGAAATTCATTTTGAAATCTTATTTCAACATAAGAATTTATTATGAAACCATAAGAAAACTAGATGCAAGCAAAACAAATAGATCTAGAAGTATCAATACAAAAACAATATTATTCAGGAATGAATAAATAGGGGTATTCCGGAGCCCTCGTATCTGACTTCGTATATTTACGATAATGGCCTACGTATTGTTACGAAACCTCAAACACGGGAACGACCCATGGATAGCAATGTAAACTGTCAGTTTATTCCAAAACTTCCAGTGCGAAATTGAAAAATTCGAATTCATCATCTGTCTTGGAAACAGAGCTAGAACTGTATGACTGAAAATACAATTTCAATAATTCAAGTCCTTCTCCAAGATTGACACATAGTTTCTGTTCTTATTCTTGCCATTTTTAAAATACCTTTGTCCAAATCAAAATTCTCAATACCAGAGATTAGTTACAATAACCAGAGGTATTTATATTGTGCTTTATGCTCAGGCCACGCAGCTCAAACAATAAAAATTCGTTGATCATAATTTTGAATAATAACAATAACCCTAACCTCACCACTTGAAACACGGGACACGGGACAAAATTCTGTCAGAACAGTTTCGTAAGAACGGCAATTTTGTAATCTTACACAAGAAAATGCTAGTGTAAAGTTACGAAGGACCGCGTATCCTAATCGACCAATCAGATTAGTTTGCTGAATACGACGATACGAAAATACGATAATACGAAGCATTATACGAGGACCGGGAATACCCCTATTATTTTGTAAATTGTGTATATGATGTACTTATTCATGGTATTATGTCGATATAATATTCCAGTAATAAATGAAGCTAGTTTGATCGTATTGTCTACATTTCAACATCCCTCCCAAAGAAACCTACGGCACTGGTAATGAAATGTGTGAAATTGACGCGCAGCCTACAGCGTTGCCATTTTTGCATTTTTTTGAAGCCATCTCTTTCTAACTCATTTGAAACTTCGGCAGTATGTATGATTGTAAACAAATGGTGTTTTATGAATGAAATGTTATGTCTCCCCTCTTTTTATATGTCTATGGTTCATACCTAACTCTTAAAGGCGACACCCTCCTTTGTAGAGAGGCATTACGAACGCCAAAGTTGATACTCTCCCCTCGTAAGGGTACCTGACGTGATTCCATACACTTACATACATGAATTTCGACTAATTCTTCGACTGCTTATTTGAATGAAACCGATAAAAGTCGTTTTTTCCACAAACAAGTATTCGAAGAAGAATGGCAAAGAATAGCACTATGATCGGTATTTCAGGAATGACAAATTTGATGTTCTGAAAACTTATCTTAAAACTCCATGTTCCATCGATCTGTCTGGAATAGCATTCAAAGATGTAGAGTCCCGAAGTTAAGTATCGTACACACGAATAATAGGTTCTTGCAAATATAGGCTCTGAGATTCATAGACATCTGGGATAGTTTGCTTTGTTCCTGGAATATCCTAAAAAAAAGTCGATTAGTATGATATTTTTCTAATTGAGCCATATATTATTTATTATAATTTACACATATGAAAGAAAACATCGGTCCACCCTTCTGAGAGCACCATCTCCATTGAACCAACGACTGTTGCTTTTCAATAATCTCTAATAATTTGGAAAAGAACTGGTATGAAGCCACTGTTCATACCTAACTCTTGAAGGCGACACCCTCCTTTGTAGGGAGGCATTACGAACGCCAAAGTTGATATTCTCCCCTCGTAAGGGTACCTGACGTGATTCCATACACTAACATACATGAATGTCGACTAGATTTTCGGCTGCTTAATTGAATGAAACCGATAAATGTCGTTTTTTCCAAGAAACAAGTATTCGAAGAAGAATGGAAAAGAATAGCACTATGATCGGTATTTCAGGAATGACAAATTTGATGTTCTGAAAACTTATCTTAAAACTCCATATTCCATCGATCTGTCTGGAAGTTCCGAAGTTAAGTATCGTACACACGAATAATAGGTTCTTGCAAATATAGGCTCTGAGATTCATGAATGAACTAGTATTTATTTGATTATGTAAAATCTGCTGAGATAAAATTTGTAAAATTACAATTTAATTAAATATTGATCATCGCGACAAGCTTAATAATAATAATGAGGTCATAAGTTGATAGTTAAAATTATTAAGAAAAAATTGATTTTCTTCTATTTAGAGCGTTTAAATAAAAGCTTTTTATTTTTTTTTTTTACTTTTAATTAATTTTTTACTTTTTAGTTATTGCTAGCTGGATTTTTCGATTTACTCTCAACGAGCCCTTCCATTTGATACCCGTATTGTAGAAGTATATTGAAAATGACCATTCCGCCATCTTGGATGGTCCGCCATAATGGATTTAGAATGACGTCACATCATTTTTCGAGTTACTCTCAACGAGGCTTTTCATTTGATACCCATATTGTAGAAGTATATTAAGAATAGCTATTCCGCCATCTTGGATGGTCCGCCATATTGGATTTAGAATAACGTCACATTATTTTTCGAATTACTTTCAACGAGCCCTTTCATTTGATACCCATATTGTAGAAGTATATCAAAAATAGCTATTCCGCCATCTTGGATAGTCCGCCATATTGGATTTAGAATAACGTGACACACCTTATCGTGCATTGTCATCCAAACTAAACGTGTATACAAAATTTCAGCTCAATCGGTTGAAGATTTCTACTTCAAAATTGAGTTCAAAGATTCCACCCGAACATACATACATCCATACAAACATACAATGCAAGTTAAATAAAAGCTTTTAAAAATAAAACAGGATATACTTTTTATTTACGTTCGTAAAAATGCTGTTTAGATGTCCTCTCGTTTTGAAGGACTCCATAGAAATAACATGAAAATTTGCATATACTAGTAAAAACCATGAAATACCTATAGGAGGTCCGATGAATCTTTCATTGTCTGATATCAGGTTTGTTCTGAACTATTTTTTAATTCAGAGTGTCAAATTTAACGATATTAAAAAATGATGTCAAAATCAGAATGATATTTGAAATTCAATTTCAAAAATTCGTCATCATCATAATAACATCGAAAATAGTTCAGTGGCGCAGACTATATAGAAAGATGGAAGAGGAGATAAAACTTTCCTCTCTCTCTCGTTCAAAGTAGAAAAGAGCTCAGTAGCTTTTGGTATATCTACACGTGCACACAGCTAAGTAATCCTTATTTATGACATAGCCTTATCACATCATTATAACATCGAAAATAGTTCAGTGACGTAGACTATATAGAAAAATGGAAGAGGAAAGAACTTTCCTCTTTCTCGTTCAGGGTAGAAAAGAACTTAGTTCCGCTATCACATTCTTATTTATAATGAACACAATAAAAACGTAGCTACTTACATGGAAACATCGCAGCTTTCACATGCACAAAAATCCATTCACAATAGTCCACTTTCACAATTTATTTTCCACAGCGTATCACCGAAACGACACTTGCGCTATAATTATCAAACTGAACTACCATTCCGAAAAAAAAAAACACAAAAATCTCATAGATTTCGAGAGGAATGCTTATCAATACCATTCGCGCTATTTGTTATTCGTTAAAAATACAGCTTTTTTATGTTTCATTTGATTCGACCGTACACGATGAACGCTAATAAAAGACTGATTGATATGAGAGCCTGATTCATTGATTCACCTGCTCGACTACAGAATGACTAATTAGTTGCATCACCGTTCTAACGCATTCATGTTCAAGCGAATGTCTAATCTGTGACAATAATGAAAATACCCGTAGGGATGAAAAGACATACAGTGTGTCTCACTTTAAACAGTTAAAAAGCTTTCACCCCCCTATATCAGCTATTACGTGCAATTTTTACCAAATTTAGATTGGTATGAATAACGATTAATATGATCAGTTGTTCAGAGACAACCATTATTATGGACAGTGCGTTCGTTTTTATTGATTTAAATGAAATGAGTCGATTTTTCATGAAATCATATTTCTCTACGGAAAAACTAACCTCATAATATTGTTCCTCAAGCTTTCAACCTTCATGCCAAAGTTTTCTCATTTCTAATTATTAGGATATGATAGGATAGAAATATTTTTTCATTTTGAGTCTCGAAAAAATAATAAGTTCAAAGTAACTGCAAATTTTGGAACGTTTTATTGCTACACTAGTTGGAAAATCATGATTTGAAAGATAAAACAGGATATACTTTTTTTGTTAAACTTTCCTTTTTCGAGTAAAATTATTCACGTTCGTAAAAATGCTGTTTAGATGTCTTGTTGTTTTGAAAGCCTCCATAGAAATTACAGGAAAATTTACATCTAGGAGTTAAAAGCCATGAAATATAGAGGAGGTCCGATAAATCTTTCCTTGTCTAACATCTAGTTTGTTCTGAACTATTTTTGAATTCAGCAGAATGTAAAATTTATCGATATTAAAGAACGATGTCAAAATCAGAATGATGAAATTCAATTTCCAAAATTCGGAAAGTCAATGATATTTATGACATACATATTTATTTTATTTATTTATTTATTTATTTATTTATTTATTTATTTATTATTATCCATAGAGATTTTACAACCTAGTTACATGGATAATTAAACATAAAAATAACATATTTCGAAACATAGATCGAAAGTAATGATGCCTATACCTACATTGAACATATAGGTATAAAAAATGAGATTTTAGTATACCTATATGAACAGTGAGTACAATCATTGAATCAAGGTTTGATTGGCTTCGAGATTTATAATTTCTATATAATAATTAATAGATTGATAAATAAATTGATGAATGGGGCTACCTCAAACTGATAAAGCTAGAATATGCTTCAATATTGCAGTTCTATAGGTTTTTTTCTGAGTTAATCAAATCAATATTTATAAAGACATTATATTCGTTTGCCAGTCGAAACATGGATACAACAGGAGATCTGGCGGAGGATCTGGCGGAGGAACATTACAAATGATCGGATTTTTCTTGAAGGAACAATGAATCGTATTAATGACAGGATTCCTGGAGAGTTGATTTTATTATTAATCATTTTATGCAAGACGGTTAGAAGACACAATATCACATCACATTATTATAACATCGAAAATAGTGCAGTGGCGTAAGTTAGATATTAGGCAAGGAAATATTTATCGGACCTCTCTATATTTCAATGCTGCCATATAGGTAGCATTGAAGAGAAAGATGGAAGAGGAAAGAACTTTCCTCTTTCTCGTTCAGGGTAGAAAATAGCTTAGTTCCGCTATCACATTCTTATTTATAATGAACACAATAAAACCGTAGCTACTTACATGGAAACATCACAGCTTACACATGTACAAAAATCCATTCACAATAGTCCACTTTCACAGTTTATTTTCCACAGCGTATCACCGAAACGACACATGCGCTATAATTATCAAAACTGAACCAGCATTCCGGAAAAAACACAAAAATCTTTTATCAATACCATTCGCGCTATTTGATATTCGTTAAAAATACAACTTTTTTATGTTTCACTCGATTCGACCGTACACGATGAACGCTAATAAAAGACTGATTGATATGAGAGCCTGATTCATTGATTCACCTGCTCGACTACAGAATGACTAATTAGTTGCATCACCGTTCTAACGCATTCATGTTCGAACAAATGTTTAATCTGTGACAATAATGAAAATATCCGTAGGGATGAAAAGACATACAGTGTGTCTCACTTTAAACAGTTTAAACGCTTCCACCCCCCTATATCAGCTATTACGTAACGATTAATATGAGCAGTTCTTCAGAGACAACCATTATTATGTACAGTGCGTTCGTTTTTATTGATTTAAATAAAATGAGTCGATTTTTCATGAAATCATATTTCTCTACGGAAAAACTAACCTCATAATATTGTTCCTCAAGCTTTCAAACCTTCATGCCGAAGTTTTCTCATTTCTAATTATTAGGATATGATAGGATAGAAATACTTTTTCATTTTGAGTCCCGAAAAAATAATAAGTTCAAAGTAACTGCAAAATTTGGAACGTTTTATTGCTCCACTAGATGAAACAGGATATAATTTTTTTGTTAAACTTTCCTTTTTCGAGTAAAATTATTTACGTTAGTAAAAATGCTGTTTAGATGTCTTGTTATTTTGAAAGCCTCCATAGAAATTGCAGGAAAATTTACATCTATGAGTTAAAAACCATGAAATATAGAAGAGGTCCGATAAATCTTTCCTTGTCTAACATCTAGTGATCTAGTTTGTTCTGAACTATTTTTGAATCCAGCAGAGTGTCAAATTTAACGATATCAAAAAATGATGTCAAAATCGGAATTATATTATTTGAAATTTAATTTCCAAAATTTGGAAAGTTATCAGTCAATGACATTTTATAACATCGAACCTCTCTATATTTCAATGCGGTCATGTAGGTAGCATTGAAAAGAAAAATGGAAGAGGAGAAAACTTTCCTCTATCTCGTGCAAGGTAGAAAAGAGTTTATTTTCTGCTACTACATGCTACTCTCTACTTACATACATGGAAATATTACAGCTCTCACATGCACAAAAATCCATTCACAATAGTAAACTTTGACAGTTTATTTTTCACAGCGTATCACCGAAACGACACATACGCGATATTAATCAAACTGAACCAGCATTCCGGAAAAAAACACAAGAATCTCATTGATTTTTCAGTATAGATTTCGAGTGAAATGTTTATCAATACCACTCGCGCTATTTGTTATTCGTGAAAAATATAAGATTTGTTGTTTCACTTGATTCGACCGTACCCGATGAACGCTAATAAAAGACTGATTGATATGAGAGCTTGATTCACCTACTCGACTACAGAATGACTAATTAGTTGCATCACCGTTCTAACCGATTCATATTCGAACAAAATATGTTTAATCTGTGACAATATTGAAAATACCCGTAGGGATGAAAAGACATACAGTGTGTCTCACTTTGAACAGTTTAAACGCTTCCACCCCCCTATATCAGCTATTACGTGCAATTTTTACCAAATTTGGACTGGTATGAATAACGATTAATATGATCAGTTCTTCAGAGACAACCATTATTATGGACAGTGCGTTCGTTTTTATTGATTTAAATGAAATGAGTCGATTTTTCATGAAATCATATTTCTCTACGGAAAAACTAACCTCATAATATTGTTCCTTAAGCTTTCAAACCTTCATGCCAAAGTTTTCTCATTTCTAATTATCAGGATATGATAGGATAGAAATATTTTTCAAAGTAACTGCAAATTTTGGAACTTTTTATTGCTCCACTAGTTAGAAAATCATGGTTTGAAAGATAACACAGGATATACTTTTTTTGTTAAACTTTCCTTTTTCGAGTAAAATTATTTACGTTCGTAAAAATGCTGTTCAGATGTCTTGTTGTTTTGAAAGCCTCCATAGAAATTACAAGAAAATTTATATCTAGGAGTTAAAAACCATGAAATATAGAGGAGGTCCGATAAATCTTTCCTTGTCTAACATCTAGTGATCTAGTTTGTTCTGAACTATTTTTGAATCCAGCAGAGTGTCAAATTTAACGATATCAACAAATTATGTCGAAATCAGAATTATATTATTGGAAATTTAATTTCCAAAATTCGGAAAGTTATCAGTCAATGACATTTATAACATCGAACCTCTCTATATTTCAATGCGGTCATGTCGGTAGCATTGAAGAGAAAGATGGAAGAGGAGAGAACTTTCCTCTATCTCGTTCAAGGTAGAAAATAGCTTATTTTCTACTACTACATGCTACTCACCTGCATGGAAACAACACAAAATCCATTCACAATAGTCCACTTTCACAGTTTATTTTTCACAGCATATCACCGAAACGACAAATGCGCTATAATTATCAAACTGAACCAGCATTCCGGAAAAAACAAAAAAATCTAATTGATTTTTCACTGATATAGATTTCGAGTGAAATGTTTATCAATACCACTCGCGCTATTTGTTATTCGTGAAAAATATAAGATTTGTTGTTTCACTTGATTCGACCGTACCCAATGAACGCTAATAAAAGACTGAATATGAGAGCTTGATTCACCTACTCGACTACAGAATGACTAATTAGTTGCATCACCGTTCTAACTGATTCATATTCGAACAAATGTTTTATCTGTGACAATATTGAAAATACCTGTAGGGATGATAAGACATACAGAGTGTCTCACTTCAAACGCTTCCTCCCTCTATATCAGCTATCAAAATATTATCATGGACAGTGCGTTTGTTTCTATTGATATAAACAGATTGAGTCGATTTTTCACGAAAACATATTTTTCTGCGGAAAAACTGACCTCATTATAATATATTGTTCCTCAAGCTTTCAAACCCTCATGCCAAAATGTTCTCATTTCTAATTATTAGGATAGGAAAGAAATAATGAATTCAAAGTATCTGAAAAATTTGGAACGTTTAATTGCTCCACTAGTTCATGGTTCATTTCACAGAATACCGATTTTTTTTGGAAACACCCTGTATATGCTATAAGATTAACGAGTTTCTGAAATTTTTAGAACGATGTTGGTACTCTTCCTAGCCCGGTGACTCTACAGTGCGTACAAACTGACGGACAATTCTTCCATTTGGGAGTCCTCCAGCTGAATACCTTGGATTTGGAGAAGGGGGCCACCAAGAACGTGTGGTACCAGACGCCCATGCAGTACCTGTACGACAGCTGCTCGTACCAAGTCGGCAGGCCCGTTCTAGCAGGATTCAACGGTGATATAATCAAACAGCTTTACGGTTTTTATAATAATGTTTAGTGATAATAAAAGTACAAAGTGAATTGTCTCAGTTGGTGGATGTCAACTTATTCATGTTTTGAGGTCGCTCTACTAGCAAGCTACCAACAATTTTGACTCAATACTCTATCGATCAATCAAGAACGTGAGGTGCCAGACGCCCATGCAGTACCTGTACGAGAGCTGCTCGTACCAAGTCGGCAGGCCTGTTTGGACTGGATACAACTGTGGTAATCAAACAGCTTTTGGTATTGGTATTGGTAGGTTGGATGGTGCCAGATGCGCTGCGACCTAATTAGATCTATTTTGCCCCATCTGATTTTGCTATATCAAGGATTTCTTGTTCATAGCAGCCCCTCAAGATTCAATTCCTTCAGAAATTTGAGGATTTTGAGGGGATCTTTTTGTGCTATTTCTTCCACAGTCAGCTGGTGTGTTCCCAGTATGTTCAATCTTTTGTGATGTACAGCGTCACACTCCATCAGTATGTGATGTGTCTTAGATCTTTCTCGGTTGGAATTTCCGAGGAGAACTTTAGCCTGCCGCATTTCTGGAAGTATTTTCCATTGTCTGGCTCTCGAGGCTCCTCCAGCCTTTCCAAGTGCTCCTTGGAAATAGGAATTTCCAAGGCCGCAGAATGGCTCTTGTCCGATCAGTGGCGTTGAGGCCACTTGTCGTGCGAGATTGTCTGTTTGTTAACTTCCTTTCACTCCAATATGCCTTGGCACCCTGAGGAGGATCACTTTATTGTTTCTGCCTAGCTCATTAAATTTGCTTAGGCGTTCCCATACCATCTTCGAGTTGATGTCAGAAGAGCTCAACGCTTTGATGGCTGCTTGGCTATCGGATAAAATCGCGATATCCTTCTTCCGGTATTTCCTGTCTGGATGCATCTTTCTGTGGCGTGTATTTCCGCTTAAAAAATGCTGGGAAATTGTCCCATTGATTCGTAGTATTTGGTGCGAAGCCCAAAGACTCCTGCTCCAGTTCCCTCGGGTGTTTTAATCCCGTCCGTATACCAAGTAATGGTGTTCCTTCATAGCGCTTCGATGGATTCTATGCTCCATTCGCGCTTGTTGCTCAGTTCCACTCGGAACTCAAAACTGAACTTCTTAATGATTTGGTCTGTTGGAAGATCGGCGAGGTGTACAATCTCAGTGGGGGTGAGCCCCTTGCACTATGCGTTTTCCCTCTTAGTCCGACCTTGGCCAACCTGAGATGTGCTCTATAGGCACCTCACCACGATGTGTAGAAGTGTGAAAGACCTCTAGTGCTGCTGTTGTAGCTGATCTCATTGCTCCTGTAATGCAAAGACATGCTAATCTTTGCACATCTCTAATATTTTCCTTGTAATGGCGAGTTCGGTTCTGCCATGCCACACTACTGCTCCGTAGGTAATCATAGGTCTCACTAGCATGGTGTACATCCATTGCAGTATTGATGGGTTACACCCCCACGTTTTGCAAGGTTCCTGCACACCATCAGTGATGATTTTGTCTTACTGACGATCTTTTCTACGTGTATGTTGCAGAGAAGCTTTGAGTGTAGGATGAGCCCTAGATACTTCACTTCTTGCTGCCATTGTCGGTCTGCTCCATCTAGACGGACGAACCTCAAGTGCTGAACCTTTGTTCTTCTAGTGAAAGGTACCAATGTGGTTTTCGTTGAGTTAATTCTCAACCCCACCGGCATCATCTTCTGGTAGTCTCTAAAAATTTTAAAAATTTAAAAAAAAATGTGTTCTAAAATTTGTTCTATCCGTCATTCGGTTGCCCCCTTACGAGCAACCCTCAAAAGTCTTCGAAAGTCTTGTGCGAGCAAGGAATGACAGGGGCCTTACCTTTTAACGTGTGATCCCAAACACTTTCTTGGGCCATCAGAAAAATTTCTGCAGTCGACGGGGATCGAACCCACGACCGGCAAGCGAATGCGAATTAGAATATAGACACTCTGTCCGCACGGCTACCTGGCCACCACCTCTAGCTCTCTCTCTCTATGAGGTCGCAGAGGGTCCCTTCAAATTTGCCTTTGGCCATGATGACTATGTCTTCCGCATATCCAAAGCAAGTTACTCCGTTATCAGTAAGAATCAAACAGCTTTACGGTCTTTATTATAACGTTTAATGATAATAAAAGTACAAATGACATCGTTTGAATTAGTGGGTGTCAACTTAATCATGTTTTGAGTTCGCTCTGCTAGCTACCAACAATTTTGACTCAATACTCAATCAATCAACAAGAACATGAGGTACCAGACGTCCAAGCAGTACCGATACGACAGCTGCTCGTACCAAGTCGGCAGGCCCGTTTTGACTGGATTCAACGGTGATGTAATCAAACAGCTTTACGATTTTTATAATAACGTTTAATGATAATAAAAGTACAAATGACATTGTTTGAGTTGATGGTTGTCAACTTCATATTTTGAGTTCGCTCTGCTAGCTACCAACGATTTTGTCTCGATATTTACCCACTTCACTACTAAATTTCATTACAGTTTTTTTGAATCACCTGTACCATACTCTATTTCATTGTTCTAGAGTTCTTCAGTTGATTCGATCTTTTTTTCTGACCACTAAATTCTACAGTACGGACACTTGACAAGCAGATCAGAAGTTTAAGAATATGTGTTTTGCTCAGATTAATGATGTTTGTATCTTCCTTCCACTACATATTCAGAGAAGAGTACAGCCTTATATTTCTTGATTCAGTTCCAACTTTAGAATCACTTTGAGGTAATAGGTGTGAATTTTGCTCCAATTTCGGTAAATAAATATTTTTGTTCGATTCCCTATCTTTTTCTCCTATTCGTTTCCTGAATTCTTCACTTTCTTTCACAACAAAATCTTGAAATTCTGAATTCCCATTAACATGAATTTCATTTTCGGCAATAATTTCTCCTCCCACTTTGTTCTAAATTGATGTTCGAAAAAAAATTATATACCTACCTCGCAAATTTCTTTCATATTTTGATCGAAATTTGGCAGCATTCTTAGGGCTGGTCGTATGAAGCATTTGTTTATATCCATGGCAACGTATTCCTTAGCTGATGAGTTGAAAGAGTTGATTCCTCGTTAAGTTAACAGAGAGATTTATGCAACCGGTCCTTACAGTTTGAAACTGCAAACTTTGCATTTATTATTGTTACGAATTCGTTATCAATTTTAAACACTTTCAGATATGTTGATGGCTTTTTTATTTACCAAAATATGTGGCTATGTCAACTGCCCATGCTTGTCTGAATGGCCGTTACAAAAACGTCAAATCCATTAAGGAATTCTACATTATACATATGGAAAAATGTTTACCATATAATTAAAATTATTCTGTTCTACCAAACACCATGTTTGAAATAATGTGACATTTCATGTTGTGAGGTTGCCTACAAGTCAAATGTGAATGAAATCGGTGCCACTTTAAAAAACTGATTAATTTCCATTGGATTGAACACTGGTGGACTGTTCATTTGTTGTAAATAAAAATAAATCCAGCTTCTTGGACCTTTCTTTTCTAAAATCAACTTTAAATGATAGTGAAAAATAACAATACAATCGACAAGGGACACTTGACATTGACAGGAGTATCTTGGATGCACGAAAGAGAATCCCTATAATGTTTGGAGAACATTGTGCGTACCTCGTCAGGGTTCATTTTTAACTTTTGAGATTTTAAGTTCTTGGGAATACCTCCTTTGACAAAGAGTTTTAACAATACACAAAATGTTTCATCCTTTTCAGGTAGAATGTAATCAATTATAATAATATTCATCCATTTCAATTCTGTAGGTAGAGAATATGATAGCTAATACACCTTTTAAAGAAAAAAAGTTCAAAATCAACTAGAGAACACAGATAATTCATATGGAATGAGGATTTTCAGGTCTGCATTGGTAAATCTACTAATCTTCATCAATGATCATAAATTGAGTAAAAAGATTAAGATACTATATCTTATTATTACCAATAATTATCAAATCAGTCAAATGTTGAAGGTTTTAGAAGTCTCAGACTTTAGACTGTCATGGAAATCAAGGTAAAATAATGAACTGGTACTGGTACTGGTGGGTGACGTTTCCACGTCAGCAACTAGTCCCTAATGGAACCTTTTTGCCAACCCCAAGTGTTTTCAATGGCTGATGTGGTTCGCTCAAGAGAGCTGGCTAACATCCTTTTCAGGCACCGCCAATCAGCTCTCTTTTCAGAGTTTTTCAGCTGTGTTTCACTCACTACCATATGCGCAGTGGCAGGCCTGCTAACTATCCTCGTTAACCCCCGAGACCGAGGTCTACTTAAGCAGCTGGCCTGCTCTCACGCTCAGCTGGTAGTTTTTCCACACCCACCTACATACACCGTCCTACTTCTTCTCTGATGCTCACAACCACATCATCATATCTTTCTGCGTGTTCTGTGTAGGCTTTGTTACTAACTCCATGCGCCACTTTAGGTGCAGCACTGTTAATTGGAACGCAACAGCGAATCGTGCAGGACTATCCCCAGCCGATGCTCCGAAACTTTACAATATTTAATTCGTAGATAAAATATTGAAAAAAGTTCCTGGTAAAATAATGAAAGAACTAGAAGACCATTTTTCGCATTTTTCTGATCCCACTAAAGGGCATCCCTATTATGTTCACGGAACATTGTGCGTACTTGGAAAAGATAGGGGGAGAATGTATAGGTACTGGATTTGTTTCCACTTGGCAGATGGCTCCAAAACCAAATATGGAACTGATATAGGAGTATAGCGGCCTCGTACCAAGGACTAGAAAAAAAATCTATGAAAGATGGGATATCTTCATCATCTCCGATAGTCAAGCAGCCATTAAAGCACTGATCTATGTGGTTATCAACTCTAAAATGGTTTGGAAATATCAGGAGAGACCGAACGAGCTAGCCCACAGAAATACACTTACCCTTCTATGTGTTCCAGGACATTCCGGAGTTGAGGGAAATGAAGTAGCGTACAACACCCTTCGAGGGGCCAGAACTCTTCTGCGGCATCAGTAAAACAGTGCTGTATCAAAAGACATTATAAAAGAGACAGAGATTGGACATCAGGTGAAATCTTCAAAGTTTCAGACAGGCTAACTACTGGGTACATCTAACCACAAAAAATAGAACGCATATATGTCAGCCTAGGCAAGAATAAACCTCATATACTAACGGAAGTCCTAACAGGGCACTGCCGGAAACGCGTCTATGAACATAATGTGAATACAGGTTCTGTAGGGAAGAGGAGGAAATATCTATCAACACCTGAGAGATATGGGACTAGTGACATTGATTTAGCTACGGAGAACAACCTCATCGGATATACCAAAAAAAGGGGGCACGATAGATCTTTTAGGTCGCAGAATACAGTACAACCTTCTAAGTTTCTGCTTTACCAAAATGAAACTTTCTATTATTTTACGTTGGAACCTTGTAGATGGGGTCACAAGGGGAAGACCAGACACACATGTCGAACTGCTCTAACTGATTCGATCCATCTCAGCCGATGTCGTCGTCTTTGGAGTAGTCGCTCCAGCGGCGCCATCACACCGACGCCCTCTTGACCTTGACCTCGGGGTGCGAGGGGTGGTAGTGGTAATTGCCGCCACCGTCTAGAAGGAGCTCTTCGTTCTCGCCCGCGTGGCCCAGCCCCAGGCAGTTGCATGAACATACCGACGTCTGGTCGATCTCTCCTATAAATATCACGTATCAGGCACTATTAGGAAAATTGAAAAGACAAAGAGCAGAATATGTCTTATTTCTAAGGAAGAAAGGGATGCTCGAAGTTATCTACACAAATTTTAAAGATGTTGTTACACAATCATAAGATAAGGGAAATGTTTCGGTCTTATAAAAGACTATCTTCAGCCTAATTGAAAAAGTTTTGGAGTTGAAAAATTCGATGCTACTAGTTGTGGAATTGTTGTCAATGCTCATAATCGAAAAATCAAGTTTGACTATGCGCTCTCGACCATCGGGCCGCCATATTGATGTCATACTATGCAGGGTATTCTCGAAGGTGAGTCACTACATGCAGCAAAAATTATATCTCTTTAACCACGAACAACTTTGGGAAACACGTTCACGAACTTCTCGTCTGAAATGTGTAGGAGTACCACATTGCTTGTCTCAGTCAAAGTTAGATTTTAAAGTAATTCGGGCAAATTGCGGAAAAAAGGAAGACGCAATGAGCATGCCATCGATATGCCCAGCCCAAACATTAATAATATAATAATAATAATAATTTATTTCCAAATAATATCATACAAAATTAAATTTGAAGAGATTAAAGACATTTTGAAAATAAGAAGTCGACAAGCCCACTGAAATCATAAGATTAGTTTGTGGGTGTCATGACTTCAGTAAGTTCAAAAATCTTGAAAACAACTTTCACCTACATGAAAATACAGTGTGTCCCACTTACCATGCTCACCATGGGTATCTTTTAAACGGTGAGAGATACGAGGTCGGTTAAATGACACCAAATGTGGAGTTTTTCAAGGCCAACTATAATGTGAAAAAAAATTTTGATAAAATCTATTCGTTTTTGTTTTATACGCAAAAAACAGATTTTGATCATTTTCATGTCTCCTCCGTAACTTCTTTATTTATGAAAATATTCAAATAGACATTTCACATTCTCATAGCAGTTTTTCAAAGTGATTTCGAAAAAAATATGAAATTTATACCAACTCTTTTAGAATTTGAGATATCAGCACCAACTTTAGTTTTTCAAATGTAGGTCATAGCTCACTATGACTTTGTTACAAATAACTCTTTTTTCTCTTCCAGATGATATGTCGCAGTAATAGTTTTGTGTTGATACCAACGGAGTTATCGTCATTTATACAAGAACAAAAAATTATTCGGAAGCCGCCATCTTGAATTTATGAATTTTAACCAAAAAATCATGATCTCCGACCTCAAAAACCCCCACTTACCAATTTTGAATGGAATCGGACCAAATCTTGTCCGCCATCTTGGAGCAGCCATTTTTTTTAATTTCAACAAAAATTCCATAATGTATTATCACCGAAACTATGAACATCTGTCAAATTTCAAGTTAATCGGAGTTATGGATAACTGGACTTCGGGTTACTGATGAGAATTTGATATCCGAAATGAGTTTATACGAGTGAAGTCATATAACCTAACTGTAATAAGAGATATAATTCCCATATCACTGATAAGATTGATTTTTTTGGAAGTTCCGAGGTCATCAAGATCAGAGTTTATACAAGTATACTTCTCCTATACATTTCAATTTTCATTTCAATACTAAACATATTGGTAAGTTATATTTTCATATCATAATACATCATATTGTTATATCCAATTCTCAATTTCAGAAGATTTTCATTTTTCATGCTCTCTTTTTGGGTGTTCAACTGACATAATTCAATGATCTACGTGGCAAACAGCCAGGAAAGTAGTTGTTTTCTGTTGAATAAACCGAGAAAGAATTCATGTTTTCATCACATGCGAATTCTCAATGTATTTCTTTACAAATATATCCATGTTTTGATGTTCATAATTATAGCTTAGAGTATCCCTTTTTAATGATAAAATCTGTTATTATGCAACTTTTATTGGGGCGATATCTGGTGGATTTGTCTATTTCAATGAATTCTGCATACTTGAAAAAAAAATACTTCACCTTTGAGAACACCCTGTATAGTTGATCAATTTGGACCATTTCCTTTCTCCTTGTCTACCTTTCATCAGAAGTTACTGAAAACTACAAAAATTCACACTCACCTATGAGCCCGTGTTGACCTGTCATCAGCTTGCCGTTCACCGCCATGACGTCACCGTCGAGAGTAAGGACGTGGTGGGAGGAGGACTGGAGGTCTTGGTCTTCGCGGCGGATCTCTTCAGCATTCCTGCAAGTAAGTTGATGAGTAGATGATTTGTTGGCGTCTAGCAATAAGATACGCTACTGCTCAGTGGAATGTGCTTATTTCATGGGCCGGCTATCACAGACATGTGCAAATGCTGGTTCATTAGTGTTCGACGTGTAGCCGAGCTTCGAACAAGCATACCCCATGTCCATCTTATATTTTGTGATAGTGTTCGTGTTTATTGAATTGTGATCATAATCTGACAGGATTCATGTGACTTCTGGCTCAAATCGCCCAAATACCAACGAAACATTGTTTGAGGTTATGTTGTTGCTTGGAATAAGGAACCTAGGAGCACACATAATAGAGGAGGAGGGGGAGCTGCCCTACCTGGAACTACCTCATATCTTGAAATGTATGGCTTATTCAATCAGGGTCTTCACGTATATTTTTAACCCCCACCCATCTTTTTTATCTATTGTTCAATTAATTTCTCAAGGAACTTTTTTTCATATTTTTCTGTAGATTTTATATAGTATGCCAACAGAAAAACAGTTGAGGATCTAAAAAAATACTAATGGGTGACATTTATACATTTTTGAATAGGAGACCCTGTATTTTAATGCATTTTCAGATTCTCCCTGAAGAGCTGATTTTATCGATCTATCACACTTCGGGTCGAAATGATTACAGATATATGAGGTGTGAAATATAGAGATTTTACAACTTTAGGATTTTTTTGTGTCGAAACTATTCATTATCGTTCAATCGGTTTTCATGTCCCTATCTTACAAATACAGGGTCATCAGAATTCTGAAGTTTTCACCACCCTGTAATCAAAAGTTAAGATAGGGACATGAAAACCGTGTTGGTCAACAAGGAATAGTTTCGACACAAAAAATTCCTAAAGTTGAAAAAAATCTCAATTTTTCACCTCCCAATATCTCTGTAATCATTTCAGCTAGACTTCAAGTGTGATAGATCTATGAAATCAGCTCTTTAGGGAGAATCTGTAAACGCAATTAAATACAGGGTATCCATAAGTATTTTTTTATATTTTCAACTTCAATTCTGTTGGCATATATACAATCTACGGAAAAAAATGTGAAAGAACTGTCCTTGAAAAAAAAATTGAACAATACGTAAAAAAGTTGAGTGGGAGTTCAGAATATACGTGAAGACAAACAAATTCTCTGTGAAACATTTAGAGCATTCAACTACTTACATTGTCATAAATCTGAGTACTAGTAGGTTTATACTGGCAGCCACCACTGCTAGACCAAAGAGTATGAAAACCAAACTCAGTGCCACGTATCCTGGTCTTTCAATCAGAGCATTGTCATTCTGAAAACAAACAAGTTCATTTTCTTACATAAATGAAAACATTCCTAGGATCAAATGGGGATTCTTGAAATATTTGTTGAGTAAGGCCGATGAGTTGGAGCTGAATACATGACAAAAGCGATGATACTAGCGAAACAACGAAATAAGAAACGTGAGTTTGATTGCAGGTTTATTAGTCGGAGTGAAAGTGTGTCAAAAAGTTTTTATTCATTTGCTATTCATTGACAGTGAACAATGAACAGTCGACGCAGGTATGCAGACAAATTGGTGTATAAATAAGGATGCTTTATAATAACAATAGGCCTGCTGAACTTGATTTTTTTCTATGACTTTCTCTGTTTACATCATGCCATGAACAGAGACAACTATGGGAAAAAATCAACTATAGCAAGTTCAGCATTACAAACTAACAGGCCTTATATGAACCAAGCTTCTGAGAGCAATGAAGCCAGAAATTCAATTTTGTAGAGGTGGCGGTATCTATGAGCGACAAGTTGAACTACTTCTTATGGAGTAGCGAAGGGTAGAGTTCGGTAATGCAGAAAATATTCGAACTTTATTTTTAGATGTTTTTGGCAAGAAGGAAGGTCGGATTCAAATATTTTAATTACCTACATATTTCAAAGTAAGAATATCAAGGCTAGTGATTTTTCTGCTTCAGAAAGAAGGATATACCTTGATAGTTCGACAACTGTCAGATAGATGGACACCAGCAGATTCGGAAAACCTAGAAAAATCGGCCATATTTTGCTAGGCTCTGGAATTCATTGCCTGAGGGAGTATTTCCAACAACATATAATCTCCAGAAGTTCAAAAAATTCCAATACCTACCTCCTATCCCTATCCTCCCTAGGAACGCACGATGTTCTTTGAACATTATAGGGATTCCCTTTCGTGCGCTCCAAGCGATAAAAAAAAGATGGCGTGTTAATGATCAAGGATAAGGCAAGATAATACGTTGAAGCTGCGAAAGTAGCCATACTAGCAAAGCAAAAAAATAAAAAGCACGAGGGAGTTGAAGTGTGTCGAAAAGTCATCATTTATTTGCTATTCATTGACACTGGACAATGAACAGTCGACGCAGGTATGCAGGCAAATTAGTGTGTAAATAAGGAAAAATAAATAGATATTGAAAAATTGATAACGGCAGTGTTTTTTATCGAGGAAGGGTAATTTCGTAGTTCTCATCGTCGTCATAAGAGTGGACAAGAAAAAGTGATTGAAAGCAAAAATTACAAGGAAAAACTGCAGATAGATGGACTCCAGCAGATTCAGAGAGCTTAGACAAATCGGCCATATTTTGCTGAATTTCTTGAGCACTGCCTATACGAACCAGCCAAAAAGTATGACCAAATTTGGCTGCAACATTTCACATGGAGATGGAGTGTTAATAATCAAGGATAAGGCAAGATAATATGTTGAAGCTGCGAAACTAGCGATACTAGCAAAGCAAAAAAATAAAAAGCACGAGGGAGTTGAAGTGTGTCGAAAAGTCATCATTTATATATTTGCTATATTCATTGACACTGGACAATGAACAGTCGACGCAGGTATGCAGGCAAATTAGTGTGTAAATAAGGAAAAAGAAATAGATATTGAAAAATTGATAACGGCAGTGTTTTTTATCGAGGAAGGGTAATTTCGTAGTTCTCATCGTCGTCATAAGAGTGGACAAGAAAAAATGTTTGAAAGCAAAAATTACAAGGGAAAACTGCAGATAGATGGACTCCAGCAGATTCCGAGAGCTTAGACAAATCGGCCATATTTTTCTGAATTTCTTGAGCACTGCCTATACGAACCAGCCAAAAAGTATGACCAAATTTGGCTGCAACATTTCACATGGAGATGGAGTGTTAATAATCAAGGGTAAGGCAAGAAAATACGTTGAAGCTGCGAAACTAGTGATACTAGCAAAGCAAAAAAATAAAAAGCACGAGAGAGTTGAAGTGTGTCGAAAAGTCATCATTTATTTGCTATTCATTGACACTGGACAATGAACAGTCGATGCAGGTATGCAGGCAAATTAGTGTGTAAATAAGGAAAAATAAATAGATATTGAAAAATTGATAACGGCAGTGTTTTTTATCGAGGAAGGGTAATTTCGTAGTTCTCATCGTCGTCATAAGAGTGGACAAGAAAAAGTGATTGAAAGCAAAAATTACAAGGAAAAACTGCAGATAGATGGACTCCAGCAGATTCAGAGAGCTTAGACAAATCGGCCATATTTTGCTGAATTTCTTGAGCACTGCCTATACGAACCAGCCAAAAAGTATGACCAAATTTGGCTGCAACATTTCACATGGAGATGGAGTGTTAATAATCAAGGGTAAGGCAAGAAAATACGTTGAAGCTGCGAAACTAGTGATACTAGCAAAGCAAAAAAATAAAAAGCACGAGGGAGTTGAAGTGTGTCGAAAAGTCACCATTTATTTGCTATTCATTGACACTGGACAATGAACAGTCGACGCAGGTATGCAGGCAAATTAGTGTGTAAATAAGGAAAAAGAAATAGATATTGAAAAATTTATAACGGCAGTGTTTTTTATCGAGGAAGGGTAATTTCGTAGTTCTCATCGTCGTCATAAGAGTCGACAAGAAAAAATGTTTGAAATCAAAAATTACAAGGGAAAATTGCAGATAGATGGACTCCAGCAGATTCCGAGAGCCTAGATAAATCGGCCACATTTTGCTGAATTTCTTGAGCGCTGGCTGCAACATTTCACATGGAGATGGAGTGTTAATAATCAAGGATAAGGCAAGATAATATGTTGAAGCTGCGAAACTAGCGATACTAGCAAAGCAAAAAAATAAAAAGCACGAGGGAGTTGAAGTGTGTCGAAAAGTCATCATTTATTTGCTATTTATTGACAGTGGACAATGAACAGTCGACGCAGGAATGCATACAAATTGGTGTATAAATAAGGAAAAAGAAATGGATATTGAAAAATTGATAACGGCAGTGTTTTTATCGAGGAAGGGTAATTTCGTAGTTCTTATCGTCGTCATAAGAGTTGCCAAGAAAAAATGTTTGAAACCTGTAGAGCCACATAGTCCCCGAAGCCGATCGTAGTCAGCGTGACGAAGCAGTAGTAGAAGCTGTCGAAGTACGTCCAGCCCTCGTACCGAGAAAAAACCGCTGCCCCTGTCGTGATGATGATGGACGACAGCATGCCGGTGGCGAACATGAGGTTCATCTCGGTGGCCTCGACTTTCTGGCAGCTCAGCTGCTTCTTGATCTGCCTGATGACGATGGAGGCGAACTTGTTGAGGCGCTCGCCGATGCTCTGGAACATCACCAGGCCCAGGGGGATGCCCACCTGCGGATGAGAGCGAGTTGGAAGCTGATTAGTAAATACCAAAGATCTAATGTTTGAAGAGTGTTCTCAAAGATGAGGCTTTTTTATCATTCCGAGAGTGGTCGTGCAGTTAAAATCAATCAATCAATCAACTTTATTTTTCCCAAGAAACAACATTTGTTTATAGCAGGGAACATAGTGAATACATAAATATATTTGACAAAATAAAATAAAGAAGACAGTAAAATAAGACTCACACTCAAAAAGAATCTTTTTTTTCAAGTTCAAATGAATATGATCCTCAATTGACTCAGCTGTTAGGTACACAATTGAAAACTATAGTAGTTGTACAAGAAAACTATAAAAATGAGATAAGATGTCAATATTACAGGAGTAGATGTTTCTTGAATTCTCTTTTAAATTTTTCAATCCTATTAATCACCTTCAAGTTATTTGGTAGTGAATTGTATTGTATCATTCCATTGTGATAGATGGATTTTTTACCAATATCTGATTTGATTTTCTTGACAGAAAAATGATCTGCTTGTCTGGTTGTATGGTTGTGGTGATTACTATTGACTTGGAAAACCAAATTTGAATGCTTTTGACAATGTTTAACTGAATGAATGAACGACATTAATTTGAATTTATATAGTGAATCTATATCTAATAATTTTCTTCTTCTGTAAAGGTTCATAGTAGGTTCCGAATAATTTAGTCTGTATAAACATTTGATAATTTTATTTTGAAGAGTTTTGAGAGGCTTTATAATTGATAGTTTTGTTGAACCCCATACAGAAATCAAATATTCAAGTTTAGAATAGATCAAAGAGAAGTATATAGATTTGAGACATTTTATAGGAACTTGGTTCCGTACCCTAAAAAGTATACCTATTATTGGGGATATTTTTTTCCTAAGTATTTCAATATGTTTTGACCATGTTAACGGTCGGCTGTTATCGTGATAGGAACAAATTTACCATAATGACGGAAGTTTTTTTTCATTATATGGTTTTATCTACTCACTGCATCGGAAGTAAGCGATTGCTTTCAGGACACGAACCTGTCAATTTACTCCTACGATAGAAAAAAAATAGTACCTTCCGTTTGGAAGGCTTTAGGCTTTAGGCTTTAGTTTGCTTCCTTGGCGGAGATATACGTATATGGTGAGTGCTATCCAAGTGTCTCCATCACTATTAGAAAGCAAATAACAATTTCATTGCTCTCATAATACTTCCTCATATTCCAATCTAACTCAGTCGAAACTTTAAATAAAATGCAATTTTCACAATGAACAAATTCAATGTGACAGAGCCCAGCGAGCACAAACATCCCTGGGATGTTTTGGGAATGTTGGCATGAAGATGTTATTTTGAGACGTAATATGCACTGACCAAAGAGGTCTTTGAAGGATATTGAAGTATTGTTTTTGTTCTTCTGTGGCATTTCTTTGTTTGCCTACTGAGAGGTATCACTGGGATGTTTTGGGATGTTTTAGAAATGTAGGCATTAGGATGTTTTTTGAGGCGTAATATGCACTTCCCAAAGAGGTCTTAGAAGGATATCGAAAGTATTGTTTTTGTTCTTTTGTGCCCTTTCTTTGTTTGCCCTACCACAAACGTCTCATGCTTACGTCACAATACGATGAATTCTGATTTGTTTTCGATTTTGTTCTTCTTGTTCGCAATTGGCATTCGCGTTTGCAGCGTGTCACGCTTACATCACGCTGCTAACGAACTGAAAGGAATTTGGTGAAGTTTATTGTGTTAGAAGACTTATTTAGTTTGTAATAATGACCATCAGATGCAAGATGTGTTGTTCGGTGCCTCAGTGTAATCAATATATAAAAGTACGAATTTATCAATACACAGCTTCTCCGCAGTTGCAAAATTATGCATTGTGGAGAAGATTTCAAAAATTGGGAAACCTATTTCCAATTATATGTCTGTGTGTAGAGTAAGCACTACTCAGAAACCGATTAAGAAGGTAATTTCATATCAAGAGCATATTTTTATGTTCAATCTATTTTTAATGCATTTTTTCATTCAAGGGAAATGGAATCCTAATGCAAAAGTTCATTTTGACAAAAGGCTCCAGAAAAGTACCTCGAAAATGGTTTTTTTACAGCGATTTAATGTGCGCAAGACGCGTTGAAAATGTTTTGTTGTGTCCATGAAAAGGCTTCAAAAAGAACTAGGGAGAAGGTAGTTTTGTGACATATCAAGGGCATCTCGATAATTGCCGCCTGCGGCGGACATTGGCTGTTCTATAATAGTTCTATTCATGTGTGAACAGAACATCGCAGTGGAGGTTCAATGTCTCGAAATCTCGTACTTTTAACATCTCTGAGATGTTTTTGTGCTCGCTGGGAAGTGTCCAATTGATTTTTGTCCAGATTCAAAAACTGTCTGAAACCTTAGATCATGCATTGATTTGGATCGAGACTCGACAGATAGACCGCTTGAAGCACAATTTTAAGAACGACGCTCTAAAATAATAGGTATATGCGTTTGTGGATAAAATATTGGGAGCAAAGGTTCATCTCCTCCCATGTGTGTTAAATGCTCTCCGCTACACGTCAGGCATCAAAATTCACACGCGGGAAGAAATGAATAACTTTGCTCCCTTTATATATAAATAGCTATTATCTACTCACTGCATTGAAAGTAACCGTTTGCTCCCTTATTCAAGGACACAAACCTGTCAATTTACTTCCACGAGACAAAAAAAGTTACCTCCCGTGGGAGGAAATTGGCTTCAGCTGGCCTTCTTGATAGAGATATACGTATAAAATATGTGCTACCCAAGTACATAATTAGAGTCTCAAATATCAAATAACAATTTTTTTTTGTACTCCAATGATCTCAATATACACTTCCTCATATTCCAAACTTACTCAATTGAAACTTCAAAATGCAATTGCACAAGAAACATATTCAATATGACAGAAGTGGCAAATTTATTTCCACTCAGATTCAAATACTGTCAATTGTCCATGGAATACTACACTTCTTAAACACATTGATTTGAATCGAGACTCGAGAGATAGACCGCCTGAAGCACAATATTTCAAGACCGACGTTCTCATGTGGATAAAATCATATATCTTGGGAGCTAAGGTTAATTTCCTTCCATGTGTGTTTAACGCCTTGATTCACACTCGGGGGGTAATGGATCCGTTTGCTCCCTTGATATATACAGTATGTCCCACTTACCATGCTCACCATGGGTATCTTTTCAACGGTGGGAGATACGAGGTCGGTTGAATGACACCAAATGTGGAGTTTGTCAAGGACAACTATAATGTGAAAAAAAAATTTGATAAAATCTATTAGTTTTTGTTTTATACGCAAAAAACAGATTTTGATCATTTTCATGTCTCCTCCATAACTTCTTTATTTATGAAAATATTCAAATAGGAATTTCACATTCTTATGGCAGTTTTTCAAAGTGATTTCGAAAAAAATATTAAATTTATACCAACTCTTCTAGAATTTGAGATATCAGCACCAACTTTAGTTTTTCAAATGTAGGTCATAGCTGACTATGACTTAGTTACAAATAACTTTTTTTTCTCTTACAGATGATATGTCGCAGTAATAGTTTTGTGTTGATAACAACGGAGTTATCGTCATTTAAACAAAAACAAAAAATTATTTGGAAGCCGCCATCTTGAATTTATAAATTTTAACAAAAAATCTTGATCTCCGACCTCAAAAACCTCCACTTACCCATTTTGAATGGAATCGGACCAAATCTTGTCCGCCATCTTGGAGCAGCCTTTTTTTTTAATTTCAACAAAAATTCCATAATGTATTGTCACCGAAATTATGAACACCTGCCAAATTTCAAGTTAATCGGAGTCATGGAATTTTTGTGAAAATTAAAAAAAATGGCTGCTCCAAGATGGCGGGCAAGATTTGGTCCGATTCCATTCAAAATTGATAAGTGGGGGTTTTTGAGGTCGGAGATCATGATTTTTTTGTTAAAATTCATAAATTCAAGATGGCGGCTTCCAAATAATTTTCTGTTTTTGTATAAATGACGATAACTCCATTGTTATCACCACAAAACTATTACTGCGACATATCATCTGTAAGAGAAAAAAAAGTTATTTGTAACTAAGTCATAGTGAGCTATGACCTACATTCGAAAAACTAAAGTTGGTGCTAATATCTCAAATTCTAGGAGAGTTGGTATAAATTTAATATTTTTTTCGAAATCACTTTGAAAAACTGCCATGAGAATGTGAATTTCCTATTTGAATATTTTCATAAATAAAGAAGTTACGGAGGAGACATGAAAATGATCAAAATCTGTTTTTTGCGTATAAAACAAAAACGAATAGATTTTATCAAAATAATTTTTTACATAGTTGGCCTTGACAAACTCCACATTTGGTGTCATTTAACCGACCTCGTATCTCTCACCGTTAAAAAGATACCCATGGTGAGCATGGTAAGTGGGGCACACTGTATATCTCTGTAATAATTCTCGCATAAAAGCTCTTAAAAAAAAATCTAAAAATGCAGTGAATTACAGGGCATTCCATTTGAAATAACAAAGTTGTTGCTACGACGCAGCGCTGAAAATATTTTAGAACGATGCCCCCCTCGAGAATTTATAGTGACCTACAGCGCTCTGTTTCGTTTTCAAATAGCTACCCTGTATGTTCAACGTTACCACAGCATATCCGATGCAGAAGGCCTTGCCGCCCGAGGTGACGGGTGTGGAGTGCCCATAGCCGATCATGGCCAGCACGACGGTGGCGAAGTAGAAGGCCCCCGCGAACTTCCATTGCGGCCCCGCCTTGTGCGGCTTGTATTCGATTATCACCAGCTCGATCATGCGGTAGTCCTCCTCCGAGATGTTGTACTTCCTCTTCAAAGCGTTCGAGGACACTGCGAACAAAAGTAGTCGTGTCAATCCAAAGTATTTGCTTAGTGCTTGTATCATTCTTATATCCATACAAATACAGTCCACTATCTATCAAGTTTCGAACATATATTGGTCCTTCGAGCCGTATTATTTTTTGGAGCTTATCCAAATAAGAATGTTTTATCATCTAACTACAAAGTTACCATGTGGCCTTGTGCCCACAACGCGAGACCACCAACTTAGCGGCGATAAATAAAACTATTATTCGGAGCAATTTCCTTTTTTTTTCTACTATGATATTCTTCAATGAGTTTTTTACTATTTTGCAAAAGAAACCTTACCTGCCATATCGAAATACCCGAAAAATTAGAATGAAACAGATTATTAGCAAATGCCGTATGAAACCACGTTCGTTAGTCTAAAATAAATGTCTCCTCCTGCAAATAAGCGGTATAGTACGCGTTGTTGTGCGGCTTGTACTCGATTATTCCCAGCTCGATCATGCGGTAGTCCTCCTCCGAGATGTTGTACTTCATCTTCAAAGCGTTCGAGGACACTGCGAACAAAAGTAGTCGCGTCAATTCAAAGTATTTACTTAGTTCTTGTATCATTCTCATATCCATACTGATACAGTCCACTATCTATCAAGTGTCGAACATATATTGGTCCTTCGAGCCGAATTTATTTTTGGAGCTCATCATTTTTGGTTTATGTTCGGATATAAACTGTTTCGATTTTCTTAGGCAGTTATAAAAGATTGATGTTGCTTGTTAGATAATGGACTGTGTATTTTTATGGACATTATAAAGAAATAAAGATTGATATGAGAATTGCAACTCGAGTTGCAATCCTTCTGTATTTATTGATACAGTTGAATTTTGTCTAATAATATCCGTCCGTTGAGAGAATCAGCATATATCTATTATTAACTATAGATTTGCCGGGGTTTGCATATTATGGCGCCCAATTTTGTGAAGAGAGGACGACAAAGTTATTATTAATAACATTCTTATAGCCTTTTTTTGAAGCATAAAATCTCTTTTATTTTTCCCTTGGCCATTACTGCTTCATAATACCTTGGCAACGGTTGATGAATCATAACGCCCACTAATCGCATTGATAACAAATTGCGAAGTGGCGCTCTTTTTCAGTTTCCTACGTAATCACGACACTATATGTGTAACCATCGGGCAGCATTCATCGATCCCTCGGGTGAATATGTTACCCTCTGGGCATTAGGATCTATATATAACACGCAATTATTGGTACCATAGATTTGGTACATAAATAACTGATGGAATCCGTATGCTGTTTTCACATAAATTCGGATGAAAACTTAACACCAAACATTTTCGATCAATTTGAACCCTGTATTTCGTATCGTTACCATAGCAACTAAACAAATTTCTTGGAAATTTTTTCCTCCTCCTTGGAGGACAGAGCATGAAATTACACTGGAAATTTTTTGACGTTTATAGGTTATTAAATCACATTTACATTCAACTTCAGATTATTTCGAGTTCAGTCTATGAGCATATACGTATTAATAAACAATACGGATCATAACGGGTGCCAGGATGAAGCCAAAAATATGAAACAAATGAATATCCATAAGGATTTGGTGGCATGATACGTATAGTCATCAAAGACATATGCGTTTCGGTGGACAATGACGTTTACTAGCCTTTCAATCAAAGCAGTATGTGTCTGATCGTATCTCACTTTTCCTTATGGATAGTCATTTGTCTTAAAAAATCGGCTTCATGTTTCGCTATGGAAACAGATAGAGATTATCCGTATTGATTATTAATACGTATATGTCTATGAGTCGATAAATAAAAATCATTCATCAACAGTTTGCCATGCAATATAATATTATGTAGGTATACTTGCAAATTCGAAATTTACATAACTATCAAAAAACGTCATTATCCAATTTTTTTTTCAATAATATTTCAGTGTGAAATTTTCTTACCGAATACCACTTTAGCTTCAATTAATATATCCGGAATTTTTTTTCGAGAACACGGATATTTCGAAAATTCTCCTGAGTCGAAGACCAAATAATTGAAGCTCTCGTGATATTATAAGTGAAAATTCTGAAAACGAAGATTATGTATACAGTGTCATTCATAAAGTCGGCATCATATGGGAAACACTTCTATTAATGACTTTCTTTGGAATTCGAGTTGGACGTTAAGTTTTGCTTCAAAAAATATGAGAAACGGCCTACTCAATCGGGGTCACGTGACTTTCGCTACATGTCAAAAGTGACATTTTTTCAAATTAATCGCTGAAAGTAGGCTTATTTGTTCGAATATCGAAAAAGTTTACTTGAAAAAGTTGTCTCTATTTCAATTTTACACATGCTTCTCGAATTTGATCTTTCTATTGCAACTTAGATTTTGATTTTTTTTTTTTTTTTTTCGAAATTTCTGTAATATTTGAAGAATTGTTAATTCCACGAAACTACTTCATACCAGTAGCTTTTTCATGATATTCACTTTCAATTACTCATTATCACTGATTATGGACAGAAATATGATTTTCTTCAGAACATGATAATACCCGCTTCGAAATTCTGTCATGTTAGATGCAAAGTTGATATATCGTCAAGCATTTAGAAACGAAATTCATTTGAACTGATCTTTTCAGTACTGAAGAAATAAATTTAAATCAGTTTCGTTTCTAAATGCTTGACTCAAACATAACATAATTTTGATGTTATGTTTGCATCAAACATAACAGAATTTTGAAGCGGAGATTATCATTTTCTGAAGAAAATCATATGTTTGTCGATAATTAGTGATAATTAGTATTTGAAATTGAGTAGCATGATGAAGCTACTGGTATGAAGTAGTTTTATCGAATTTACAATTTTTTTAATATTACAGAAAATTCGAAAATTTTTAAAAAATATCGAAATCTAAAAAATGTAATAGAAAGATAAAATCCGAGTCACATATGTAAAATGGAAATAGAAACAACTTTTTCAAGTAAACTTTTTCGATATTCGAACAAATAAGCCTACTTTCAGCGATTAATTTGAAAAAATGTATAACTTTTGACATGTAGCGAAAGTCACGTGACCCCGATTGAGTAGGCCATTTTTCATCTTGTTTGAAGCAAAACTTAACGTCCAACTCGAATTTCAAAATAAGTCATTAGTAAAAGTTTTTCCCATATGATGCCGACTTTTTATGAATGACACTGTATATAGCAGGCATATTGGAACCAACATATATTCGAAATAATTATAATCAAGTTGACAACACCGAGGAAGAATTGAAGAATAAGAATAGATAACAAATCAAAATATGTGGAAATACAGTGTTCCAATCGAAAATATCTTAATTTATGTATATATATAGCCTCGCGTTCAAAAACATCTTGATAGAGAACAAAATAATTTGTACTTTATTGGCCTATATGCCCTCAAAAATTGACGTTTTTGATGGGCCACCCTATACTATAGGTACTCATTAACACAATGCGGAAAAATACCAAATTTCGTACCTTTGAGCAACCCATCTCTTCTCTCCTCTTCCTTAGATTCCAGCGCATCGAAAACGGCAGCTCCTATCAGTAGATAAGTAAAAGTGCATACTACCAATGAAAGCGTTCTCACATTTTGCCTTTTCATCGCCGAGAAGACACAAAAATTCAACAGGGGCTCGTTTTTCTCCGGCACCCCGGGAAAAGGAAAACAAGAGTTTCGACAGCTGAGTGCCTGTGCCGAGCGTCTGTGCGCCTGGCGGCTATTATCGATTTCGGTCCATTTGAAGATGATGTACAGTGTGTCCCGTTTTCAATGCTTGATGTCCTAGTTATCTTTGTAGATATAGAACCTGTGCTACTTTTTTGTGAAACTCAAGATGGCCTAGTCAGATTTCGCATAACTGTTTCCGTTCATGAGATACACAGGGCGATTTTGAAAATTTATATATACTTTTTGGACCCCCTCTTTATCGACGAATTTTCTCAGCGAATATGTCAAATCAAAATCTTGTCCCATAGAGAATTTTACGCAGAATCCAATGGCGCACTCAGTTTTTTTTTTCGGGTATGGTTTTGGAAAGAAACGACTCAAACTTAAGATTTTTTGAATGGAACACTATGTATCCTATAAGCTCATCAAATTCCTCATTTTTTCCCTTTTATATTGGTACAAAAATAACTAGTGGAATCCATGGAACCACCCCATAGGACGGTGTCATTGGAGATGACTGATGTATGAAAGAGAGAAAAATATGCTATATATATGAAAACGAAGATTATACAGGGTCATGCATGGATCAAATGACGTGGGGTGGTAGAGGAGGGGTCATATATATCCGATTAAACTAACCGTATATATATGTTGTTATCCAATGTTGAGAGTTCAAAAGTTATTAATTTATTTTTATTTCTATTAAAAAAATCAGTTATAATTGAACTATGTTCACATTTGCTGTGCTTTTTTCTTTCACGAATTTCATCTACACATGGATGCAGCTTTCCCCAGAGATAATTTTATGACACGTGTTACTTCCCAGATATTACCGATCTCCTTGAGAACTGCATATGACGGCCGACTATCGAAAATATAATGCCTTCCCGGCGTCGAGGTGTCCATCAGGCGGCCATCAGCCGGCCTTAATACACATTACCGGCGATTAAATTATTGACATAGAAGTGCTACAGCGGCAACAAATTTCAATACACAATTGATAGGAGCGCTCAGCAGTCATCAACGTATATGCGCTCTTGATGCAAAACTGTATCAAGGAGGATGACCGCGAACTACAAACTGATGTACGCAACTGTACCCGAATTAGGCAGTAGGACAATTTTTTCGCAGTGTCCTTATAGAAGGACGGTTGGCATATCTGGGTTAACTGAAATATACAGGGTGTAATTTAATTGACGGCTAAAAATATATAGGGTATGGTTCCTTCTTAGCTCATTGTAATGAGTTCATAACCGCTCAACTTTCGAGCTATAGTCTATAGTTAGGGTGTTAAAAAGTTTGGGAAATATTCGTTTTCTTCTTATCATAACTTCAATACTGTTCTAGATGATTGTATGAAATTTGACATGCGCCTACTGAGCACCAAATAGGCATTTTTCGATGCAGGAGATTTTACATTATTTCTACCAGTGGCGTCCGTACGGGATATTTACTGGAGATTTTCCTGAAAAAATATGGTACGCCCTTGGCCCTTATTGCTTTCACCGAAAATAAAAATCATTTTTGAAATCCTCATCATTTATTTAGCAACAATTTGGCCCCTTGAATTTTTTTCGTCCAACGCACCGTTTTCATGTAAAAAAATAAAAATCGCTTTGGCTAATTCAATCAATTGACTTAGGTATTCGATTGAATAAAAATTAGACAGACCCATCTTACCAATAAACAAACTAGCACATGGTGCTCGGTAGGTTCTTGTCAAATTTCATGAAAATATCTAGGATGGTATTGAAGTCAGGATAAGAAATCAATTTTAAAAAAAAAACACCCTATATCCTCGAGAATTGAGATGTTTAGGGCATATGTTCATATAAACTGTGCTTCTTGAAATTAGCTGATAAAGGGACCATATTCTCTATTTTAAGCCATCAATCAAATATTACACCTGTATACATCATAAAGCTGCAATTGTAATTCAAAAAGCAACAATTATTTTAATTCAGCGCGGACCAGTCAATTGATTTCCAGAAAGTGCCAATTTTATTTCATATTAGCCAATTAAAATTCAGAAGACAATTTCAGTTCAGAGTAGTCAATTGAAATTCAGAAAGGGACAATTAGATTTTGATCCAGATCAAATAATGGAAATTCAGGAAGTGATTATTTTAATTCATATTATTATTCAACTGAAATAGAGGTATACAGAAAAGCTGCAATTGTGTCAATTTCAATTCAATAATCGAAATTCAGGAATCAACTGTGGAATTTATTTTTGAAGGTTGTTATAAATCAGGATTATGATTTTTCAAAGTGATGTTGATTGGGCCCCATTCCCATCACTGTTTTAAGTGAGGGTGAAAAATAAATAATATCTAATTTTGAATTCATTTTAGTTAAAAATAAATAGAAGACTAGACATAAAATAAGTGATATTATCTAGTACCTATGAAAAACAATATAAACATGAAAATATTTTTTGCATGTTATATAAAACAATTACAACAAAAGTGTACTTAAAATAAATAATCAATCCTGATGGGGAGAATAAAACTTTGTAGACAATATAGGTGAAATTGGATCATTCAGTCTCTCTGTGAAAGAATCTTTATGCAATTTGGACCTCATCTCAATGGCTTTATCATAAAACCTAGACAGCTTGACTGCATTTGATGTTCCAGCTGCTAAATATCTGGTCTGAAGGCAATCCATGACAATCTCATCACAGCCCAAGTGACTAGCCATGTGCCCAGTGTGAGATTTCCTATCTTCAACCTATACAAGAAAATATATCCATACAATATGATTCAGAATTGATCTAGGCACCTCAAACATCAATTACACACCTGATTTAATTTTGTTCCTATTACTAGAAAGGGAATAGAGCTACTTCCAAATGAACTCTCCTGGTCAAAATCCTCTGAGAGCAAGTTGCTGGTGTAAGGAACATACATATATGAGTTTGAGTCCTTTCTTTCTCTTTGTCTCTTGCTTATTTCTCTTACCCACTTGTGTAGGTTCTTCTCTGATTTACGGTTGGTCAAATCATGGACTAAAATCGCCCCATGGCATGGGTAATAGAAGACAGATCTAGAATTCCTAGGAGAGATATTTTAGATCAACAAATTGATAATTTGATAGCTACAAGAGTTTTCCTTACCTGTGAATGTGACTACCCCCTATATCCCAAAATTCTATGAAGTACGTCTTCTGGTCTTTGGTGCCTTCTTTATATTCATGCAATTTCACTTCCACTGAGCACCCTACTGTCCAACTTGGGGATCTCAAGGGTTCATTATGAGCAGCTAAATGCACGAAAGATGTTTTTCCTACTCCTGAATCTCCTAGAACTAATATTCTAACACGATCTATTGCTGTCATATCGTTTAGAGTTTATAAAATGTTAAGATTTTGATAGTTTTAATTGATTTAAATTTTTATAAAAAAGTTAGGTTACATGTCTTGACATATCATCTTCTTCTTGTTTCAGAGGATGATGTCCTCAAATTTATTAGAACTACTAAAGATCCAGAAGATAGCGGCCACACCACAAGACTAGCACGAGAGAAGAGTTTGGTTATAGGTCAAGGTTATTGAAAGTCATAGCTGTCACAATAACAGGAATAACAATAACAAAAATTAGTAAAACTACAAAAACAAAGTTGCAAGTAGTTGGTGCTACAAAAGATTTGTTCAAGTTCAAATGTATAATGGAAGGTAATAATAACTACATAGCTAGAAATAGTATGATTTGTAACAATATTCAATATTCTCAATGTTTCAAGGTTCTAATTTCTTTGTGTTATGCCTATAGCCATTAATTTTTGAGAAACTCTGATGAGTCTTCCAAAAGTAGACAAACATAATAGAAGGGTAATAGATGGGTAATAGTTATTAGGTCAAGAAGATTATCAGTTGTTGAAGTTGTTTGTGGATACTTGATTTCTTATCAAGTAAAAACAAATTATATTTCCATGCATAACAAGATGATATAAAATGGCTTTCAATTTATTTATAAAAATATCTAATAATAGTCTGAAAGGACATGTAGCCAATTTCGGAATATTCACAAGGAAAATTGATTACAAGGTAGGTAGTCCTTTCAAAGTCAATTGAAAATTGGTTAGGCCCATTTTAATTTTCCAGAAATGTTACCAAATCCTAGGAATCCAGGAAACAAGTGATCAGGAACAAATTCGAGCTGCCTATTTGAATCTAGTGAAAAGATTTCATCCAGATAGTGGGACTGAAGAGGCTAGTGATGAAAAATTCAAAGAAGTAGGAAATACATATAGTTTTTGTGCAAAGTTTATGAACTAGATTTTTTTCATTTGTAGATTGATAAAGCCTTTAGAATATTGATCAATAAAAAATCAAAGGAGAGATGGGATGTTGAGGAAGGTGTTATTGTTGATGATCATCCTGACATAAAAGTAACTTAGTATTTCATACATCAAGATTTTTTATTGCTATAATGCATATTCTCATGGAAATATCTCAAGTGTGGTTCAATTGACTAGAATGACTTGATTTTAATTTTTCAGCATACAGCTCCACAACATAGGCAGTATCTCAACTATGATGGAGTTGGTTCTGGAAATCCCTTCCAGAGAGAGAAACAGTATGCTCAAATGCGTGCCACACAGGCAGCTAAAAATGTATATGAACATGGCATTGCAAAGGCAACAGCTGAAGAGAAAACTTTGATTAATAAGGAGCAAATTCATGAGACTTGGGTTCCTCTAGACCACAAGATCAAGACTAAGTTGGTAAACAGTTTATTTGTCCTGTTGGGCTTGCTAAAATATTTTTCAAAAATCATTATAAATTATAGCTAATCATGGCCTCCAAGGTCATTAGATGATGTTGTGATGACATTACAAACTATACCAGAAAACATGTCTTACTTTCAATCTATGCCAGGAGTTAGTTATGTTCTTTTTTACCCCATATTTTCACCATTGATGGAAGTGATGTCACTCTCTGATGCAGTTATTTTACATGACAATCACAACATTCACAACTGTTCTATTCACATAGAAAATAACACGTTGCTCCACCTGACGGCAACAACTTGAACACTTCTG
The DNA here is from genome assembly GCA_918026855.4 of Phaedon cochleariae. Lineage (NCBI taxonomy): Eukaryota > Metazoa > Arthropoda > Insecta > Coleoptera > Chrysomelidae > Phaedon > Phaedon cochleariae. Next base: position 4,685,677 of record OU896710.1, on the reverse strand, counting down.
AGGGGTTTGTTTTGATGATGTGACCAATGAGCACAAACAAAAAACAAATGTGAACCAATGGAAACAAAGTGAACAGGCGGCTTTGACAGCTTTCAAGAACCATGATAGGTGCTTATTTTCTATCAACAATTATTTATTTTCTTTCCATGATTTGATGGTGATTTAGGTTGTTTTCAATAATTAGATGCTCAGAATTTTGGAAAACTAATGTAAAACGGAAAATTATGTATTAAAAGTGTTATTGGAGTCCATGTCTCCAGTTCCAGAAGTTCTAGCAATTCTGTTAATAGTTCCAACAATGAAATATTGTTTTTCTACTCACATAACTAAAATGGCATTCAGCATACCATGCTAAAACGGATTGTTGATTTCTTAAACACATTACCATGGCAACACAGTTCATTAAACACAGCTTCAGTAATTTGAGACCTGTCTGGCCTGTCAATTGTATTAACTGTCAACTGTTATTTTCAAATTTTGTATCAGAATTATTCAAACAATATTCGTTTGTAACAGAGTTCTCCATTAAAAATATATGCGGAATGTAGACGAAAGTGAAATCGAAGAGAATGTTCTGGTACTTGCATATCTCCAAGAAGTGTAAAAATGAAGCATCCCTCTTTGAGAACAATTTATTTATTCTGCGCTAAGCATGGTAATAAACGTAAAACAAAGGTTAGTAAGCAATGGACTAGACACATCTACAACCAATACCACTTACACGTGTCTCGCTGGTTGCATGCAGTTGCATGTATTATGTTCTCAATTCCCATTCCTTTCGAATTATTTTGTAGGTTAGCAGGAATAGCAGGTATGTTAATATAATTTTCGGAGTTCATAGAAAAAGCATAGTATGTAACGCGTTTATAAACTCTTCTAGACACTCGTTTATTAAACACTCGCTCCGCTCTGATCCGCTCTGCTCCGCTCGTGCTTAAAATACTCGTTACTATAAGGACGTTTATAACACTTGTTACATAATAGTATATTTCCACATTTCGCATATATTTTCAATGAAGATTTCTGATACAAACGAATATTGTTTGAATAATGCTGATACAAAATTTGGAAATAACAGTTGACAGGCCAGACATGCTCAAATTACTGAAGCTGTGTTTAATGAACTGTGTTGCCATGGTAACGTGTTTAATATTTTGAATAAATCACAGATCGTCAATCCGTGATTAATCGATTATTTAGCGTGGTACATATTCGTATGCTAAATGCCATATTAGTTATGTGAGTAGAAAATATACTATTATATATTGGGGAGTAGTCAAGGTAGGTTGATATTTCTCAACAACCTATACACAAAACTTTGCATTGAATAATTATGATGATATGGATCAAGTCATTGATAAGAATTCTCTGTTGGTAAAGAAAGAGGTACCTACCGCTTGAAATTTCTTGAATTTCTCTTGGTGGTAATAATGCAGCTATCCTTTAATTTTTATTTTCTTGACTGATGATGTGGATTAATTCATCCATATTTTTCTTTGGCAAATGGCAAACAGCTTTCAAATCCAATGTTTAGTTTTTTGAGGTTATGCTGTCCCTGTCATTTGAGAAGCCACCAACATCTGCAATTTTAATCGAGACAACAGTATAAACGAACGCGTGTTAAACTGGAATCGACCAAATAATATATGAACGACACAGTTGGTGGATTGATGGAGCCCCCAGTGAAAAACAGAACGTCCCTGTTGTGATGTTTTCCTGTAGTTTTAAATGTCATTGCAAAGTCATCTAATGACCTTGGCGGCCTTGTTCAACTAAATTGAAGTATGTTTGACAGAAAGACTTTGGTCCATACTCCATAGCCATTTGAACTTTTTTGTTCAATAAAGTACTTTCATTATTATTATTATTATTATTGAAGTATGTGTCCATTTCATTTGAATCATTTAGGTACTTTGATAGCAAACATTGAAAGTTAGTGAACAATATAGGTATAATCTTGCATTTCAATTTCTGATTTCTGATATTTTTATCATGATCATAGTTTGTTACTGTAAGGAAGGTTCAATGATAGATATATTAATTTATCTGGAAACCCATCATATATTATATACATTAAATATATACAGGGTGTTTCATAACTGAATCATCTAGATGAAATGTGTCTGAGTTACATGGGTTTTTTTTAATTTGGAAATTATTTGTGCCCAGAACTTGAAAACAATTGACATGTCATTGGGCAATGTAGATACTCTAAATTATACTGAATTATGTGCAGTAAATGGTTCTGGGCACTACAAGAGGGGCAAGTGACTGGTTGATCCTTCCCAAATTTCATGCTACTGGTGGAATTGCCATTTTATCATAATTTATGGATTCTCCAATACTTTCTATGTGAATATTATACTCTTTATTCATAACAATGAAGTTATTCTCTTTTTAGATATTTCAAGTTGAACATGAATCTGCTATAAACAAATGTTGTTTCTTGGGAATAATAAAGTTGATTGATTGATAATAGGCGAGTGGACTGAATCTTTTTTATTTCTTTAATAGAATCATCACTCAAATACTATTCAATTTCATATTTTTAAAGAGTTTTTCGGATGTTTCGCAGGTGCTAAAATCATCAATAATGCCACGGTAATTTTCAAACGGCTAGAAATAAGGACCCCGCACGAAAACACGGGAAATTGGTTCTCGGTCGAATTGGCTGAAATTTCACTATGTTGTTGTGGGATGGCTCATTAGAAAAATATGTGAGTTTAAAAAGTTTTGTATGTTTAGTTTGTAAGATATAAGCCGACAAAGTTCGTAAAAACGTCGTATCGGGGTAGGATTGACAAAGAAAAACACTGTTTTTTTCAGTATAAATGGAACAAAATAAGCTAGAAAATGTATTGATCGGAACTCATAAACATGTCTAGTTTTAATCACATAGATTATAGTAAATCGGGCTGTATACGAGGCACGGTAAAAAAAAAACATTTTTCGAAAAAAAAACTCGAGCACTATTCCAAAACCAACAAGTTATATTTTGGTAGGACATCATAGTTTTAGCGTTGATTGATATATTACAATATATCAATCAACGGTTTTAGTCTATTGTAGGCTTCGAGAACGTATTTTGATTCTTGATAACTATCTCTGTTTGAAATATGAATTTTTATAATTTTGTGTTACACCCCTTTTTGAAAACAATTGACAGCTTGTTTTTGATCACAAGGAGAGGGATTGATTGGTACTAGCGAATTCAGTTGTCCAATATTGCTTTTCATTTAGATACAGGGTATGTTAGATTTTGTTGAAGATTATTTAATATGTTTCAATTGAATATCTCGAAAACAGTTCTGTTAATTTGGATCTCATTTTACTGACACTATTTTGAATATGTTGACTTTCATATGCAAGGAGTTTTTCTATTTTTTTTTTTTTGTTTCTGAAATATCAATTTTTGAGTTCACAGTATTACAGGTATTATAGGGCTATCACCTCACATATATTACTATCGATTCAACAGAACTTTACGGAATCTTTCGAACATTCAATTACATTATGAAACTATTATAGAAATCAATAATTTGTTACAATAAACAACACGAACTACATTGAATAACAATATGAAACTCAACAGTATGGATTCCTTAAAGTTCTGTTGAATCGATAGTAATATCCGAGGTAATAACCCTATAACACCTGTAATACTGTAAACTCAAAAATGCATATCTAAGAAACGAAGCATAAAAAATTGACAAACTTTTTGCATATTATAGTCAACATATTCAAATTAGTGCCAGTAAAATGAGATCCAAATTAACGGAACTGTTTTCGAGATATTCAATTTAAACATTTTACATAATCTTCAGCAAAATCTAACACACCCTGTATCTAAATGAAAAGCAATATTGAACAACTGAATTCGCTAGTGAGTTACCTCAGCTTTCAATAAATCAACAGTATCAATCAATCCCTTTTTTTGTGATCAAAAACAATCTGTCAATTGTTTTCCAAAAGGGGTATAACCGTTACCTGTTGTATCGGTGGTAACGGTATAACATAAAATTCTAAGAATTCATATTTCGAACAGAGATAGCTATCAAGAATGAAAATACGTTTTCGAAGCCTACAATAGACTGAAACTATGATGTCTCACCAAAATATAACTTATTGTTGGTTTTGGAATAGTGCTCGAATTTTTTTTCCGAAAAATGAATTTTTTTACCTTGCTTCGTATACACCCTGATTCACTATAATTTATGTGATCATAACTAGACATGTATTTGAGTTCCGATCAATACATTTTCTAGATTATTTTGTCTTATTTTTACTAAAAAACTGTTTTTTTTTTCTTTGTAAATCCTACCCTGATACGACGTTTTTACGAACTTTGTCGGCTTATATCTCGGAAATTAAACATACAAAACTTTTCAAACTCACATATTTTTCTAATGAGCCATCCCACAACAACATAGTAAAATTTCAGCCAATTCCACCGAGAGCCAATTTCCCGTGTTTTCGTGTCGGGTCCTTTACCGACACTAAAAACTGACGCAACGATTTTTTAAGTAGGGGCAGACCATATCAAAGTTGCCATCATGTGTTGAAATACTATAGAGAACTTCAGAAATATTAAATATTCAATAATTCATAAATTCTAATTCAATATTTCTAATCAGAAATAAAAATGCAATTGTCTTAAAATGTTTCCTTATGATTTGTGGCTTATTGCTTTTAATAAATTTGAATCGGTGAACGTGACAACACGGCACACGAATTGTGGACGTGGCCTTGTCAGTTCTCAGCATTCTGCATAATGTTGCCGAGTCTCCAATATTTACATGATATTTTGTTATGGAGAATAAGAGATATTTGGACATGTTAGTTGCTCGAAAAAAATTAAGAGTGAACTACAATATGGGTTCCTCTTCCTCCTATTATCTTTTATTTATTCAACGACATGAATCCAACACCTTTTTGATAACTTTATTATAATTGGTGACGTGACAACCTTGCTTTATGAGTGGAAATGGAAGATTATCTGACCAATAACGAAACAGAATAAAAACTGACTTCACCTATTCATCACCATTCATTCGACGTAACATGAAAAGTTTAAAATTTTTGACTATAAAAAATAAAGAAACGACCTTTAAAAGACAGGAGACACATGTTATCTAGTTGATTTGGGCTGAATATTCATATTTTGAGCACAGGATGTTTTAGCTGAAATATTTCCAATTAGTGATGAAACCCTGTACCCGTAAATAAAATATTCTCATCAATAGATCAACACTCAAAAGCACAATTCTTATTAGATCAGCTTCACTTTGATTTGTGTTTTGTAGGCATGGTTTTGATCGGTTGGTAGAGGATCTAATTCAAGAATCAATAGCAAGAGGTGAATTTAAGAATTTGAAAAATAGTGGAAAACCACTGCCTACCCATCAAAATATGAACCCGTATGTGGATTTTGTAACTCATAAAATAAACGAAGTAAGTTCTTTTTTATCCTTTGGAGCCCATGAAATATAGGGAGAGATGGTGAGGATTAGATGTAATGATCGTTTGACGGTAAATTCCAGAGACTTATTGCAAGGGGCGTCGTGGATGTTTCTTCTTGTTGGGGGGGGGGGGGGCAAATGGCTTATTGGTACAGGTAATGAAAAAAAAGTCATGTTATATTATAGTGAGCCAAAATAATATAAAGTGTTGGACACACTCACGATGAAGACACCCCTATTTTTCAATCATTTTTGAAATCAGAGATTCGATTTTTGGTACAGATGTAGACCTTGACATTGGCCGAATACTTTTATCAATATTCAGCCCGAGTGACAGCCTCAAACCCAGCCTGCTGCGATCCCGCGAAGTAGACAAATTCATGATATTTTGCTTTGCGTTGGAGACATTGAGAAAGTTATTCAAAAAAGTTGCGTAAAAATCGATTTGAACTCTACATACCGACTCAATGCAAAATTCGAATTCTGAAATCTGAAAGATAGGCTAGTATAAAGGAGACTATAAATTCGAGGGTAAACAAAAAATATATGTACTTCGTTGGTATATGTATGTACATACCAGCAACTGGCCATCGACCTCACGAGAGGTTGTTACTAACTCCATACGCCACCTTAGGAGTAGCACTGTGAATCGGAAACAACAGAGAATCGTGCGGAATCATCTCCGACCGAGACTACGAAAATTTGTATTCATAACTCGTTTTATAAATAAAAACTCTCTGCTTTGCCGGGAATCTAACCTATAGCAACTTTTCGGTGTTCTGATTGCTAGTCGAGCGCTCAACCACTGGGCTATTCCGCCGTCTACTAAATTCGATTAATTACATTGAGTGAATAAAAGAATAAGACATATATTCTGCTCTTTGTCTTTTCAATTTCCCTAATCGCGCATGATTTTCAGATTTAGATTTCCTGTCAAATCAATCATAGCCGTAGATGGAAAATAGAAATGGGGTATAAACATACCCACTTGAATGTATAGCGATCCAGACACTTTTCGCAGAACTACAGTTATAAAAATGAAAAGAATGCATGTAACAATACAATAGCTAGTTCGGTCGGCATTGAAAACGCCATTCAATATGATATATATCACGTTGCAATTTACTTGATTTCCTCAGTTTCGTTCTGAAATTTTCAATTTCATTAGTTAGTTTTGCAATTAATTTCTGTTTCTCCATGATACTTTCGTTTTGCATTTCGTGTGATGATAATAATGAATTCCCAGCCAACCATGAGATGTATAAGTGATGTATACGACACATCACTTTGTGACATGCGATATCGCATTTGAAGTCACTACCAGGTCACATACAAGTGTACATTTCATATTACAAATACATCACACTGCGTCATCGATGATGTGGTCGCCGTACCTGTGATATTCGTGAGATATAATAATAATAATTATTCAACTTTACGAAGAAAATGTTCATTTTCCGAAAGTAAAAACAGATGATACAAAACTTATCATGACAATCGCCCTAATTAGTAATCTTCAAGTAAAACATGACACATACCGGGTGGCTACGGAAGTATTGCCTACGGAATATCTCAGTTATTGTATGAAGTAGATTTGTGAAATTTGGAGCGTCGATATAATGACATAAGAACTAGAATTTGAGCATATTGACATGTCGGAGTTAACTTCCGGTCTGACCGGAAGTAACATCAACTTTCTTATTTTAAATGGAAACCCTACTTTTTTCTTTTCGCTTTATTCAGCATTCAATTCCCTTTCTAATGACATATCACAAGTTGGTATCTAACCAGAAACTAGATCAGAAAAAAATTATTATTGAAATTCACCGAATAGGCCGTGGAAGCAAAATGAAAGCCAAAAATCAAAAAGTTGGCTATGGAAACCATACGTCACTTCATAACAGTTGCTACTACTGTGATATTTTATTTTCATTCGTCGGCGTTATAAAAAGCCGCCAAAAAAAATATTGGAAAAATTGGGAAAAAAACAATACTCTGTAAGTCCATAACTTGGATAGGAACATTTTGCTTCCACGGCCTACTCTACTCGGTGAATTTCAATGATAATTTTTTTCTGATCTAGTTTCTGGTTAGATACCAACTTGTGATATGTCATTAGAAAGGGAATTGAATGCTGAATAAAGCGAAAAGAAAAAAAAAGTAGGGTTTCCATTTAAAATAAGAAAGTTGATGTTACTTCCGGTCAGACCGGAAGTTAACTCCTACATGTCAATATGCTCAAATTCTAGCTCTTATGTCATTATATCGACGCTCCAAATTTCACAAACCTACTTCATACAATAACTGACTGAGATATTCCGTAGGCAATACTTCCGTAGCCACCCGGTATAATATATAGCAATACAAATATACATTATTCATAAATGATACATATCACACACACGGCTCGGTGGTCGAGAGCGTGAATGCGCTGAGTTCGTATGGGGACTCCCACCGAGACATAGGTTCGAATCCTAGTTAGGCCATGGATGTTTGTGTCTGTATGTATACCTAACCCCGCACAAGTTTCGACTTATGGGGCGTTTGGTCCCAGTGCTGGAACCAACGAGGTAATGCAATTGCAAAAAAATACACTTATACATCATCTTGGGATCTTTCATCCACCTTGTTTTAGATTGCACTCACTCACTCACTGACTGACTGACTGACTGATTGACATGGCGATGCACAGCTCAACATGGCGTCTGGCGTGTGCGTTCGTTTTGCGCATGTCTGCGTCACAATCACAGGTCACAAAGATATCTCATGAGGATATCAATGTGAATTATTTAGTTAACGTCGAAGAGATTTAGTTTGAAGAAGTCGCTGCCACTTACATAGTTTCCTGGTTGCGATGTCACCTTGCGACGTTGATATCGAATCTACGTCGATAAGATGTGTTAACAAGATATTGAATTTATGCAAGGTTGTTACATCACACAGATGTTGATGTAACACGATGGTTGGCTGGGTTCTCTTTTCAAATAGTCTGTTTTGTAAATGAATGGCACAACATATTCTCTCAAACGGATCTTAAAATCATCTAATGAAAATGGGCCTAAAATATAGTTTCATATTAATCTGCTGTTATAAAAAGTTAATTTGAATCTATGTACCTCACAAATTTTGCTTTCAATAATTTCAATAATTTTTTATAAAACGTAGGGAGCTCACAGCAAGAAACGGTTTGCGGTGGTGAGCTAGTTTGGGTGAGTTCTACCGAATTATGAAATGAAAATTTTTTGTGATATAAGCCCATTCTGTGTAAACACCTAGAAGGCAACGCAGTGACGTCAGCAGAGGACAAATGACGATGATTGATGTAATAGATTATAAATTTAGTGAATTGAGCTATTCTTTAGAGTGAAATATCCTTATTGTTCATTGACATACAGTTGCTTGATTTACAGGGATGCCGAAGTCACCAACATACGAAATAAAAAATTCGATCACCTTTTACTACGTGTTCCATCATACAGCATAATTTATTCGATTCGAACTGCACGTATCTCTTAATTATTTCAGGTACTGATAGAAAATGGATTTACTCCAGAATGGATAACTTTACAAAAAGAGATACGGGAAGAAGCCGGGCACCTACGCAACGATCTCTTGACAGAACGTAAACATTTTGGCCCCTACCCCCTCTCCGTAGAAGAAAATATAGTTTGGAGCGAAAAAGTGTACCATTACAAGAACGTAGTGGAGACGATAAACAAGAAGATAACCAAATTCAATCTCCTCGTGCCCATTTTGAATAAACAGGTATAACACTGTTTTATTTTACCGCTTACGATTTTTCAATGACTACAGAATATTGAAATTATATGTTTCAAAGAAAAATGAAACTCACAATGATATGATTTCCATCAGGAATACTATATTCATAACCACAGAGAAGAGTAGGTAGGTGAATTATATGGAGGATGAAATTCATCCAAATCTCTATGAATCATGATTTACATTTGATACCTATTCAATCAATATTATGAGTTGAAGTTGAATGGCATCGAATCTATATAGCGTTTTATTTTCTTCATTACAGTAGCGGCCCCTCAGAGGGGGCAACGGAGGCTGAGCCTCCTCAAGAATTTCCATACATTGAATAGTTCAATATACTTGTATAAAAAATTACACCGAAAATAGCTAACTTACGTTGGTTTTATGGGCTGAACGGGACTACGAACTGTTCGGACGACCTTTCACAGCCCTCTTTGAATATTCCACGTTATAATTGCGATTGCCTTCTGGCACAATCTTTTTTTCACAATTTTTCTAAAACATCGGCATATTTTCGGTAACAAGTGAGTTTCACTTGAAAATATAACCTACAAATTTTAGATTCGACTCAAACGATTGACAACAGACTTGTTTGTATTAGTTTCACGTTTTTTGTTTGTATGTATCTATGTATTCTATGGATGAATCCCCAGGTATGTCAAACTTTCAAAAACAGACCTAATTTTAAATACAAATTCGATTTTTTCAACTCACCCGTGGAGTAGAAAAACTTATTGTTGACTGGGTTATATTAATGAGCTATTTGTCGGTAATGATTATACCTTCTCAGTCTGATCATTGAACACAATTTGTTTACAGAAACCTGCACATGAAACTACACTACGATCCTTTTCACTCCACTATATATCCCCCCGTTGACGGTTTGATTGAAATAATTTCTTGAACAAGATCCCCAAACATTCATTAAATAATTGATACGACTCAGTATATGAGAGAGAGAGAATAATATCATGTTTGCAATTTTAATGTCAAGTTTGGGACATTTCCAAAATGCACCAATTAGAATATCATGTTTGCAATTTTAATGTCAAGTTTGGGACATTTCCAAAATGCACCAATTATTGGAGATAGTTTCTTCGTCTAAACATCAATACCTTTGCCCCACTTCAACCTGTCATCAAACCAAATACCTAGATATATCTAATTGTTTCATTTTGAAATTGAGGTAAATGTTTTGTTAATTTTTTTGTTGAAAAATCATATATTTTGTCTTATTAGTATTTATCGATAAAATGTTAATAAGAGTAGAGCCATTTTTCAAATATTTTCAAATCTACCTTTATTATATTTTCTAAATATGAAATCAGCATATGATTATTCCATTCGGTATTTCAAAGAGCCAGATATGAAAGTGGAGCCGTGACGTATTAGTCCCGAACTGTAGCTATCTCTCTCTGATACCTTGCCATTCTGCAGTTGTTGCAGTGTGATTGGTCAGCTGAAGGATAGGCATGTTACGTTATGTAGACCTGACTATGATGTCGTTTAAAAAATCAGTGGCCTCCCCCAGTAAACTATGTATTTAATCAGAAATCCTGGATATTTAAAATGACCTGGGCCAAATATCATAGTGTTGTAAAATTTCATGTTTTGTCTGTACTTGCCTTCCTACATTAACCTTTCAATTCTTCTCGGGAACAAATACAAATAGAGGGTTTTTGATTTGATATTTGCGTTATAGATGTTGCACGTTTGTCTCGAAAAGGAAGCGCAGAAGGCAATGGTCAACGGAAAGAGTACTAAGGACATCTTAGATTATGGGGTGCATTCGAACAACGTAGGCTGTGATACAGGTACAAATAGTGTTAGTGTGAACCTTTTTAGCATATTAGATTATTTTTTCAAAGGAAAATGATGTTTACAGGTTTTGAGTGTGAATGATTATTAAATATTGTTTGACAACTCGATTCTGTCGTTTTGATAAAGTATCCTATACAAGGAATCCTGAAATCCCGCTGAAATGTTTGAAATCTAACAAAGATCCAACTTTTAACATCGTCCTGTACAAATCATTGAAAGTTACGTGAGAAAGAGAAAGACAATCGGTATGGTTTCATGTGCAACAAACACAAATATACATATATTTTTTTCTACTCACATAACTAAGATGGCATTTAGCGTACGGATATGTACCACGCTAAATGATCGATTAATCACGGATTGTCGATCTGTGATTTATTCAAAATATTAAACACGTTACCATGGCAACACGCCGATTTCTTAAACACATTACCATGGCAACGCAGTTCATTAAACACAGCTTCAGTAATTTGAGACATGTCTGGCCTGTCAATTGTATTAACTGTCAACTGTTATTTTCGAATTTTGTATCAGAATTATTCAAACAATATTCGTATGTATCATAATTCTTCATTAAAAATATATGCGAAAAGTAGATGAAAGTGAAATCGAAGAGAATGTTCTGGTACTTGCATACCTCCAAGAAGTGTAAAAATGAAGCATCCATCTTTGAGAACAAATTATTTATTCTGCGCTAAGCATAACAATTAACGTGAAACGAAGGTTAGTAAGCAATTGACTGGACACATCTACAACCAATATCACTTATACGTGTCTCGCTGGTTGCATGCAGTTGCATGTATTATGTTCTCAATTCCCATTCCTTTAGAATTATTTTGTAGGTTAGCAGGAATTGCAGGTATGTTAATGTAATTTTCGGAGTTCGTAGAAAAATCATAGTATGTAACGCGTTTATAAACTCTTCTAGACACTCTTTTATTAAACACTCGCTCCGCTCGTGCTTAAACTACTCGTTACTAAAAGGACGTTTATAACACTTGTTACATAATATACTATTACCCATTTTTAACTGCCACATTTTCTTAAAATCACGGACATAGGTAACTTAGCCATATCCACTTTTAGACACTGCTAGATGGGAACTTGAAATTATGATGGAGGTTTCTTGATTCAAATGTGTTCAAATTTACATTTTCCGTTATCCTAATAGTTAATTGAATAAGAAAATGGAAGATAAAAAAACAAGGAAACCTTGTTTATCATGTAAAATCACTTCTGTTTGTTGTTTATGTGGGATTGGAGCATACTTGATCCACACTGGAAGAAGTTCCAATGCTAGAATGTCCTTGTATTTACTAGGAATTAGTGAGTAAAATGTCAATTATGAAATTGAATTCAGTTAGAGGTGTTTTTTTGTATTTTAGGTAGCATTAGTCTTGGCATAGGCGAAATCTTTGATAAATCACCTTTCAGAAAATAAGGTAGGTACATGCATTGATTGTTCTTTATTCCATTCCCTATCACCCAGAGAAATGAAAATAAGTAGTTCTATCATATCAGTATGATTTATTTAATCACAGTGCTTAAATCTAGGCAAATACAGTCATTGTTCATTTGAGATTAGTATCCAACTTGTCCCAATTTTGTGTCAGTTTTTGGATTAGCAGTTACACCTTGCACAGCTACTATGAGCTCATTGGCTTTTGTCTGCAAATCTCTCAAGTCCTGAATGTACAGCATCCGCAAAATCTTTGCTGCCTGATTCAGGGTGGCATTGTTCAAATCAAAACCCAGATCTGCATCTTGAATTGGGAAAGGAGTACCCTAAAATGATAATCATGTTGAAACTTGTGTTTGAGCCTCAAGAAAGTTGAATTACTGTCAGAATGTAATTTTGTGGGTTTGCTACACAATCTGGGGCCAATCTTTTAGTGATAACTTTTCTAACAGCTTTCAGTGTCACAAAAGGATCTGGATGAGGTGCAGTTTTCAATGTTTTTGCCAGTTCATTGATACCATCTGCAAACTCTTTGCATCTAACTAAAAAAAAAAAACATTATCACAATATCAGGGTTATCTTAGATTACTCACAGTCCAGCTTGTCCAAAAGATTCTCAGCAACAACAGATGGCACTACATTGGTACTTTGTAAGTTCTCAACAGCATGTTTCAAATATACATTTCCTGTAAGAAAAACCAAAATTAATGAAACATGGATAAAGATGTTTCTGCAGGATTTGTTGTTGAAGAACAATTCAAACCAATAACTCAGTTTGGAATAATAGTTACTATTTTTTTGAGTTTCTAATTGAACAGCATATCCTAACAGCCAATGCAGTTCCTCAAGTTTGCTACTCAGAGCAGGACATCCCATACGATCTTTGTAATCTGTGTATACTTCCTGCCAGTCTCTTGCATTGATATTTTTGAGTATGTTCACTATATTTGGAGGTGCTCTCTGGATTCTATTCATTTCTGTCCAAGCTATTACCTTCCTGAAGGTATTTTCATCTGGAAATGTGATAGGTAAGTTAATTGATACCTAATGATATTCAATGTATGTAGTTACCATTCAGATCTAGAGAGTCTACTTGTGGATATTCCAGAGCATTAAGTAATCTCTTTGACATTATGATAAATACTAACAGAAAACCAGACTCGGGAGTCGGATAACCTCAATTTTTAATTTCTTGAAAGTGACAGATGCAGGCGGCGTCTAATGTCCCGGAAGCGGTAATTTAATATGTTTAGAATTTCAGGAAACAATGACGCTCCAGTTTTGACATAATGCGACTAATCTGAAATATTTATAGTTGCAGCCGTCACAAAATAATAGCGAAAACTCATTATCATCTTTTTTGATTGTGTTATGTAAACGGCAACACTGACAACACTGTTGACTTCAGATTTTCGTGTCATCTGTCATTTGTTTGTCATCGATCACAAATCACGTCATCCATAAAATATGATTGTCCTTACTACTCTTTCCACTGCTGCCAACTCAGCCATTTTATGGGTAGTTCTAGCCATTTTTAAACTCATCTAGCTACTAAAAATTCCATCTAGCTATTCAGCTATTTTTTATTCTTCATTATATTCACGAAATTCGGTGCGTTTTTCATTCCAAAATTTTGTCATGCGCATGAATCGAAGAATCATCGATAACTTCAATACTAATATTACTAATACTAGTCCATATTGAGTTCATTGCTAATACTAGTCAGTGTCAGTAGTCTAGCGCATCTTACACTAGATCTACGCTCTAGACTCAAATTTTTAAGGCCTGGTTCCTTTTTATTGCTGAATTTGCCAAAGTTGTTTTTTTTTTTCATAGTTGTGTCTGTTCATGGCATGATGTAAACAGAGTGAGTCACCTTTCATGTCAGAATCGTAGTCCATGATTAAATTTCCTGGTTTTCCAAAAAAAATTAGCAAAAATGGCTATATTAGCCGAAAAAAATGGCTAAAATTTGTTTCAGTTGCGGCGCGCTTCCAATCTAGCCGTTTTCAAAATTGGCTTGGCAACATTGCTCCTTTCAGTGCTTTCCTATTATTATCATTTAATATTATTATATTCACATTAATTTTTTTATTTTTCCTGATTAGTGCTGGGAATTGAGAGTTGTAGATTTGAAAAACAAACAAATCCACCATTATCAATGTTCTGACTTCTGACGTAATTTGTAGAAATGGTAATATTTTCTTCTCCTCTGTGCCATCGCCTAGACATCAATTTGGTTCTCTAGGTAGGTTGAGTTTATTTATTGATAAAATTATTCTCCAAATTAATAATAATTATAATTATCTCATAGATAATTTCGTATTTATACGTAAATTGAGGTATTTCAATCTTTTTGAATAATCCTTCATTTATTGCCAAGATTATCAGGATTGTTAGGTAGAAATATGTGTTATTGTTTCATTAAAAAATGTTTCCATGAGTGTCTTTAAAAACCAATTGACTTCTTAAATTGGGGTTAAATGATTTGTTCAAGGTTAAAATAATATTGAAGATGTTTCAATATTTCACTAAATAATTCATGTGTTGATGTACCATATATACTCAATATACAGTGTGTTCAGGGAAGATGAGCATATCCCTTCAATGGTCATTTGTCAAAAAATACCTATAATTCAAAGTACTAAAAAAATATTTCTTTTGTTTTTGGATTTGTCCAGGCCATATAACATTGATTTTGAAACTTCATCAGGTGAAATTGAAACCACTCATATGGCAGAATCAAAGAGAATCAAACTGGACATTTGCGATGAAGATCTACCCAAAAAGGAGTTATTTTATCCAGTGTTATCAGATCACTTAATCAAGGACATACCCCTTACCCAAGTCTATGTAGCATCCATAACAAACCCAAAAAACATTTCATCAGCCATACTCAAACTGAATTCAGTTTTACCAATCCCTGAACTAACACATCTAAAAAGAGTAAAAGGCAAAAATATACTTTTGATGCCTGTTAATGATATGGGAAAGGAAACAATATATGACTTATTGAAAGGGTTGAATTTTGATTCAAGCATTTTAGAAAATGATTTAAGGATAGTACAAGTAGCCAAAGTAGCACCAGAGACTAGAAGGCAATGGGAAAAAATCAATGAACTGTGGCCCTGCAACTTCCATGCAAACAAGTACTTGGAAAAACTAGTGACCAACACTCTTTTCACACCAAAAGAGCTTGTAGACCATGTACAATTTATGACAATTGCCTTAGACATAGCTGAGTATGCAAAATCACATGATTTCCATGACAAGCAAGTTGGTTGTGTGGTAGTAGACCCCAAATTGAATTCCCTAGTAGGCTTAGGATTCAGCAGAACAAATGAAGGACCTTGTCATCATGCAGCAATGGTGGCTATTGACAATGTTGCCAAAACTCAAAATGGTGGAGTCTGGGGCACTGAAAAATGCACTGATACACAGGGTGATGGTAATTTAAATCTCAATGGTATTCCACAAGCATTACTCCAAACTCTCAAGGAAAAATATACAGTTTGTTTTGGCGCAAGGCCCTTCAAACCCAAAGAGGAGCTGCTTGAGCCGGCTGATGGTCCATACTTGTGTACTGGTTACTATGTGTACTTGACCTGTGAACCTTGTGTTATGTGTGCTATGGCTTTGATCCATAGCAGGGTGAAGAGGGTGTTTTATGGGGCAAAATCTTCTAATGGGGCTCTTGGCAGTTTGTGCAAAATCCATACCATCAAGGATCTGAACCACCATTATGAAGTGTTTGGGGGGTTGTTGGAAGAGAAATGTTCGGCATTATGATGTCATGTAATGAGAATTGTAGATAATTTTTTGAAATGTACTCTCAAATTCACCTGAATAAAATAACAGTGTTGTACAATTTTTCAATGATTTGTTTTATTTAACAAGTGAATTAATTGAAGGAATATATTATATCAGAACAAGAATACAAAATATTGAAATAAGTAGGTACTTCTGGAAAAAAATATTTATTCAACTGCTTCTGAAGTCATCTTCCTTCATTTTTTATTCCAAAATCTTCAGAGCGCCACTTGAAATTACCAAACATTTGGAATTCATATAGCATCAATATTCCTAACAGTTTAGGTATACCCCAGGGATATAATTTGAAAGAACTTAACATGAAATATTACTTTTACATGAACAATAAATGGTATTCCATTCGAATATCATTGGATTTGTGTTATTTATATTTGGTATTTACAAGAAGAGACTGATGAGAGAAACTCGATGTCTTGGCTCTATTATAAGAAAATGAAAAACAATTAAAAAATCTGAGGAACGGCTTTTGAATGGGCCATTTTAAGCACAATTTTGGAATTTTTCAATATGTGGAAACTGAAACTTCTTATTCTCATTCTTTTTTCTGCGATCATACCTTATACTTTTCGAAGAAAAAAGTCTTCCGTTGAAAATTATAATCTTAGGATTTTTCAGAAAAAAAATACGAAACATTTTCAATAATACAATAGGAAACGAGTGTTAAAGATCAATAATTAAGTGTCAGGTGAGATTGAATGCAATAGAGGTGTACCACAGGGAAGTGTTCTGGGCCCACTGTTATTTCTCATTCATATTAATCATGTCAGAGGTGGTAGGAGAGTGCTCAGACTATATTTTTGCGAATGATACAATTACTTACTGTTACTATGAACAGAACATTCAAACTATATGTACAGATGGTGTTGTGTTAACTATTTGAAGATGAATATTGAGAAAGAGTATGAGTATTTTGAATTGTAAGAGACTAAAATCTATTGTCCATAAAAGATATATGTTGAAGCAATTAGAATGTTCGAATATAATTCATTTCCTCCAATGTTATACCTTCTGATGCTGATTTCCAAGATAAGAAATGACATTGCCTCAACATAGTTACAAGAAGTTCAATATATCATGCCTACAATACTAGCGATTGATTTTCATGTGTGCAAATAGATTCATCAAAAATGTAACATCTTTATTCTGCTTCCAGTTCAGAAGAAATTTAAAATTACAAAAAATCTAGTAGCCACTTTCCATTCCTAATAATTTTGATATTTTCAATGATATAATGATAATGAATGTATAAAAAAATGAAGAATAATAGTTATTTACGTATCAAGGGCGTGAAGTAGGCGTTTATGGCCTGCGGCGTGAATAATGGCCCGATGGCGTTAGTCGAGGGCTATTAGACGCCGAAGGCTATAAACGCATTTTACGCACGTGATGCATACAAAATTTTATGCACTAGTGATTCATTTCCCGAGTCACAAGTAATGACTAGATTTCAACAAACTACAATTAATATGTTACTCATAAATTCAGTTTTCAAGAGAAGCACAATGTTTATGTGTATAATATACATATTAAAAATTACCGCACGAATTTCGCAATTATCGTAAGAGTAAAACTCTTCGTTCACTAACAGAGATTAATTCTTCGAAATGTACCAATATGTATACCCAGTATACAGGGTGGGCCACCAGTAACGCCTCGGTCTCTAGAAGGCTAACCACTTATCTTCTTGGAATTCTTCCTCTCTAGGAAGTTGCATGTCAACATAGGCTACAATTTGAAATTATTTTGAAACATACAGGATGTCCCCAAAAATCACAAAACACTGATGTTGAACTTTTTTCAATCGAACACCCTATATATTATTTCATTTTGAGATTCTCCCTGGTGAGCTGATTTCAACAATCCATCATACTTGGGGTCTAGCAGTTATAATTACTGAGATATAGGGTGTGAGAAATCGAGATTTTCCAAGTTCAAGAATTTTTTGTGTCTAAACCGGTCATAATTGGTCAAAACGGCTCACATGTCTCGATCTCAACTTTTGATCAACTATCTACTGACATTTAATTGAAACAAATACAGGGTGGTGCAGAATTCAGAATCTTGATCACCCGGTATATGTCCCAATTAAATATCAGTAGATTGTTAATCAAAAGTTGAGATAGGGACATGTAAGCCGTTTTGAACAATTATGAATAGTTTCGACACAAAAAATTCTTGAACTTGGAAAATCTCGATTTTTCACACCCTATATTTCAGTAATTATAACTGGTAGACCCCAAGTATGATGGGTCGTTGGAATCAGCTCATCAGGGAGAATCTGAAAATGAAATAATATATAGGGTGTTCGATAGAAAAAAGTTTAACTTCAGTGTTTTATGGTTTTTGGGGACACCCTGTATGTTTCGAAATAATTTTAAATGGTAGCCTATGTTGACATGCAGAGGAAGAATTCCAAGAAGATAAGTGGTTAGCCTTCTAGAGACCGAGACGTTACTGGTGGCCCACCCTGTATAGCTACCTAAATTTGACGTTATCAATCAATCTGATGGTTGCTGTCTAGCAATACATCTTTAATACATCCAAAAAACAAGCTGAAATTGTCATCTTTTGGCTGAAACCTTCAGACAGCCAGAAAGCAACTATTCTAAGAAGGAAGTTATAGCGAAGATGGAATCGGATGAACCATAACATGTATCATAATCATAACGATAGAATCAGCTGAGAGTTCAAATATAGGTATTCCACATTTCCACAAATGGATGTTTGGATATAAGCAACTTGAGAACAGCGGGCGGTAATGTGCACTTTATGGCCCGTGGGCGATAATGGGCCCGCGGGCGGTGAAGTACAACTTTACGCCCGCAAATAATAATAATAAACGCCTTTTATTTTCAATTACAATTACAATCTGGGCGATAACGTGCACTTTACTTCCCGCTAGTGCATAAATGTTGATTCTGGGTGGTTCCCTGAAGAAACATGTGATATACACTGTGTCTACTTATGAGTATGGTCAACCGATCAATCATTTCTGTTTCAGGTTCTGAATGCATTCGAACCTCCGCCCAACATCCATCGCAGCACCCTTGAAACCCTCGACAACCGATCCCTCCAAAGTCCACCGCCTGTGCGGTTTCTTCATTCTGAAGAAAGAGCGAAAAAGAGGTCTGATTTAAAAAGAGACGCCCAGCTCAGCGCGTGCACCACATCCAGGCTTACTAGATTGGCCAATTGACATCAATTTAAATCGCTTAGCAACGTCTTCGCTCGTTCTAGCTCGCGCATTCTTGCAGTCTCTCGTCGATCTCCAAGGTGTCTAGATGTATATGGTAAATACGGTTGGTGCCTTAGTTCAGTGAGACTTTTCGCCAAAACGGCCTTGGCTTCGGATCAGCTCTTGTGCCGCAGAAAAGCAGTTCCTTTTCCACAGGGTGCTGGAAATTCCTCTGTAAATGGATATTGGTAGTAGAATAATTAAGATGCCAAGCGTGGATTGTAGTTTTTTGAGAAACCATAGGCAGCGGGAGACGACCGGCATCAAGAAGTTGTACAACTCGTTCTTCGTGATGTTCTAAGTCCCTGTGAGCCTTTCATCCCTGTGGCGTAGAGTAGCGAAAATAGAGAACTTAGACATTAGTATGGATTACCAGCTGTACGAGCATCCGGAGATCCTTCTCAGCGACAATTCGGACAATTCGAAGGGCTCGTGGAACGTCGACCACCAAGGGGACATCTTCGGTGGTTGGAAGATCGACGAGGGGGTGTCTGGGGGCAAGGGGGGCAAGAAGAGACGGCTTTCCGGCTCGGATGGGGGGAATGGCGGCAAGCAGATGTACAGGATGGGGAAGGATCCGCTGTCGGTGGAGGCGAAAGTTGATATGAAGAAAGAGAATGTACAGAATGGTGAGCGAGACTTTTCAGAAATCATGCAACCGTGTACAAGAAATTCATTGAATAGTCTGAGGAAATCATTGAGTAATCTCATGAAATCATGGAGGATCTTTGGGAATTAGGGCATTCGAATCCTAGTGTCAATGTCGTAGATATTTTTTTCTCTGGGTGGGGGAGAAGCAAAAAATATTTTTTCGTACTTCCGGGCCTAAAGTGACAACTTCACTCCCTTGTGACAGGTACTAAAGTGTCACATTTAATCCCTCCGGGATTAAATATTGACGAAACTCCCGGAACGATTAAATCACAAACAAACGAATTTAAGGGATATTTTATTGAAAAATATAATTAATTAGAATGGTAATTAACGTTAATATTCAAATTAATATTGTGACAGTTCGTCATATTGACCAGTCTTTCCTGGGTTAATGCAGCAGGTAACTGACGAGTAACAGATAGGTCCTTTTCATATTGAACTGGTGTTTGTTTCGAAGATCCTGCGGAAACAGGAAGCGAGAATGAGGACTGTGGCATAACTATAGTGGACGAATCGGCGACTTGACCAAATATTTTATCTGAAATTTTTTGTTTATTTTTAATATACGATTCAATATATCCCTCGGCCACGTTGGAGGATTTCCATCCTCCATGTCTCTTCAGCACGTCTATTGTTGCTCCCGAATCAGCTAACAAAGACGCAGATGTGCGTCTAAAACAATGTCCCGTATAAGACGTCGCATTTTCTAATTTCAAGAAAGCTGCTATTTGCCGTGGAAATGTACCAAACATGTTTTTTCCTACTACTCGCGTAGTACATTCTTTGTTGATGTATTGAACAAAAAATTTTGAATGAGTTGTCCCTGTCTTTCGCAATGCCACATATTTCCGAAATATCGCCACAAAACTGATGGCACTGTTTTCTGAATTTTTGATCACAAAATTTCGGTCAATTTTATTTTTGGTGTTTCTAATCGCAATTAGGAAGGAATCGCCCAAATCTCTCACATCGTCGATTTCTAAATCAACCAACTCTTTTCCACGACAAGCTCCCGCAACGCCCAAAATAAGTGCAACCTACAAAAAAATTGATTTCTTAAAATTTCTGAATATAAACAAATTTACAAATTTACCTTAAGCATTAAATATTTATCATCCGGAGCCTCCCGTAAGAACTGATCTACCTGCTCAGACGTGAGAATTCTTGACTTCTTTGGCTTAAATCCCTCATTTCTTCTCTTCAAAAAAGCTAATAATTTTGGAAATTTACTTATATCAATATCTTCTCTAATGTTAATAACCGATTTCAGCATTGAGTAATGTGCCCAGAGAGTTGAGGCACAAACCGCTTTTGATTTATCATCGAAGTAGACTAACAGCGCATTTTCAATAGGTTGTCTCACATTTTTTAAGCGGCACCACTTTTTAAAAGCATCGTACTGCTGCTCGTATAGTTTTCTAGATTTCGGTGGTAACAATTCTTCACCTACTTCGGCTGCTCTTTTATCAATATCAGATACACCTTCTTCACTCATGATACCAATAATTATCAATAACAATGTTTCTTTACAATGACACTAGTAATGACAATGTTTCTAAATTATAACTGTCACAACGCAATGTTACTATGGTAACTTATTTTAAAGACAGTTTATTAAATGAGTTGAAGAGAGAAAAAACTGATTGAAATTATTGAAATAATTAATAAAATCATACCGGAAGTACGAAAAGTATCGTATATACCTTGCGACTGAAGTACATTTAATCCTTCAGGTAAATTATGGCCCTCCCTGCGGTCGGGCCATAAACTTTACCTTCAGGATTAAATGTACTACTTCAGTCCCGCTGTATATAATGTACTATTTTTTCAACAAACGATTAAAAAAAAGAAGGTTCGCACAATCGCGCATTGTATGTAAAATGTATTAGAATTTTGTATTTAAACTTTATGGTCCTCAATCAAGCAAACATCTAAGACATAATTAATTTCTGAATGTTAAACAATAATCAAGGCCTTCTTAAGCAGTTCAACACTATTTCTTATAAACTAAACACTATTCAGCCAATTACTACTTCAGAACTATATTTTTTGACGTTTGTAGAAAAAATGTTGCGCGAAATATTTTGGTCATCTCGACTATTTTTTCAACTCGGCGGAGATATTTGTACAGGGTGTCCCAAAACTCAACGTCATCCTTTGAAGGGCTCATAGTCCAGCTCATTACTGACCAGAATATCACAAAATGACCTCAGTAAAATATTGATAGTTTTGGAGATACTGCCACTTTTATGAATTTCGGGAAAATCAAAACCTTTGATCAGTATTTCGATTGCCAGTACAAAACTTCATATTCAGAGATTCTAATTTTGGTTATCCAACTCGTTATCACATGACGGAATAAGTATGTCCGGATTAACGGCAGCAAATAAATCGCTATGCCGTGGATTTGGTTCAGATTAAGGCGTGTGGCACAGGTTTTTGAGATCTAATATTCAATTGGTATCGGATGCCATAATTCTTATCTCATTATCAAATCGCGAAATTGAGTGCAAATTAACGCACAGAAAAGCCATTTTCAATCATTTTGCTCAGGAAAGTGATTGACACAGGTGCCGTTCGATGAAATACAATGTTTTTACATGCCTTTGGAACACATTTTATTTCGTTATCAGATGACGGCAGTGCTGCCAACCACCTCGGTATATCGGGATGTTTCCCCCGACTAACAATTCACTGTCGAAATCTACCGATAATCGGAGATATCATGGATAATTTAGCGATATTCAGAGAGCATCATAGATAATCAACCGATTTTAAGTTGAATAGTCGAAATCTCTTGATTTTGGAAGTGTTTTTTGTTCCTGTAGTCGAAGATTGAAAGAATGAATATTGGACATTAATTTTTATTTTTTGTTGTTGAAGTTTTATTTTATTTAATTATCAATATATTATGAATACATTTTTTTCATTACAATATTTCACAATCCAATACGCCGTAGTACATGGCCTAGACTTTTATAAGAAATTCACTTTAGAATAGGAATCTATAGTTTGGATACCCCTCTCACTATTAAAACAAATCATATAACATAAATTCTGAAAACAGTTCATTTCAATGTGGATTTCCCTTGAGAGTAATCTCCCGATTTCTCAAAAACTGAGTTGGCAGCACTAGATGACGGTCGAAATTTGCAGCCGGATCCCCTACTATAACGGTAGTGATATCCTTTCAATCTGAAGACATCCATTTCGATGCTTGGCATTACTATCAGCAATAACCTTTCTTGGGAAAATCACGTGAGATCAATTGCTAAAAGTGCATCCCAAAAACTTGGTTTTCTGTTTCGGGCCAGGAGCTATTTTACCTCCAGTCAGCTGCTTATGATCTATATGGCACAGATCTGACCTGTCCTGGGATACTGTTCCTATATTTGGAGTGTATCACCCAAACATACCCTGAAACTGCTGGATTCTGTCCAAAAAAGGGCAATTCGTCTCGTGGGTGATGCCTCGCTCACAAACTCACTCACTTCTCTGGAACACCGTAGAAAAGTTGGCGATCTGGCTCTATTTTATAGATATTTCCATGGACGATGCTCTTCTGAAATAACAACAATTGTTCCTCCCTTGGCAGTCCCCGCGAGATTAACCCGTCGAGTTGAGGCTTCGCACCCCTTCGTGGTCACTTTGGAGACCTGCAGAACATCTCTTTCCAAAAACTCGTTCATCCAACGAACAACGAGGCTCTAGACACATTGCCAAGAGAGGTGTTCCCTGAGGCATATAACCTCCAGAAATTCAAGAAGAACACCAATTCCTCCTTGGTTCTCACGATGTTCTCTGAACATTACAGGATATCCCTTTTCGTGAGGACCAGAACATAAAAAAAACTGAAATATTTCACCAGAACTGAACTGAATCAGTTGAAATGTATTCTTTCGAAATACTTTAATTTGATAGAACGCAAGTTAACTGATTCAATTCAGTTCAACTGAAATATCTCTGTTAGTTCAGAATGAAAGAATATCACTGGTATGATTGACTGGATCTGACGTAAGAATCAAGTCATAACTTTATTTATTTTATTTATTTATTTATTTATTTATTTATTGAACAAATAACTTCCAGATAGAATAGGCTCTGGTATAAGGAAGTACATAATTATATACCTATAGGTAAACATATCATTATACAAAATATATCAACAACTGTAAATTGACAAACAAAGAATAATATTTGTAAAAAAAAATGGCATGTTCAATTTTATCCAGTTCGCTCAGAAATAATCAATTTTTTCACTTCATTTTTGAATGAACCTATATTTCTGCAATTTTTTATATTGTCAGGTAGTTTATTGAATTCAGTTAAGGCTGAATGAGTGAATCTTTTTTGTCCGATTATGGAGCTATAGCGGCGTCAAGATGAAACAAGATATTTTGTCTTGTTTCATGATTATGAATTTCAGAATTCCGTATCAACATAAAATTCGACTTCAATTTTTTATTAATGATATTATATGATATTTTGAGAGTTTCAATTCTATATATTTCATCTAAAGAATACGTATTTGTTATTTCAAACAATTGATTGGTTGGTGTATCAAATGGGAGACGATACAATACTTTTAACGATTTTCTATATAATGTTGATATTTTATTGAAATTGTTCTTTGAACAAGTTCCCCAAACATTTAGTAAATAGTTGATACGACTCAGTATATGAGAGTAGAGAATCATGTTTGCAATTTTAATATCAAGTTTGGGACATCTTGTCAATGCACCTATAATTGGAGATATTTTTTTTGTCAGAACATCAATATGTTTGTCCCACTTCAACCTGTCATCAAACGAAATTCCAAGATATTTTATCTGGTCAGTTTGTTTTAAGAGTTCATTTTTCATTTTAAGGTTGAGGTAAATTTTTTGTTTATTTTTTTGGTGAAAAATCATATATTCTGTTTTTTTAGTATTTATCGATAAAAGGTTAAGAGTGGAGCCATTTTTCAAATATTTTCAAGTCTTCATTTATCATATTTTCTAAATTTGAAGGATTCTTGCCTTCATATAAAAGTACTGTATCATCTGCATACATGGTAGGTATATTTACTCGTGAGACCAATTCCACTGATATTTTGAACATAAAGTAAATATAGTATAGGTCCTAAAACAGAGCCCTGTGGGACAACCTTATTGATTAATAGTTTATTTGACACAGAGTTGGTTGATTTTGTATTGATTGTCCTATTTTCAAGATATGAATTCAAAATATTTCTCACAGTGCCTCTGAGTCCCATTGTTTCTAAGTTTTTTAAAAGTGTTGTATGATCAACTGTGTCAAAAGCCTTTTTGAGATCAATGAAAACAGCTACCACATAATTTCCTGAATCAAGTCCTCTCTGGATTGATTCTATCACTTGTAATACTATTTGTTATTTTCATCTGACAAATCATATAGGGGCGATTGGAGTATAATGATACTAAAAACTTGACTGATGAAGTGCAGTTCAAATTTACGGGTAAGCAAAATGTTATTAAAGTAGGCGAATTTTCGTTTTCGTAGGATTTCACATTCACCTTTCTCCTTCACCCTCCTCTGTTGAAAGGATCACGAACCGCCACTGGTTCATTTATTTTGGCGTCGATTGTACGGTCTTGAATTGTTTGGCCAAGTTTGACCCAAGTGAACTGACACACTCGCTTTGTTATCTCATACGGAGAAAATAATGTGCTTTCATTAAAAAATTGTCTCGGCAATTTGCTTAAAGACTCTTAAGTATCATTTGGCGTACCAGCCAATGAGATCCTTTGGCTAATTGAAAAGGTCGCACTACAAATTGATCATGACGTCGAAGAATTTTTCTCAGAGATCCCATGTGTACGGGGTGATCCGAAATACCGGGTTTCCCAAGTTATGGAATACAGGCAATATCTCGCTTATTTGACAAGATTTTTGAAGTACCTTACTGATGACATATTAAAAAATCCATTATATTTGACAGTTCTCTGGCAGCTACCCCCCACATTTTATTTTCAAATAGCATCCCCTGTATATTGTCATTAGTTATTACGGGTCACTCAATTTGGGATACAACGGTAGCGTATACTTGGTATTTTTTTATTGATAACAAAAATATCAACATTTTGTGACTTGTTTCAAGTTACTCAATTATCCTTATAAAAATTAAATATTGCCTCCGCTCATGTTTTTTGTTTCAAGAAGCCGATGCTTCTCATGTCATAATAATTTTGAACACTTGTGATTTTTAGTTCATTTTTTGATTCGCATAAAAGCTATTTTAATTGAAATTCATACTTCATTAAATGTTGCTGTTTTTGTTATAATAATAAAAAAATACCAAGTATACGCTAAGTATATGCTATCGTTGTATTCCTAATAGCATGGAGTACCACAAGGGTCAATCTTAGGCCCTGTTTTATTTTTGATATATATCAACTCGATTGTTAACATCAAATTGAAAGGAAAAGTTTACATGTTCGCTGATGACACTACATTGATTTATTCCGCAGACTCAATCCAACAAATCAGAAATGCAATTGAAAGTGACTTGATTATTTTATCTTCATGGTTGTCCTATAATAAATTGAGTATAAATTACAGCAAATCAGCATTCATGTATATCTCTAAACGACGCCTCTCAAGTGAACTGAAATTTGATATCAAATTTAATAATGAAATCATCAAATATTTCACAGCCATCAAATTCCTTGGGATATTCCTTGATGAACATTTGTCATGGTCCAAACATATTGAATCGATCAGAAAGAAAATATTTCCAGTAATCGGAGTACTCTACAGGATCAGACACCAATTCACTTTGAAATACTTGAAATATATATATTTTTCCTTGGTTTATTCAAAATTACAATACTTGATTTCAGTTTGGGGTACAGCTAGATTATCAATCATGAAGCCGATCAAAATCCTTCAAAACAAAGTTATTGAATGTATATACAAACTAGATTACTTGGTACCAACAAGAAATCTTTATAAACCTAGGCAATTGTTAGATATTAACTCCATTTACAAATTCAAAATATTGAATTTCATCCATTCCGTCAAATATAA
Source organism: Phaedon cochleariae (assembly GCA_918026855.4). Classification (NCBI taxonomy): domain Eukaryota; kingdom Metazoa; phylum Arthropoda; class Insecta; order Coleoptera; family Chrysomelidae; genus Phaedon; species Phaedon cochleariae. Next base: position 4,658,391 of record OU896710.1, on the reverse strand, counting down.
TTATAAACATTCAAATCTGAATTTTGAAGTCAATAGTCATAAACACGAACACATAACCAGACAAAAAGATATGTTAACTCTCATCAAAATTAAATCAGATATGGGTAAAAGATCTATTTTATACAATGGAACAATGCTCTATAATGAATTACCTGCCAGACTAAAGAAAAAATTGAGTGTTGAGAAATTCAAAAATGAACTGAAAAAATACTTATGTCTTTGATTCTCTTTATATCGTCCTGAATCAATTCAAGAAATTATATTCAACAGTTTCTAGAAGAAACAACATTCTATGTATTATGTATATGATTTAAAAATGATTATCTGATTATCTAAGTTTTGTTTCTTAGTTGCTCTTTCATAATTTTCCCTGCTATAAACATATATGTTTCTTGGGAATAATAAAGATAATAATATACAGGGGGTGCCATTTGAAAATAAAAAGTGGGGGATAGCTGCCAGACAACTGTAAAATTTAACAGATTTTTTATATGTCATGAGGAAGGTACATCAATGCCATTCAATGCAGTTTTGAATTTTTCAATTATCTTGTCAAATAAGCGAGAAATTGCCTGTAATCGATAACAACTTGAGCCACCCGGTATTATGGACTACATGTGGAAGGAGATAAATCATCTTGTTGCTTATTTAGGAGTTGAGTATTTATGAATATACAGGATGAATCAAAAGTAAGCGGCATCCTTTAGGAGGCGTAATCCTTGCATAAAAATAAGGCAAAAAGTTCCTATTCATATGGGTCCAAGAGTGCTTCCTAAAAGGGAGCTATGCCCCTTCGAATAGGACACTTTAATGAAAATTTGTCTTTTATAACTCTATTAGTTATTCACCTAACAAGTGCGGAAAATGGTATTTTTCCGCACGCGACTGCAGTTGCATGAATGAGAGTGGAAAATACATTTTCTGCAAGAGTTAGGTACAATGTTTTTCCTACGAGTGTTTGTGTCCATATTATTCATGAAAAAAATATTCTTCTCCGCACTCATTTCAGCGTTGAAAGTTTTTTTAGGCACTAGTGCGGAAAACTGACAACACTAAATGAGTAAAGTAGACGCTAGTAGAAAATATTAGTTTACCTTCTAAGTGAGGAATAGTCACTTTATGCACCTGTTATGTACACTATATTTTCTACTAGGGTGCGGAAAAAACCCAAATTATTCTTTTTTACACTTATTGTTGAAAGTTTTTTTTCGATGTTGTGCGGAAAAGTGGGCTTTTCCGTACGCTAGTAGAAAAAACCCTTTACAATTGAATTTTTAATATTCAAATACGGTATGAACATTCGTTGGTTAATAAGATTCTAAATTCGAAATTGTTGAATAAAATGTTAGAAAATAGTTATTTATTATACAAGGGAAAAAAGTAGTAGATTTTTAAAAACCGTGAGCTAAAATCTAATATTTTTCCCGTGTATAATACACTATTTTTTTCTGTGACAGAAGGAAGGACGAATCAATATTGGGAAGATTACATTATTTCGAAAACTGAAAATTACCGACGTGAAATTTCAAGTTTTTGACAGTAGGGACACCTGCTATAGGCATCTTTATCATTCTTTTGAAGTAATCAAATATCTGATGTCACTTCTGTCAGTTCAATTCTGTGATTTGATTTTGAAAAATTGCGAATTCAGTAGTTGTTTATAGTAATATACGAAACCGCGAAGTCGAATGGAAGATAAAAGGACTTGCAGTTCTTTCTCGGAGACGGTATCATTGACTCATTTTTCGGAGCTATATATAAAAAGTTTTTTTTTCTGTGACGGGAATAAAGTTTGACATTTCATCTCTGTTGGCAGGTCATGAAATGTCACTTTTCATAAATTACTTTTTTCCCGTGGGGAAAAAGTGATTACTTTTTTCCCAGATATTCTTGTGCTTGTTTCGAAAAATAAGCCTATAACACTGTCTCCGAGAATAAACTGCCTTTTATCTTCCATTCCACTTCGCAGTTACGTAAATCACTAAACAACCACTAAGTTCGCCAATTTTTTTAAATCTAATCACATATATTTGATAACTCCAAAAGAATGACAAAGATGCCTGCGACGCAGGTGTAATTGCTGTTGAAAACTTCGAATTTCACGTCGATAATTTTCTGATTTCAATATATTCTCAATAATTATTCCTCCTCTTTTCTGTCACAGAATAAAATAGTGTATGATAAACAGGAAAAATATTAGATTTTAGCTCACGGTCTTTAGTCAACATAACCTCGAGCTAATATCTAGTAATTTTGTACTGTAGAATAAATAATTATTTTTTCTATGGTAATATACAGTGTGTCCCACTTACCATGCTCACCATGGGTATCTTTTTAACGGTGAAAGATACGAGGTCGGTTAAATGACACCAAATGTGGAGTTTGTCAAGGTCAACTATATGTTTTATACGCAAAAAACAGATTTTGATCATTTTCATGTCACCTCCATAACTTATTTATTTATGAAAATATTCAAATAGGAATTTCACATTCTCATGGCAGACTTTCAAAGTGATTTCGAAAAAAATATGAAATTTATACCAACTCTTCTAGAATTTGAGATATCAGCACCAACTTCAGTTTTTCAAATGTAGGTCATAGCTCACTATGACTTAGTTACAAATAACTTTTTTTTCTCTTACAGATGATATGTCGCAGTAATAGTTTTGTATTGATAACAACGGAGTTATCGTCATTTATACAAAAACAGAAAATTATTTGGAAGCCGCCATCTTGAATTGATGAATTTTTACAAAAAAATCATGATCTCCGACCTCAAAAACCTCCACCTACCAATTTTGAATGGAATCGGACCAAATCTTGTCCGCCATCTTGGAGCAGCCATTTTTTTTAAATTTGACAAAAATTTCATAATGTATTGTCACCGAAATTATGGACACCAGCCAAATTTCAAGTTAATCAGAGTTATGGAATTTTTGTTGAAATAAAAAAAATGGCTGCTCCAAGATGGCAGACAAGATTTGGTCCGATTCCATTCAAAATTGATAAGTGGGGGTTTTTGAGGTCGGAGATCAGGATTTTTTTGTTAAAATTTATAAATTCAAGATGGTGGCTTCCAAATAATTTTTTGTTTTTGTATAAATGACGATAACTCCGTTGTTATCAACACAAAACTATTACTGCGACATATCATCTGTAAGAGAAAAAAAAGTTATTTGTAACTAAGTCATAGTGAGCTATGACCTACATTTGAAAAACTGAAGTTGGTGCTGATATCTCAAATTCTAGAAGAGTTGGTATAAATTTCATATTTTTTTCGAAATCACTTCAAAAAACTGCCATGAGAATGTGAAATTCCTAATTGAATATTTTCAAAAATAAAGAAGTTACGGAGGAGACATGAAAATGATCAAAATCTGTTTTTCGCGTATAAAACAAAAACGAATAGATTTTATCAAAATATTTTTTCACATTATAGTTGGCCTTGACAAACTCCACATTTGGTGTCATTTAACCGACTTCGTATCTCTCACCGTTAAAAAGATAACCATGGTGAGCATGGTAAGTGGGACACACTGTATTCTCAATAATTATTCCTCCTCTTTTCTGTCGCAGAATAAAATAGTGTATGATAAACAGGAAAAATATTAGATTTTAGCTCACGGTCTTTAGTCAACATAACCTCGAGCTAAAATCTACTAATTTTGTACTGTAGAATAAATGATTATTTTTTCTATGGTAATATAGATTAACTTTCATCAATAAACATACGTAAATCAGAAAGTTTCCAAAGTCGATTTTATCGTAAATTGCACGTTATATAGAATTGAACTAGAGTACCTTCTTTAAGTAAAAATCTCCAAACAAAATCACAATATCCTAAAGAGTAAAAGAAAGAGGGACGTTTTCACTCTCATCTTCCTCCGAATGATAATTTTGAATTTAGAACCCTATTTACCATCAAATGTTTATACCGTACAGGGTGATTCACCATAAATGTCCCCCCCTCTAGCGCAGTCATTTTTTAACCGATTTGAAAATTTGAACAATAATTTGAAATGATTTTTCAGAAAATTTTTTTCGTTGCATACAGGGTGCTCGGAACAAACAATCTACAGAGTACTACTTGATTTTTTCAAATGGAACACCCTGTATTTCATTGTATTTTCAGATCCTTACTGAAGAGCTGATTTCATCGATGTATCACACTTGGGGTCTAGCGGGAATGATTACAGAGATAGGGTGTTCAAAATCGAGATGTTCTCAACTTTAGGATTTTTTTGTGTCGAAACTATTCATTATTGATCAAAAAGGCTTTTATGTCCCCATCTCAACATTTGATTTACTATCTACTGACATTTAATCGGAACATTTACAGGGTGGTTCAAGATTCAGAATTCTGATCACCCTGTATCTGTTCCAATTATCAAATGTCAGTAGGTAGTAAATAAAAAGTTACGACAAGGAGATGGAAGCCGTTTTGACCGATAATGAATAGTTTCGTCACAAAAAAATCCTAAAGTTGAAAAATCTCGATTTTGAACACCCTATATCTCTGTAATCATTCTCGCTAGACCCCAAGTGTGATACATTGATCAAATCAGCTCTTCAGGAAGAATCTAAGAATACAATGAAAAATAGGGTGTTCCATTTAAAGAAATCAAATAGTACCCTGTAGATCGTTTGTTCCGAGCATCCTGTATTTTCTGATGTAGCGGAAAAAACTTTATCGAGAATCATTTGAGATGATATTTAAAATTTTGCAATCGGTTAAAAAATAACTGAGCTAGAGGGGGGGACATTTATGGTGAATCACCCTGTACACCAAAATTACATTTGGATTTTATGCAACCCTCGAACGCACTAAAAACTTTGATCTCTCAGGTGTCAGGTTTAGTCAGGTGTCAGATTCCTCATAAATTTACAAATGCTATGATGGAAAGAATAATAAAATCGTACTTGAATTAACAAACTCATTGATGAGCAAACTTCCAATATTTTGAGTGGATAGATTATTTTACCCTGTGAATGTATTGTATTCATGAAAAATTTTGAAAATAAATGAATGGTGTATTGTTATCAAGAATCACTTCTAGAAGGCACTGATTCTATCAATAAAAAAATCGACTGTTGATAATTGATTGTATGTTTCAGGTATTTGTTTTTTTCCAGGCTCTGGAAAACTACATTCACATTGGCAAGTCGAAGATTACACTGATCTGAATACAGACATCGATAGCTCCCTCAGCCTGGGAGGGAGTGATTTGGTCAACAACCCATATACTGTAAGGTTGGTAACCATACGTGACCATACTATCCCCTTACCTCACGGAAACAACATTCGACATTAGGTATCCCTTGAATTCCTGAATAAATTTAGGATAAGATTGAGGGACAATTTTGAAAGTTTTTACGCTAACTTCATATCAACTTTTTTATTTAGGTGGCCATGATGGGACGTAAACTAATCTAATTAACGACCTCATTTGAAAATTATAATCAAGGTATATGAGTGACTAATAGTATTATGATATATAGGAATAAGACAAGTTAGCAAAATTACATTTTTGTATCTATAATTTTTCAAATGGTGGCCATTTTTTGGCAGGTATTTACCGAAAACAGGATTGTTTGACGAATCTAACGATACTAATTCACTCACGATTGAAAATAACAACTTTAATTGAATATTACTAAGCAAAAAATGGATAATGATTAATTAGCTTTTGTCAAATGCATAAAACTTTGCAGTTATTCTTATCCAATCTTCTCTGGAAAACAAACCACTCACTGAAGTAGTGACAAGACATAAGCTTCATGAGCAAAAGGTAAAAGTTCCTTAATTTTGTGCAATATTCGGAGTCACTCTAGAAAATTTGAGTATGCATCAAAACTTATATACCTTTAATACCGATGTCGATTTATTGTCCTTCCGATTTTTGAAGAGCTAAGGTATCATATGTACCGGGTGAACAACTAAGAACGGCTGTCATATCTATCATTCTTCCAACTTTGATAGTTAATATTCTCCGTTGGCGGAAAGCTATCATGTTGCAATTTTCGTTGGTCTATTGAGATTTAGTTTCTCTATTACATCATGTAATTATATGCATACCATTAGATTTATTCTATCTCAGACTTGTATCATTATTCGTTGCTGTGATATGGCCGCCAGCCGTTCTTAGTTGTTCACCGGGTACAAACACTGTTTAAATGACACTCTGATGACATTCTTATGAAACTGACACATCCTCGGTGAAAAACTAACACATCTGAGATATGTTGCTATTGCACTGGTAATATCGTTCTTATCCAATTGTAACTCAACATAATTATGTATAATTCGAATTGTGTTAGTATTCATACGTTCAACGTTGAAGAAAAGAGGTTCAAATTGCATTATTGAGTTTTTCGTAAACCTTTCGAGACCTTTCGGCCGCTGCGGATTGCATGATATCAATTATTAGCGCTCCAGTTTGTCCAAACTTCCGTATATTACAACGACAGGTAGTATAATATCGCGGAAAAACACGATCATTCTTCACAAAAAGAAAACCGCACAAAAGTGCACACGTGCGGCGTCCAGGAACCCATTTATTGTTCATATTTTGGGGTTAATTATAAAGTCTCAAAAAGGCATGCAGTGTGAAATGGGAGAACGTCACACGTATAAACAAGAAAGTCACCGACAACCGTGGTTTACTGTGTTTCTCTCCCTCGCAGCGACAACCTGCTGTCCATCAACGGCCTGACCGTCTTCAAGCAGGAGGCGCCGTCGCCCACGGCGGAGACTACGGCGCTGAGCGGCGCGGGACCGCGGGACCGCCCCCAGCGCAGCCCGGCGGCCGCCCACCCGCAGGCCGGGGCGGCGGGGCATGGCGCCGGCGCGGAAGATACTTCGAGCCAGACCATGTTCAGCAACACGATCAGCCAGCTGCTGAGCCAGAGCGGGCTGGTCGGGCTGCAGAATGTCATCGACGGTGAGGATGAAGTTTTTCAATCACAATTCATTTGATTGATTTTTTCAGTACTGAAATGATATCAAAGTCATCTATCAAAATATTTATTTATTTATTCATTTGTGGATCATCCAAACAGATGAACCTTAGTGGTTCATCCTTTAATAGGAAGATAAATAGTAACATGTAAACTTATAACAAAATAGTAGAAATAATAATAATAATACATACTATCTTAATTATCAACTGATGTGGGTGCATGAAAATCAAGCTAGAATCGCCGCAGTTTCTTCTTAAAGCTAATCATATTCTAATAGAAATAGAAGAAATCAATATTCCAGTGACATAAAAGTTAGTTGAATAAGAGGGTGGGTAGAAAGTGAGGCGATTTCGCACAAGTCTTGGGTTACAGTTCAAAACTGAATATTCAGTGCAATTTGGTGAATCAATAAAATTATTCAATATTTTATATTGTTACGTTATTCGGGTGCAGAAGCGAACACGACACTATTTATTTTCGAACTGATTTATTAAAACTAAAGAAACACTAATTTATATCGAACTTATAACTACTATTTATGTAAAACGATTTTTATCACGCGGTATATAACTGTCTCTCTGACACTCGCTGCTCGACTGACTGACGGCAGTTGTTCGGCCGTTATATATGAGATTCCTTGGAAGGCTTTGGTTCGAGAACGTTCTCGAATGATCTTCCGTCTCCTTCTTTTTGTTCTAGGCTATATTCCGAATTCAACTGACAGTACCGAATCTGCTGAATTTTCATTCCGAAATCAAAAAAATTGACTGAAAGTGACAGATACTCGTGAGCAGATATACTATGCATTCCAAATATTTCGACTCAACATTCTACTGAAATTGCTGACTATCAAAAGGTAGCGTGGCTTCAGTGAACTGTCATTATTTTTGAGGGGAAGGGAATGACACATTCATTTCCGTTGTTTTTCAAACATTAAGTCTTGGCTTATCAATAATACATTAATAATATCATTTCGATATCAGAAAATGCCTGTTATTTATTTAGCTCAAGCAGGAGCATCTGTCAGACCAATGACAACTGACAAATTTCATCAGCTGATCAACTGCTGCTGATTACTCATGAAAACGTGTTCCGAATTACAGCACTGTATTTTTGATTTTATATTTCGGAGCACAACATTTCACCAGAGTCAGTGGATCTACTGACAGTACTTACCAGTTGAATTCGGAATATAGCCCTAGAAGCTTCTTAGAACAAAACCTCTCTCTCTAATTGTTCCATCGATTGTTTCAAGAACATTCCAGAATCTTCTGTCACGTTATTTGTCACTGCGGCATATATTGAGTGTTCGGAAATATGCTGGTGTATGTAGGAATCATTGGGAGGTTGGAGAACAATCTGGGATGCGTGTTACAGGATGATCGTTGTACTCCTGTCTTACTGATGATGTTTCTAGAGCCCCTCTAAGGGAAATATCATTACAATATGTAAACAGAATATCGAAGAACTCCCTTCTGATGAACATTGATTCTATTTTATAAAAGTTTAAATTAGATTCATATGTAAAATGATGACGATTTTGTACATTTTCAATTCTTGCCACGTATTTTTCATGAAAAGGGTTCCATATACATGTACAGTATTCCAATATCGGCCTCACTAATGTTTTATAGACAGTTATTAGGGATTCATGATTACGAAAGTCCTTCGTATTTCTTAAAACGAAGCCTAACATGCGAAGAGATTTCCTAACAGTTATCTCCAAATATGCTCTGAAAGGTCGCAAAAAACTGCTGCAACTGCGTCACCATCGTTGATGTTATTTTGTCAATTTTAGGTAACAGCTTGTCGTCTCCCACCTCCCAAGACAGCTATGTCGTCTCGTCGACGAGCTACCACCCGATAGACGACACGAGGTTCCAATACGTGTTGGCGGCGGCGACCAGCATCGCCACGAAGAGGAACGAGGACACCCTCACGTACCTCAACCAGGGCCAGAGCTACGAGATCAAGCTGAAGAAGCTCGGCGATTTGTCCTTTTACAGAGGGAAGTTGCTGAAAGTGAGTGAAATACTGCACTATAGTACATTCCGACTAAGGAAACTGTACACTACACACTGTTTTACCACTAATGCATGCGCACCATGCGATTTCAAATACGTCAAAATGATAGTAAGTCGGTGGGATGCCGAGCGAGACAGTACTGTTTCACTCCTGCTGACAATTGGGCAACTCTGATCATCCTGGATCTCTTAGTTATGAGATCTAGCAGTTGAATAGGTGGTGGAAAAATTCTACTCAAGTATGTCAGGTAGTGCCATCTGTCAGCAGAGTGGTTTACTTGTAGTACCACTCTGTAGCGTATAGACGTAGGGGTCTGTACGTGTGACTATAGATGGCAGCGCCATATTTTGGTCATTCAAATTCTTTTCTGAAACTATATTTCACGAAATTTTTGAATTTGTTCTGTATGTCAACAAAATACAAAATGGCTAAGAAAACTTTTTTTTCCAAATGGAATGGTCTGAATTTTATTTGATGATGATATATTAACGATATATGTTTTTGAATGCAGATTGACAAGCTGCATCGAGTGGAAAAAAATATTGATAACTCCATTTGGATAAAAACCTCTTTCGGAGCTATCCTGTGGTTTGTTGATATTAAGAAAAAGTGCGCATAGATTCATAACATTCGGGGAAAATGATTCCATAAAAGTAGGTGACACATTTAAGTGGGACACCCTGTACAATGTAAATCATGATTCATCGATTGAACATTACAAAATAAAAAATATGAATTATTCATGTCATTTGTCGTTTTTTGTTGTTAATGGTTTTCTGATTGTTAGATTAGTTTTTGGTGTTTCAGTAAGGGCTGAAGTTGAAGTTTTATGCAATAAGTTTTAAGGTTCATGATTCAAGACATAAATAACAAAAATAAAAGCAGGATGCAAAACATAATTGAAATATAAAAGCTGGAATTCCACCAATGAGGTTGTTTGAGAGGCGTGGCAGAAACCAGAATATTTTTCACTTCGCGGTAGTTCCTCGGGACATTTAGTGATTTCATAGTATTATTTTCGGTTATTATGTCAGTATAATCGAACTTATCATAATCATGAAAATGCGCATTGTTTTCATATTTTCTAACAACACCAAGAGTTGCTGTGATTGGTTGGATTTCCAAATTTCAAATCATAAAAACCATTACGTCCGTATCTTGAAACATATTTCCTAATTCATAAATTTGTGTTCTGTCATTCGCCACAAGGACCTGTGTGTTCATTTTATAATACTTAAATCTTAGATTATAAAATTTGAAACTATTTACATGAAACTTCAATTGTGTCGCAGCCTTAACTCATATAATAGAGTAGAGTAGAGTAGTTTATTTAACCATGTTATATTATACAGATAAGTTTATGGCAGGTCAGAGAAGTACAGTAGGGACTATTTTTACAACAAGTTAAAATATCGACACTCAAATGTAATAAAATTGCATTAAAATTTTTTATGAATGTTTCAAATAAATCTTAAAAGTAAACAGTGAATGACTTACGAGAATAGTTGATGATTAAAAGTTATACAGATAAAAAATAAATATATATTTAGATGAACAAAATTAAATATTCAACAGTGACCGACAGTGAGCTACATCTGCTAAATAAATAGAGTTTATACTCTGAGAGAACTGGCTATACGGAGGTATTCTGGTATATTGTAAAAACAGTTTTCAACAAGAAACTTTTTGACAATTATCTTGAATTTTTGCAATTCCAATGATTTAACTGAACTATCAAGAACATTGTATAAATTGAGATTCAAAGAATTCTGCAGATCTAGTGTTGTAATTGTGTATGTCGGAGTGTTTGTGAAACTTGTTCAAGGTACTGTGTATTTCCAGCAGAACAGTAAATATATATAGGGTAGGGAGAGGCATAATACCAAGTTGAATAAAATATGGCTGACAATGATCTCTGTATCCAAGATTTGCCATTATTCTTATCGCTTTTTTCTGCGATCGAAAAACCGTGATGGCATTGCTAGAGTTACCCCAGAGAAGGATGCCATAGGATATAACCGAATGGAATAAGGAGAAATAACAAATAGAACTTTTGATAGCCTAGGAAGCACATATTCTACATGACAGGACCAATTTAAACGATCATCGATTATAATACCCAAAAAAAGATACCTTCTGTCCATTTTGATAAAGAGGATTAGAGGAGACTATTAAGTTTTGAGTCTTCTTCTCATTCAATTTGAGTTTGTTTTGGGTGAACCAGCTTTTAGCCATATTTTCTGCGTATTATAAATCTGAAGCAGACTATTTTGTGAATAAATACGGTTGGGAAGTGTCAAATCTGTAGAGAAAATTCAGTTACAAATATCCTAATCTAGTAATCTGATATTTTACAGGTACGTAGAAATTTGGTCCAATGGCGGTCTTGTTTGATGGCTTGCTATTGTTGATGAAGAACGCTTTTAACACGTCAAATTTAATTTATTAATGACATACACACATACTACGATTTATTTGATGTATAAAATACATCTATGAGGAATATGAATTCTCTGGCAATGATTCTGCATAGTTATCCCCACCATTCGCGTATTCATTCATTCATCCGTGTTTGGCGTTTAGGATTGTTGGCGTATTCTTTTCAATGATTCATGAAATATTCGCGGGGTCTATGTATTGTTATTTACTCTGAGAATGGGACCGCCTTCGTAACCCTTCGATCGTTTGCAGTCGGTGATCCGCATCTGCTTCCACGAGCGCCGCCTCCAGTACACCGAAAAAGAGCAGATGCTGTCCTGGCAAAAGGCGCGTCCCGGCGACCGCATCCTCGAGGCTGACGTACCGCTCTCCTACGGCGCCTACGACGTCATCCAGCCCGCCGCGGCGCTCAACGTCGTCAGCTTCAGCTGGGATCCCACCAAGGAGGTGGGCGTCTACATCAAGGTGAGCGTTAAATGTGCGTCAAATCTTGGAATTACAGTTATAAACGTGAAAGAAGCGCATCGAATACTTCAGAAACGGGAACGAAAGTGAAGTAGCGTCCCTCATGCGGCAATAAAAGGAATGACGGTAAAAACATGAACAAAAAATCATCTCGCATGCGTCAAAAACATGAATTAACGTGAAAAAGCATATTTCCTGCGTCAACAAAGAAAAAATGTGGCGGCACAGGTAGAAACATAAAAAAAGCGCCCCTCTTTTGTCAATAACGGAACAAACGTGTGAAAACATGAATAAAAAACACGTGGCATACGCCAAAACATGAATAAATGTGAAATAGAGTATCTCGGGCGTCAACAAAGAGAAACAAATGTAATTGCTTGTAGAATCCTGAGAAGATCGTCTTGTGTTCGCTTGAACTGCCTGTTGCTATCTGTGAAAGCTCCAGCTGATTGGCATTCACTGTTACTCGAGTGCTGCTCTGTACCTTTTGTAGAGAATTTGGCAGTCGTGATGGTTTGATTTGAATAGATCCGGCTCGAAGGACCAATATGTTCGATTCTTCATAGATAATGGACTGTATTTGTATGGATATATGATAATGATATGAAACGAAGGTTGATGTTAGAATTGCAATTCGTATTGTATCCTAAAAATACTGGTGAAAACGCGGAAAAGTCGTATTGCATGCGTCAAAAACATGAATACAGAGGAAGAAGCATACGGATTAAAAAGTCCCGGCGACCGTATCCTCGAGGCGGACGTGCATCTTTCCTACGACGCCTACGACGTCAACGCTCAACGTCGTCAGCTTCAGCTGGGATCCCACCAAGGAGGTGGGCGTCTACATCAAGGTGAGCGTTAAATGTGCGTCAAAAATGAAAATACTTCAAGAACGTGGATGAATATGAAGTAGCGTGTCTCATGCGTGAAACATGAAACTATAAAAACACGTTGCATACGCCAAAAACATGATTAAATGTGAAATAGAGTATCTCAGGCGTCAACTAAGAGAAACAAGTGTAATAATTGCTTGTAGAATCCTGAAGAGATCTTATTGTGTTCGATTGAACTGGTTGTTCCTATCTGTTCTTACTCCAGGTAGTCTTGTGTGCTGTATCCTTTGGCAGTTTGAAGGTTTGATTTGAATAGATTCGGTTCGATGGACCAATATGTTCGATGCTTGATAGGTAGTGAACTGTATTTGTCTGGTTATTTGATGAATGATTTATGATAATGAAATAAAGGTTCATATTAGAATTATTACAATTTGTAATGCAATCCTTCTTTATTTATTGATTTTATTGATAAATCTTATGTTTCAAAAACATGTCGTCATATTGACGACAAATGAGAATCTCTTATAGGGAAATACAACTATCAAACTATAATATATGGTTATACAAGTCCTGAAGATCTTGCATGCAGCAAAAACGTGAAGATACTGATGAAAACGCGGAAAATTCGTTTCGCATCCGTTGAAACCATGAAGAAACAGCGTCTTTCATGCGTCAATAATAGGAAAAACGTGTAAAACGTGAAAAAAAAACATCTCGCGTGTCCAAATTGGCCCACCCTGTACAAAAGTAGACTAAAGTGTTAACGTTTACACTGTCTTGGTCATCATACTATTTTAGTCTGGTACGAAACAAATTTCGGTACCAAACCAAGCTGGTAACTTCAACAAGTACACAGTTAACACCACACTGACCAAGACTATTTAGTTAAAATATAGTAATTAGTCAGCTTACGGTATAAACGTGGCCACTAAGTCATATTCCACATTTTTTTGAGGGCCTTCTATAGTACCAACACTTACGCTCATTATTTTCCAAAATATTGTATTTGATGAATTATTCCAAGGTATGTATTTGTCGGCGTCAATTAGTGAAATCCGTCATTCCTTGAAATGCTAGTCATTTCACGTATAGTCGGCAAACAGAACAGCGTAACTTCCATTTTCAGCCGTTACTCTGTCTGCCGGAGGGTTGAGGAAGGAAATAGTATATTACACACCGAGGTGGGTAGTGATTCATTCCTGTCGTGAGATTAGTTAGCTATAATTTCGAGACAGGAATGAAACTTCCTACCGAGGTTTGTATACTATTTTATTCACAACCATCATATTTCGATCAAAATTGATAAATCAATCTCTGGTAGTAGTCCATGCTCAAATTGGAGGTGATGAGATAATTAAGAAAACAATCACAAAGTCTCACTCCAAGTGAATTTATTCATTTACTTGGAGTGAGACTTTGAGTTTGTTCTCTTAATTAATAAATCTATGTTTCGTTCTGAACATTCCTGAATTATTATATGAGTGAGGGGCGGGAAGTAGAGGTGTGTAATGTGACACTTCCCAACCTTCATTGACGTTAGTAATGACAACATTACATATATATGGTTGTAAATAAATATCCTTTCTGCATATGCATAAGAAGGGAGACTATGTTTCCGCCTGAATGAACCTTCTTCCTAGAAAGTATATTTTTCAGAAAATTACTTGAGAAAACAGAAGAGACTACTGCTTCTAAACAACCTAAACTGACTCGGCCTAAATGAACCTTCCTTCCGTCATTACAGGGAATGCCTGAAACTATTAGCCAAACGGTGTACGAAATTCAGAGTTACGCTGTTTGCCGGCAATACGTGAAATGACTAGTCATTCCAAAGAATGACGGATTTCACTGTTTGACGCCGACATATCCATTTCGAAATGTTATTTTTCTGGTAATGACCGAATGATGAAAGTCCCATTGCCTGCAACAAAATGTTTCAAGTCCTATCACTTTAGCCGAAAACCACAAATTAACTTTTGAAAAACCATCAAGGTGAACTGCATCAGCACCGAATTCACGCCGAAGAAGCATGGGGGAGAGAAAGGCGTTCCGTTCAGGGTACAGGTGGAAACTTACCCCCAACATGCGGAGTTCGGCGGTAGTCCCAAATTACTCCATGCGGCCGCTTGTCAAATAAAGGTGAGTTCATGATGCAATTGGAAGTGGAATAAAATGTATTTTTTCGGCAACCGTCTGGGAATTGCTCACTTCCCGGACGCTTTTTCTTTGAGAAAGTAGCATTTTTCCTTACTTCCCGGACTAGGCCGGGAGGTATCACATTGTTGTTGTCACTGCAACTATGAAAATCTTGGTAGATATGGTTTTGATAAATGCAGATGATGATTACCATAGCAGCGAAATATCGGCTGACAGTTATTTGACATTAAATTAGTTGACATTTTGATTTTTGAAAGTTTGGTTGCAATTATCGCAATAAACTATCGAAAGCAGCTGCGATAGTGAGTGTGAAAATGTCCATACGAAATTTCCAATGTAACAGTTAGTAGATATAGGTATTTTGTTCAAATTTCAGTATTTGATACAAATGAGAATTAATAAAGAAGAAATCGTATTCTACAAAAAAATATCGATAATATGGAAATGTGTCTCATTGATTTGTTATTCTACATGGTTGCCGAAAAAATAGTGTATGCAACACGTCCAAAAACAGTTTTTTGGACTTGCAGACTTCCAGGACTCGCCTACGGCTCGGCCTAGAATTTAGTCTGCTCGTCCAAAAAAACAGTATTTCCTGGACTTGTTACGTAAATTACTATTTTTCTGGTGAAATTCCGACCAAATCGTAGATTTATGTTGAGGAGTGTTAGATTGGATTTCAGTTCTAATGAAAGCTTATGACTTGATCATTATACAGAGATAACAGAAGTCACTCTTATTCATTATAATGATCAGGCGCGTATTTGAGGGGGGGGGGGTAAAGGGGGTAATTACCCCCCCCAGAGCCCCTCATTAATTCTCAAAAAATATTAAAAAAAAAAGTTGTGGTTATCGTTTTAATAAATTCATAACCAGGACACAGATACGGGTGGTATTACCTACCCTACTCGTCGAACACCGCGCGCAACATCTGATTTATTTAAATATATTTATCTTTGACCAGACATAGGTTACCCATTACCTTTGAGTATTCAACTTATCTCTGTCCTCAACGTAACGTGTAACGTGTGTGTAGTCACCGTCAGTCAGTGCAGTGATTGGTGCAGTGGCCACTAGCGGCACTCCGGCTCCGGCAGTAGCCGTCCGTCCGTTGGTTAATGAAGGCCTGAGTAATGACTTTTCTTCTGTTCTTTCAATCTTAATGTTCTGATTGATTAAACAAGTCAGCCTTATAATATTGTGTGTACCGGCACCAGCGAATGAGAAATAGGTAAACTGAATTAAACTATTTTATATTTTAGTTTTTATTAGGTAGGTGTGGGTACTGATCTTTTGACTTTTGTGACATATACGTTATATCACCAGACTTTGCAGATATCTTATGGCTTGTTTACTATGTGTTGCTGTAGCAACTCATAAGAGCCCACACTGCAAACACTCATGATGTAAAGTATAAACAAATATAGGTATATTATTTATTATATTACTTTATCAGTTATTTCTAGTTCCGTATGAGCATGAGCATATCCTGCACCAACAATTCATAATGAGTAAGAGAAAAAATACCTTGGACTCGTTCCTGATATCAATCACGCGGTCACGTTGAGGCACATTCAGATACTGAAAGCTCACAAGGTTGTCATGGTGCTAATTCTTTAGTGTTAGATGAGAATTTGCAAGGGTCGGATTTAGATTTAGGTATTTTCATGAACCAAACACTATCAGATGAACAGAAATATAAGCTTTTAAAATATGCCTTTGTGCCCGATAAAAATTTTGTTTATCCATTTTCAACGCACGTAAAAAAACAGAAAGTAATTAAATGCTACTTGTCTAAAAAACATTTTGACAGTTTCAACTGATTAGCTTATTCAGCTTCACTTAATGGAGTTATATGCAAATATTGCGCAATTTTTGCCAAATATGGCGGAAGAAATAAAACTACAACTCTAAATAAATTACCCCATATTTAGTGGCTGTTTTGTTTATTTTTATTCTCAATGATACTCATCATTAGGTTTAGGTATGTGTATACCTAGTCATTATTTACATGATGTTCCTTTTTTATTGTGATCTGTTTTGTTTTATTTCATGTTGATGTTTGTTTTATACTTTTTTATATAATATAAGTTCAGAAAAATTCTATTTTTTCTGTTGTACCTACCTACCTTTTCCTAAATTGGATTACCCCCCCCCCCCCAGAGTGAGTAGCCAGATACGCCACTGATAATGATGGCCAGTTAAAATCACTAGCAATGTTGAAATATCTGACAAATGAAACACTGACATTCGTTCCACTGACATTTACTATCACATTCAATGATACACTAAAAAATGTTATGGAAATACCAATTTCTTGTCAGCTGAGCACTTTTCTTTTATTTCGACCAATTTTGGTCCGAACGTCAACTTGTATTGTATTCAAAAATATAATTTCTAGCGAAAAAAAATTCAAAAACATTTGATTCCTTATCAACAAAAAGTTGCGTCACTGACGTTACAGTTGGAATTTGAAATAATAATAATAAGAGCCTACTTGTAGTATCTGATAGGTAAATTTAGATTTTCTACTCACATAACTAAAATGGCATTTAGCGTACGGATATGTACCACGCTAAATGATCTATTAATCACGGATTGTCGATCTGTGATTTATTCAAAATATCAAACACGTTACCATGGCAACACGATTTCTTAAACACATTAACATGGCAACGCAGTTCATTAAACACAGCTTCAGTAATTTGAGACATGTCTGGCCTGTCAATTGTATTAACTGTCAACTGTTATTTTCGAATTTTGTATCAGAATTATTCAAACAATATTCGTTTGTATCAGAATTCTTCATTAAAAATATATGCGAAAAGTAGACGAAAGTGATATCGAAGAGGATGTTCTGGTACTTGCATATCTCCAAGAAGTTTAAAACTGAAGCATCCATCTTTGAGATCAATTTATTTATTCTGCGCTAAGCATGACAATAAAAGTGGAACAAAGGTTAGTAAGCAATGGACTGGACACATCTACAACCAATATCACTTATACGTGTCTAGCTGGTTGCATGCAGTTGCATGTATTATGTTCTCAATTCCCATTCCTTTCGAATTATTTTGTTGGTTATCAGGAATAGCAGATATATTAATGTAATTTGCGGAGTTCGCAGAAAAAACATAGTATGTAACGCGTTTATAAACTCTTCTAGACACTCGCTTATTAAACACTCGCTCCGCTCTGCTCCGCTCGTGCTTAAACTACTCGTTACTAAAAGGACGATTATAACACTTGTTACATAATATACTATTACCTACGGTCATTATAGAAAGTAGGCAAAAACACCCGAGATACAGCCTCAGTAAGTAGCTCTTTACGCACAGTAAACACAACGCACAGTTTTCGTTTATTCCGCCAGTATACATAGGTATGTCATGATCGCGTAATCGCCGTCAACAGCGGATGACATAACTGTCAAGAATTATAATTCAGACTGTTGTCCAAACTTTTTTCATGTACTATATGGCAGTAGGTAAAGTATAGTATGTAATGCGTGTTGTAAAGCAATTACGCACTCATGGAATTAAGTAATTTTTCCATTCGTGGGTAATATGCTTCTTACAACACATATTACGTAATATACTATTTATTTTTTGTTTTTCAAAATCGGATATTTTTGTGATGTGATTTTGAGGGTTGTTTCATGACATGTTAATCTTTTTCAGGTATTCAAGCTGAAGGGAGCTGAAAGGAAACACAAACAAGATAGGGAGAAAGTATTGCGGAGGCCACAGACTGAACAGGAAAAATTCCAGGCTAGCTGTGACTGTACTGTTTTGAATGATGTAAGTAAATAGTTGATAACACATTTACTCTACACCTTTTCCAGATGTATTTCAGAAAGCGTCAATTGTATTTCAGAATAGTCAATTTAATTTCAGAAAGCGTCAATTGTATTTCAGAATAGTCAATTCAATTTCAGAAAGCATCAATTGTATTTCAGAATAGTCAATTTAATTTCAGAAAAGGTCAATTGTATTTCAGAATAGTCACTTGTATTTCAGAAAGCGTCAATTATATTTCAGAATAGTCAATTGAATTTCAGAAAGCGTCATTTGTATTTCAGAAAATATCATTTTAATTTCAGAAAGCGTCAATTGAATTTCAGAAAGCATCAAGATCGAAGTAGAAAGTGCACTCCATGTAAGAATGCATAGGATGTTCAGTGCTTCCTGTAGTGATGTTTTCAATTAAATCACCCCAAATTCCTTTTTTTTTTGTACCTTTAGGTACCTTCATTCTATTGGATGGATAGATTACGGAATTTCAGGTATAGGGGACTATCATAGATACACTTATTTCTATTGCTGTGAAAAAGTTCTGCTTTTTACATGTTTGTCCAATAGGAAGTGACTGATGGCTGTTTGATACTGTAAAATAGGCTTCGTAATAGCATTTACAAAATCAAGCTCTGTTGCTTTGACGTGAATGTCATGATATTTTCACGATTTATAAAGTTGTCTGGCAGGAGAACACCCCGTGGAAAGTGCCTGGCAATTGTATATTCTCTTTCATGATAGGATCCAATTGAAAATAAAAAGATCAGCTTTTGTGGAAATGATGTATTTTTTTTCGTACTTTCAACACCCGGTATCTCTTGAAAGCCCATCCAGTACTGAAGATTTTTAACCTCCCAAACGATTCCACCGAATAAGATATAACACACGACATAGAAAATATCAACCTTGTTGAAATGTTGTCTGGTGGTCGCTGGCTTTCAGTCTTTAGAGAACGATTTCTGAAATTCAATTGCCTATTCTGAAATACAATTGATGCTTTCTGAAATTCAATTGACGCTTTCTGAAATTCAAATGATACTTACTGAAATACAATTGACACTTTCTGAAATTCAATTGACTATTCTGAAATACAATTGATGCTTTCTGAAATTGAATTGATTATTCTGAAATACAATTGACGCTTTCTGAAATTGAATTGACTATTCTGAAATACAATTGATGCTTTCTGAAATGCAAGTGACTATTCTGAAATACATTTGACGCTTTCTGAAATTGAATTGACTATTCTGAAATACAATTGACGCTTTCTGAAATACAAGTGACTATTCTGAAATTAAATTGACGCTTTCTGAAATACTTCTGGAAAAGGTGTAGTGTGACTGATACATTTTCCACTTCTTTTTCTGGTAACGATGCACTTATCATGCAATGGGTTTTTCTTCAAAAACATTTTTTTGGTACTTGGAACAAGTTCCTAATTTCACCTCCTTTTGCCATCCATCTTGGATTTTCATTTACAATTTGGCGGCCCGGTGGTCGAGAGCGCGAAGGCACTGAGTTCGTATGGGGACTCCCACCGATGCATGGGTTCGAATCCCAGTTAGGCCATGGATGTTGGTACATGTATGCTTTCCTATTCCCGCACAAGTTTCGACTCATGGGGCGTTGGATTCAGTGCTGGGACCAACGAGGAAATGCAATTAAAAAAAAAACTACTTGTCCTCTTTTTCCATCACTGGACAATTTATATACTCACGTTCTACTTCAATAACACATTATATTTCATAAAATCAACAAGAAGTGTGGTTTATTTGGAATTTTGTTCATATTTTGGTGAGGTAAACAATCACACCAGGACACCAGCTGACGGCCATTCAATTATCAAATCTAGTCATAGGTACCATACAATCATACAAATACGAAATGTCAAATGTGAAAAAAATTGCGAGAAACCAAATTATTGTTTACCTCATTTGCATATGAAAAAATTCCAAATAAACCATCTTCTTGTTGATTTTAGGAAATAAAATGTGTTATTGAGGTACAACATGAGTAGATAAAATGTCCAGTGATGGAAAAAGAAGGACAAGTAGTTGTAAATGAATATCCGAGATGGGTTCAATTTCAAACTTTTTTGTGAAATATCTCGATAAATAGCGGTTTGTTCACATTTTCATTGTGAAATTCGCGTTTTTCAGAGGAAAATACGTAAGTACCAAAAAAAATTTTTCGTGTAGAAAACACCATTGCATGGCACCGTTACCCTTCTACTTGATTGGTTAAACAAAACATTTTTCATTACATTTTCTGTATTCAAAGATGATGAAACACTTGTATTTTTTTTGTTTTTCAGTTGCCAGGTGATGCCCTATCGTCGGCTTCACCATCTCCCACCCCTGTTCACATAGAGAATAATGTCGAAAGGTAAGATCTTTTTTTTTTTAGTTCTATACAGGGTCCCGCCTATTTAATAGGGACAGTATTTTTATTACCTAAACGGTAAGATATAAAAAGTTGATTAAATCAGAGAAAAGTTGCGTAATTTGAACCTCTTCAATATGACGTTATGCAATTTGGAAAAATGTCTGCTATTCCTGGAATATTTTGCAATATCTGAAAATCACTGATTTCGTTGTCATTTGTTTTCTTGGTTAATATTAGAGGGAGAAATTTGAAATTTTGTGTGAGCAGGTAATTAATCATGACAAAGAAGTTTGGATTTTCACTCAGAAATATTCTATATTTATTAGTTTCACAGATTTACCATTTTTCTTATGGGCGCCATATTTGTTTTTCATGCCATTTTCATAGGAAACAGCGTATAAAACAGGAAAAATGTTGTTAGGCCATGAAAACAAAATATCAGTCGTCATGACCACAGTGTCAATACTTCTTCATAGTCGATTCATAGCCATGAATAATACACTTCATATTTATGCAAAAATAGAAAAAATGCACAAAAAACCCAAGAATACAAATTTTCGTGAAATAATCAAGATACTATTTGTGTGAATGTGAATCATTCGATTCCCTGCTTCTCACTGAAGATCCAATAATCTCATCTCCCCTATGGGTGCGTCAGCGTTATAGTATACAGGGTGATTCATTGGGAAATGTGCATACAGCAAGGGTAGATGGAGGACACCAAGGTGTTTCTGAATGGGTCTATCATTCTTTATAACGAAGATACAGGGTGATTTATTGATTTTTTCAATCAATCATAACTCATGAACCACCCTATAATTTTTTTTATATTTGGTTTGTATGTTCTTTGTCTACAGTGGTGACGATTAGCATAATAAAAAAGTCTTATCCAGGGCCGGTCTTGAAAAAATTGATAAGTAGGTTTCGAGTTGAAAAAATACCCTGTTTATGAATATTTCAAAATGTCAGTTACAAATTTGGAAAGTGCAGGAAAAAATAAGCAGGACTGAATGTATTTGGTGTTTCCGCATACGATTTTGTTAAAACTAGAGGTTTCAATAATGAGGTGGCACACAATTTAAAAAAAAATGTCGTCCTCCAATGGAACTTTCCCATTTTCAATCCAAAAAATCATCATCTATTCTCATTCTCCTAATTTCTGTATCCAAACCTAATTATAAAACTAGAGGACAAGTCCGTATTTGGGACAAATTATTATTATAAATGACTAACTTGTATGTGTAAGAAATATATCATGAAATTATCAAAAACATTTGTTTATTGTACTAAATTAAGAACAAAAATTAGGAGAATGTTGAACAATGACCATTCCGAAAAAAGCATAACTTTATAACAAAGATGTCGTTGCAACAAATTGTATTGAATTAAATCCATAGACATACAACATGTTCATCAATACCAAACTTGTGTATCATTAAGTAAGCAATACGAATAACGCAAAACACAAGTACAAAGTGAAAACTCATCAACTAACGTCAAAATTGTCAAAAGCCAATTTGACTTTTACAACGATTTGGGATATCAAACCCAAAGGGTTCGTACAGACTGCTTCATTTTATTATTATTATCAAGAATGCAAGAGTCGAGAAATAACCATACTCTAGCTAAAAAATTAATTAGACGCGGATAAAGAAATTCTAGTTTTCCTATTTTCTGTTATATTTAACCTTTAAAATGTAGATTTGTGGCAACGTTGTTCTTGTTTAAAACAAAGTTATGATTTTTTTGGATTGGGCATTTTTCTTCATTTCCATGATTGTTGTTTTGAATGTAGTGCGATAGACAAATGTTATGATAATGTTCTTACACATACAGGGTGTTTAAATGTATCATTGATAATAATAATTTGTCCTAAATACGGACTAATTCTCTAGATTTTCAATTAGGTTTGGATCCAAAAATTTGGAGAATGAAAAATTGTAGTTGATAATTTTATGGGTAAAAAATAGAGAAGTGACATTTGGAGGATGACAATTTTTTTTTGTACCACCTCATTATTGGAACCCCTAGATTTGACTCAAGTTAATAGGTGAAAAAGTTGTATGCGGATACACCAAATACATTCAGTCTTACTAATTTTTTCCTGCTCTTTCCAAATATGGAAATAAAATTTTAAAATATCGACATACAGGGTGTTGTTTTAACTCGAAACTTACTCATTAATTTTTTCAAGACTGGCCCTGGAATAAGATTTTTTTTATTATGTCAATCGTAACCACTGTGGACGAAGAACATACAAACCAAATATCAAAAACATGTATATGGTGGTTCATAAGCTATGATTAATTGAGAAAAGAGTGGAAATCAATGAATCACCCTGTATCTTGGTTATAATAAATGATAGACCGATGAAATATAGATTATTCAGAAGCACCTTGGTGTCCTCCATCTACCCTCACTGTATGCGCATTTCCCAATGAATCACCCTGTATAATCTTTTGTAGAAGTCCATATTGCTCAAAGTGGAATGGTATTGTGAAAGGACGGGAGGAAAGCTCGAAATCGTCTCCACACAATTCAATAAAGATGTTAAATAATCAGGGACATGTTTCAGTCTTATAAAAGACCATCTTCAGCCTTATTAGAAGTTCTACAATACAAACAGGATTGGTGTGACAAAACTAAAACTATTTGGTTCACTTAGTTGGAGTCAGACAAGTTGAAAAAAATTGTAGGGCATTAGCAAGCACATATACTATGACTTGAAACATCCGACTCCAAGTAAGTGAACCAAATACTTTTAGTTTTGTTAAACCAATCCTGTTTGTATTGTAGAACTTCTAATAAGGCTGAAGATGGTCTTTTATAAGACTGAAGCATGTCCCTGATTAGTCATGGAAACCGTCCATTCTCAAAGTGGTCGTGTATTTTTCAGAAGTCGACCGACTTTGAGTTCGTTTCTTTTTCTCCTTTTGATGTCTCTGATTGTTCCTTCTTTTGTTATGGTATATATTATTCAACGAGCGCATAATGATTGCTATTATCCACGAAGATGAAAGTTGCAGTACTAGCCAAAGGCCATTATGTGTAAGTAGAATACTATACTTTATCTACAACTATTCGAATATCAAACCAACTTTGAGAGTTCAGAAATATATCTTTGAAAATATGAAAGGTTGGGATTGCAAAATTACTAAATCTAATTCAAAATACTTATTAATTATTGTAAATAATCGAAAACTTATAGCCAATAATTTCAAAATTCGAAGAACAGCTTATTACAACTTATTTTGATAATTTTCATTGTGAAAATATGATGAACAATTTTGGATCTAATTTTTATTAACAGGAAAAAATTCGAGCGACCGCATCAATCTTATCAGGTATATTATTATATTATATGCCATTTCAGTTTGTCAAATCAATCATAATTATTGCAGATTATTCATTTATGAACATGAGCTTCTACGTCAAAACTAATATTTGCAGAATATGCCCGCTACTATCCAATCAACAATGGAGTTCCATTGATCTGATTAGTTCTTATTCATCTATTCGAATCGCCCGTGTTCGTAATTGTGCGTGAAATAAATTGAGTCAATTGTCAAGTCCTTTATTATTTGAAACAAATTTCAAATGATTGTCATTTTGAAACACCTTCGCCGATTTGCACAACGAAGCGCTATTAGATGGAGAATTGAAATACCTTCAAAACAAGGTACCACGTGGCCCCTCTTTATATTTGCAAACAAAAGTTGATAGTGCCTACTTGACACAAGGTCACGTGACCACAACCATTTTCATGCCAAATAGTAGTAAAAGAGGTAACTTTTTGCCTGAATTTTACCCAACCTCGCTAGCTTGTTCCGTTCAAAGGTTAAAGGAGGGGGAGGGGAGGACTTTTTACGTCCTCACTGTACAGGTTGTTTTTCAAGTACGTGTAGAAAATTCAGGATTATGTTGCTGACGTCAAAATAAGAAGAAAAGTTCGTATAAACATATTATGTCCGAAGGTTATCCGTTTCTGAGATGCAGAGTGTCATAAAGTTGAATTCTTATTTTTGTTTTCTGTTAATAAATTGCAAAATAATTGTGATATTGGGTTAAAATTTGGTATCTAGGGGTATTTTTCAATGACAATATCAAATTTCATGTTAGTTTGTCTCTTTCTTGGGGGTGGCGCCACCTACATTTCTTTTGAGTCTTTTGAAAAGTCAACTTTTTGTGCGTACCTGTATAACGTTGTATAGTAGAAATATAGATTTCTATAACACTTTTTTGTACAAAATATATTCTTGGTAGAGGTCGCTGTGAGCAACTGTTTTCGACTGATTGGGATTTGAAATAATCAATGCAAGTAATATGGAATGACAAGAAGTTGGAATTCAAAATTGATTTATCAAGGGGAATTATTTTTCTTTAATTTCATTAAGAAATAGGAATCGGGTGTTATTACAATTTATTACTGTTACGTTATTCGGGTGCAGAAGCGAACACAACACTATTTATTTTCGAACTGATTTATTTAAACTAAAGAAACACTAATTTATATCGAACTTATAACTACTATTTATGTAAAACGATTTATATCACGCGGTATATAACTGTCTCTCTGGCACTCGCTGCTTAACTGACTGACTCAGTTGTTCGGCCGTCTTATATATGAGAACACATGGCAGGCTTTGGTTCGAGAACGTTCTCGAATGATCTTTCGTCTCCTTCTTCTTGTTCTATGTAGAAGCTTCTTAGAACAAAACCTCTCTCTCTAATTGTTCCATCGATGGTTTCCAAAACATTCCAGAATCTTCTGTGACGTTATTTGTCACTGCGGCATATATTGAGTGTTCGGAAATATGCTGGTGTATGTAGGAATCATTGAGAGGTTGGTGAGCAATCTGGGATACGTGATACAGGATGATCGTCGTACTCCTGCCTTCCTGCTGATGTTTCTAAAGCCCCTCTAAGGGGAATATCATTACAATACTAATGATGATAACAGTAATTTCGAGACCAAATTGATACTAAAACAGTTAGTTGAAAAAGCTTGTATCACAAGTACAGAAGACAACAAACTTCAAAAACAAGAACGGATTGATATAACATGACAAGTACTTACTTTATTGCTATTTTTATAAATTGGAAGAGTCCAGAAAAGTAGGTACAGAGAAGTAAGAATCATATTTTGCCTACATTCTTTAGTATCTTTTCTGATATTCACTAGAGGGACTAACGAGACACATTATTACCATGTGGCTCGTTAGTCCCTCTAGTGAATTCAAATGCATCGATTATTTCGAATCCCAATAACTCGAAAACAGTTGCTCGCAGCGACCTCTACCAAGAATATATTTTTTAAACAAAAGTGTTCTAGAAATCTATTTGTCCACTATGAAACTTATACAGGTAAGCTCAAAAAAGTTATGAATTTTCAAACGACTCAAAAGACATGTAGGTGGCGCCATCCCTACGAAAGAGACAAAGTAACATAAAATTTGATATTGTCATTGAAAAATACTCCTAGATACCAAATTTTATTACAATATCATAATTATCTAGAAATGTATCAACAAAAAACAAAAATAAGAATTAAACTTTGACACTGTGTATCTCAGAAACGAATAACTTTCGGACATAGATTTATACGAACTTTTCTTCTTATTTTGACGTCAGCAACATGCTCCTGAATTTTCTACACGTACTTATTGAAATAATACTCATATTTTTATTTTATAGAAACGAGGAGAGAAAATCTCAAAAATAATCAAGTAAAATGAATTGTCAAAGAAAGTGTCACTTTTGATCCTAATAAAACAATCTACTAATAGGTACAGGGTGATTCACCATAAATGTCCCCCTCTAGCTCACTTATTTTTGAATATATCTAAAAATTTGAAAACTCATCTAAAATGATTTTTCAGGAATTTTTTTCCCGTTGCATCAGAAAATACAGGGTGCTCGGACCAAACGATCTACAGAGTACTACTTGATTTTTTCAAATGGAACACCCTGTATTTCATTGTATTTTTATATTTTCCCTGAAGAGCTGATTTCATCAATGCATCACACTTGGGGTCTAGCGGGAATGATTACAGAGATATGGGGTGTTCAAAATCGAGATTTTTCAACTTTAGGATTTTTTTTGTGTCGAAACTATTCATTATTGGTCAAAACGGCTTCAATGTTCCTATCTCAACTTTTGATTTACTATCTACTGACATTCAATTGGAACATATACAGTGTGATTCAAGATTCAGAATTCTGACCACCCTTTATCTGTTCCAATTAATAAATGTCAGTAGATAGTGAATCAAAAGAGAGATACGGACATGAAAGCCGTTTTGACCAATAATGAATAGTTTCAACACAAAAAAATCCTAAAGTTGAAAAATCCCGATTTTGAACTCCCTATATCTCTGTAATCATTCCCGCTAGACCCCAAGTGTGATATATTGATGAAATCAGGCCTTCAGGGAGAATATAAAAATACAATGAAATACAGGATGTTTCATTTGAAAAAATCAAGTAGTACTCTGTAGATCGTTTGGTCCGAGCACCCTGTATTTTCTGATGCAACGAAAAAAAAAAATCTGAAAAATCATTTTAGATGATATTTCAAATTTTCAAATCGGTTCAATAATAAGTGAGCTGAAGGGGGGACATTTATGGTGAATCACCCTGTACTTCCGTTCTAAATCGCACAGCGCCAACTTTTGTCGCCTCCCTCGTACGACCGAATCCGTCGACATCGACAGAAAATCGAGGCGGCCGCGCCGCGTAGGAACGCATCGCCTCGCTATCATTTTGATTATTCATTCGCACTCGATCGTTCCGTTCTCTTCACCGCATCGAACCCGGTGTGTCCAGTTCGAACCGGTTCACACGAACCGCATCCAGCCAGCCTACTCCGATTCCTATTCCTTCGCCTCGCTGTTCAGTCATCGTCACAGCTTACGCTCACTTGTTTCTCAATAGCAAAGTGCACGGCCACCTTCGCAAAACAATAGTTCGTTTGCGCGTTCACCGAGAAATGATCTACCGTTGAATCGGGCACAAAAATAACAATAGTGCGCGTAATCCCATGGCATTAAACGTTCTTCATTAGAAGGAATCTTATATGTACGTTTGTGGAATAATCGAGCAGATGATACAGGGATGGTCGCGTCATTCAGAATCAACGCAAAGAACGCACGCGAAAACATGCAGATGTCTTTCGTCAGATGACGTCAGCTGTCGCCTGTTGAGGGCCTTGAAGAGAAGAGACTCGATCTACTTTTGTTACGGCCGGTCTTCGGTGGCGCTCATCTGAGATGACGTCGCATGACGTCGTCGCTGAGGACGTCGTGCTGATCCACACTGTGACCTTGACGGAGGCGGATTACGTGGTGCAGGCGCAGTTCTTGCATTTTGTGAGGTCGGGGAGGGCGAGACTGGTGGGGAGGAGGGTGCGGGTGAGGGTCAACGGAGGGGTGGGGGGTAAAGCTCGTGTGAGGAGGCTCGAGGAGAGGAGGAGGAGGGCCAAGGTGGAGCATCATCTGAGAGCGGTGCACGTGTAGGTAGCTTATTTGACTAGGGAGGTTTTTGGAACCGTATTTTCTGGGTTCTAGGGTGGAATTCTTTTGGAACTTTCGGTTTATCCCAAGTTGATGGATAAAATGAGCTCGAGAGGGTAAACCGCTGTTCTAGTGTACAAGTAACTGAGATTCTTGGATGTATGATGAATTGATATTCATCATACAGGACGTGGAAAGAAATTCTGAATCAAGAATGACGAATCTGCGATTGAGGTCTATAAAAATATCAAGTTTCCATCGTTCAAGTTTGAACCCCTTGATTGGGTGAAAGTATTGAAAAGGAATATTCTCAGATATATTTATTAACACGAAAAATTGGATATATATACAGGGTGTTTCATAATTGAATGCTGATCCTTAAGGGCGATAATCCTTGGATGATTTCAAAGAGAAAAGTTCATATCAACATACGTCCTAAACCTCTCAGTTATTAAGCTACAGGGTGATGAAATTTCAAGAAATAAATTAGTTTTTAATCATAATTTTTTATCACTCAGATATTGTTATGATATTTTGTATACACCTTTTCATTATTAAGGAGCATTTTTTAACGTGAAAGATATTTAAAAATTCTCACCAGTGGCGCCCGTACGGGGTTTGAACTGACAATTTTTGAAGAAAAAAAATAGTACGCCACTGATTTTTCTGAGAACCAGATTTTTTTTTAATTCTTATTCATTTTGGAGCAAATTTGGTTCCTAGACTTACTTTCATACAACGTACCGTTTTCGCGTAAAAAAATAAAAACCAAAGAATTTTGTTCCTTCAGTTCTTGGCTATTGTTTTTGGTAATTCAGTAGACACCCACTATAACTGGAAACACATTTCGTTTTGGGACGAAAATCAAACTTTTACTTTTACCAGTGATGTCCTCGTAGACCTGATATTGAATGTTTTGTTTAAAAAAAACGCTGTACGCTTCTGATTTCAACACCCTGTAGCTCAAAAACTAAGAGGTTCAGGACATATGTTGATATGAACTTCTCTCCTTAAAATCATCCAAGGGTCATCGCCCTTTAGGATCAGCAATCAATTATGAAACACCCTGTATATATATATAAAGAAATACATTGAGAATTCGCATTCTCCATGTGATGAAAATATTAATTCTTTCTCGGTTTTTTCAACAGAACTACTTTTCTGGTTATGTGCCACGACGAACATTGAATTATATCTACTGAACACACACTAAAAACAAAATCTTCCGAAGTAGAGAATTTGCATTCTCCTTCATATAAAGATATGCAAATAATATCATTCTGGATATTCAACAGAAAACAACTACTTTCCTGGCTATTTGCCACGTCGAACATTGAAATTATATCTGTTGAATATCCAAAGAGAGAGCATGAGAAATCAAAATCCTCTGAAATTGAGAATTGGCATTAGAAGTCAAGGAGAAGTATACTTGTATGAACTTTGATCCTGATGAGCCTGGAACGTAAAAAAAAATCATTCGTATCAGTGATATGGAACTTATATCTCACAATCATATATGCATATCTTTATATCGCTTTATATGAAGGAGAATGCAAATTCTCTACTTCGGAAGATTTTGTTTTTAAATTCTTATCATGTGTGTTCAATAGATATAATTCAATGTTCGTCGTGGCATATAGCCAGAAAAGTAGTTGTTTTCTGTTGAATAGACCGAGAAAGAATTAATATTTTCATCACATGGAGAATGCGAATTCTCAATGTATTTCTTTATACATATATCCATTTCTTTGTGTTCATAAATATATCTGAGAATATTCCTTTTCTAACTGAGTATCCTTGGAATTCCTTAGAATTCCTTGGAATTACTTAGAATTGCCTGTTATTCCTTGGAATTACTCAGAATTCCCTGTAATTCCTTTGAGTTCCTTGGAATTCTTTAGAATTTCCTGTAATTCCTTGGAGTTCCTTGGGTAGAGTTCTGGAATTCCCTGGATTCTTTTGGATTTCTTTAAAATTCTCTGGGAATCCCTGGATATCCTTGGAATTCTTAAGATTTCTTTGAAATGGAAATTCTTGGATTTACTTGAAATCTGTTGAAATTCATTAGGTGAAGTGCGGTATAATTCTGGGCAACAAACAACAAGAATTCCCTGGATTTCTTTTTGTAAATTCATGCGAAATATAAGATAGGTGTACACAATTCTGACCGCAGTTTATTCCTCGAATGAGCTCAAAATAATTTCCACAAATGTTAAAACAATTAACAACAATGAAAGATACGAAGGGAGTGAAACAACTACTTTCCTGGCTTGGCTAATGCCACGAAGAACATTGAATTACATCCTCCCGAAATCTATGCATCGATTCTTACGGATTCGTATATAAACGAATACTGATGCAAGTGTTTCTTTCCTTAATATGTCAATTATCTTCAGTTGATATAATTGACCTTGAATTGTCACCAGTTCCTTCGTCTCACTATTTTCGGAACTATTTCCAAGAACTTTCAATAGTTTCACAGTCTAGGTATAATGGATTCACGATCATACATTATCTACTTGTTTGGAGTGGCACAAGCGTCATTTTTTCAATATTTAATTCATTGAATGAAGGGGAGAATCGGGAGTCTTCATCAGACATTAAAAAAAAATAATGAAAAAATCACATCCTCCGGAAATCTATGCATCGATTCTTACGGATTCGTATAAACGAATACTGATGCAAGGTTTCTTTCCTTAATATGCCGATTATCTTGATTATCTTCAGTTGATAAAATTGACCTTGAATTGTCACCATTTCACCATTATCTTCGTCTCACAATTCTCGAAACTATTTCCAAGAACTTTCAATAGTTTCACAGTCTAGATACAATGGTTCCACGGTCATAAAAAGCGAGATCAAAAGGGTCCTCTTTCGTCCCACAATCCCTTTTGAATCACCTCAGTTTTTCAAGAAATCTAACATTTCCTTAATTCCTCTGAATTTTCACAACTTCTCTGAAATTCTCACAATTTCTCTTAAATCCCTTGGTTGCTTTTATTTTATGTATCAAAATTCCCTCGACAATTCCTTTAAATTATTCATAATTTTCTTGGCTTCCTCAATAATTTTTCCTCAAAATTCATCAGTTATTATGCTTACTAAATCCCTAAATTTTGTTTAAAGATTCATTGGTTTTCCTGGAATTCCTGCAAGTTTCCTCCAGTTTTCTTTTTCAGGAAATCTCATTACGGTCTCCCAGTTTTCCCTAAGCTCTCCGAATTCCTGTGACATTCTCAACTTCTCAAGTACTGCTCTTATGTACCTACCACAATTCCTCTAACATATTTATTATTCTTCTCAACACCCCTATTTCTTCTCAAAATTCATTAGTTATCCTTAAACCTCACAAAATCCTTTCAATTTATTCAGTATCATTGGTTTTTCTAGAATCTTCACAAGTCTCCTTCAGTTTTTCAGGGAAATCCTATTATGTTTCCCCAAAAATTTAGGGGAATTCTTACAGGAGAGCTCACAGGTTAGGTACTCTGAAATTCTCACAATTTTTCTTTTTTTTCTTCATTTATTCATATAGAAAAACACATTGCTAAAGTATTGATAAGCTACTTCGTTATTCATTTAGGACTTAACGGACAAAAAATACCCCGTTTATCTTTGTTACCATTGTTACCAACTAAAAAACTAAATTGACCCTGCAAAGTATAAATCAATAATCCTCAATTATGCTGATTAATCTTGAATATTGTGCTTTATCTCTTTTAACCAGTTTGTGACAGGAGTAGAGTAGGTTAGTTCTTTCTTTCTTGAATTGAATCCCATGATTGCTCTTATGTACCACAATTCCTCTAAAATATTCATAATTCTTATTCTTACCGCCCTCTCCGTTCTTCTAGAATTCCAACAAGTGTTCCTTCAATAGGAGTGTTTCCTGTATTCAAATTTGTATATATAACTGTGAAGTTTATGAGTTCACAATCTCATTGTTATCTGTTTATTTATTTTTTCATGGTGTAGCTAGAGTAAATATATATATGAGCTGTTTCCGTTGTATTCGTTGATTCATTTGTTGATTATTGTGATTGATATGAATAATGGGAATCCCCATTATCTCAATGTTCCCTTGAAATTGAAAACCCATCTTCCTTTCGAATTCTCAAAAATTCTACCTAAAAAATCGGTTGTCAAAATCCTACAAGTCCTCCCCTGAATTACCTTGATAATTCTCAATTTTCTATTAGTTCTCTTTTAATTCCTACAAAATGCGTCATTCTTAATAAATTCCGATAAATAACAAACAAAATGATAGGCAATTGGAAACTTTTATGCAATATTTACCTCAATTTTAACCTTGACCCTACAAGGTTGTCGACCTAATTAGAATCAGAATAAGCAAGGACGAACAACCCCATTACTAAAAGCGAGACTAAAAGTATCATGGTCATCTGAATTTTATCAATTCCATTTTCTATAACAGTTAACAAAAACAGATTTGAAAGAATATATTATAATCTTTCAAACTGTGACAAAACCAACAATGTTGTATGTATGTTTGAATGTTAACGTTAAAACGTTATGTAGCATGCAAGGTAGCATGATTTCTTGATCGATTTTACGTTGAAACGATGATGAAAAAGTTATGGTCAAGGAATCAACGATCTTCATTCAAATAGATTGTAGTTCCAGTTAGAGTCATTTTCTACCTATCTATCCCTATATGCCCTTTTCTCCTTTGTTTTTTCAACTATATTTTTGAAATTTGGAACATCGAATATGCTCAATAGAAGGCACTTCCTCACATCTTAGGATTTTTTTTCATCTTCCGGTTTTCCTGGAAATGACATCAACTTTCGATTATATTATTGAATCTTTGAATATTCATGGAAAGCAATGGAGTTTTACGCACTAGTCGAATTTACGCCACAAACTTATTTCATATTGATCATTTCGTGTATAAACAGAAGTTGTTGCAGTCATTGGTTGTTTAAAATCATCGCAAATATATTGTTTTCAATAATAAATCGAACCGAAAGTCTTCGTTATCTGAATTCTGGCTTTCGCTTAAAAAGTAGGATCACATATTTCGACACTGCCAGATTTGTAACTAGTAATAACCTTATGAGATTCAATATGATCAATAAGAACAGTATTCACATTCACAGAAAACAATAGGTCGACCTGGTCCCTAATATTCCTAATAAAGATCGAGATTTTATTTAAACCCGCATTATTTTGTGGCACTGGCAACAGCGTGATGCCTAGAGTTCCCAGAAATACAAGAAGAGAAGAAGAAGACGAACTTCATTGTCAACCTAATTTACTAACGTCACCTTCATCCGTTTCATCTTCAAATCCTTGTTTCATCTAGTCAAGATATGAATATTCAAAGATATTCCTTTTATCATCTGATTCTTCAGTTGTGTGTTGTGTTCTCTATTACCTGCAGTGAGTATTCAGTCCAGGAAATTCACTAGAGCACCTTCTGAGCAGGTTAACTTTTTTCATATTTTGATTGAAATGACAATGTTATGAAATATTGTGAATATCAGTAAATTGAAAAAAAAAATGTAAAAAACATCAGTGAATTAGTTAGGGATGGTTAGGGTTAGTACTTCGAAATAATGAAATAATATGTTTCAGGGAAACAGGCCGATTCAAAAATATATCACCGATAGGATTTGTATACAGTGTGTCCGTTAGATTCACTAGTGGATGAATCGGGTTGCCATTGAAAAAAATATCGATGTCATTTCTCCTACACGAATCATTAGAAAGAATGTTTGAAATAGAATAAGATACGACGAGTTCGAGCGTTCTTTCCAAAAATTGTTCCTTCAATTTTTTTACAAATTTATTTACTAATTCACCAGAGCCCAGAGCACTGAATTTAAGGAACGTACTTTATACAAACCCAATATATTATGATATATTTTTTCCATGGAGATTCCATGAACTGAATAACATATAGGGTGTTCCATTTGAAGAAAATCATTGCGGACGTCATCACTCAAACGGGGATCACCCTGTATATTCAAAATACGTTGGTAAATTGGGATCAAGAATCGACCTGTTTCAGGAGATTCCTCAGGAATGGACAGTTAAGCAAAAAATGAATTTAATAAGTACTCTACGAAAGCGTCGGAAGCCCAGTTATCATAGTTATTTCGTAGAATTTTTTAGTTATCACCTCGGTTATCACCGAGTTATCACTTGAAACTCTAAATGTTAGAATAAATAAGTAGCCGCCTCAATCCATTTTTTCTATTATCTTTTTTATCAACAGATATAAACATTGCTTCGTACATATAGGTTTAATAGACCCAAAATAAACATCTCTAAATCTATCCTAATTTTTCAATTAGACAGAGCTATTTTAAATTAGGTAGTTGCTCTTTGGATGCACTCCATAGTCTCCATAACTTTCATGGGAGTTATAAATAGCTGGTTTATTTTTAGTTACACATAACAAACTTATTAATAGACAATAATAAACTTGATAGGACAGTGACGTTTGCTCTGTTTTATATACCTAGTTACATTCATGTTTGAACCGGTTAGCACCTGATTACAATAAATTGATTGTCCATTTGCTACAAATTGAGAGAAAATAATACTTGGAATAATCTCTTCTTTGCCTTTCAAATTTTTATTACGTCAATCTGGAATGAAGCTTCACTTCAAATCAAGCACTACAATACAATACGGTACTTTCAATTCTATGATAATTTTACGACGACAATTTTAATTCCTTATCTATCCTTATCATTTTTTTTTAAATATACATTCAATTCGGAAAGAACCAATTAATATACAGATTTCACAAGATTTTTAGGTTTTTATATTGATGGATCATTTGAAAAAAAAAACTGTATCCTATCACTGGTGGTATTTTATTCAAAATTCGAAAGTTTATACCTATTAGGACCTATCTATTTTTGTCCTATTTACTCAAATTTGCAATAATTAACATCGATATAAGGAAATATACGTTTGAGACCACTAATGAAATTACATATAATATACAGGGTGTATCTAAATAACACCGAAAAAAATTCAAGTGTTGATTCCTTGTGAAATTTTGGCAAATGAGGTTCATATGAAAATGTGTCATAACTTACTTCGTTTTTGAGATACAGGATGTTGAAGTTGAAGGTATTAATTGTTTCTATTTATAACCCCCCATGGTGCCAAAATTCAGGATGGTTGGTTAGTAACAAAGTCCCAAAATATCAAAATGATTATAATTTGAGTTATTGAGTAATCTCAAAGGAAGTCTCGAAAACACCTACATTAAAATTTGGAGTCGAATCAATTTTTAATTGTTTCCTCAAAAATTAAGCTAGATACAAAAATCACACAGAGGATAAAAAAGAACATGAAACTGAGAAAAACCGGTGGCGTACAATGATATTCACCATAAATATCGATAAATGTACACACTGTCAAACCACTGGAAATATTATTTCCGATCTAATTGCAACCGAAGAAGCTCCATATTACTATTTACAAAACCATTGAAATTGATGGAAATACATTTGAGTAATGAATAAAAAAACGATTCTGCATGGAAATATTAATACCCTGTATCTCGAAAACGAAGCAAGTTAAGACACATGTTTATATGAACTTTATTTCCTCTGAAATATCACAAGGAATCACCTCTTGAATTTTTTTGGTGTTATTCAGATACATTCTGTATATTATTCATTCATGATTTGAAAACTTGAAAACAACAGTACAATAATTATTATTGTTTCTCATTTGTTATACCCACATACATATATTATGTTGTATATCCCTCGGTATATCCCTATTATAAATAACAAGTTTTCTTGAGGTTCCTTGAATTGAAAGAATCCCAATGATTAGGAAATAGGGGTGTGAAATTAACATCCTTTTTGTGATGAATCATCTGAATTGGTATTACAGGATTCATTAAGAATAACGAAAACAGTAAATTGAAATCCAAATGTTCACATGTCCTTGAATTTTGAACAAGATGAAATAACAAACATTATGCAACGTTCATTGTATTGTCTGCTTCCTGTAATTAAGTTGCATATTTTTGAATTTGATAAACCTTTTGATTAGGTATCAAAGTCATAATATTAATATCTATTTTTTTTTTTAGTAACCATCAAATACAAAATATACTGGTGCCAAGAAACGAAAATGTGGAAGTTCCTAACAGTGTTTCACCTCGAAATCCAATTCCATTGCCTCAGGAAAAGCCAGAAGTAGCAACTCAACTTGATGTAAGGTCTAGTTTTCTTCAATAGCAATAGCAATAAGTGATGTACCGGGTAATACGTTATGAACTACCACAACCTGTAACTCTTTTATTTTGGACAGTAGAAGAAAACAAAAAAAAAAAAGATCTTCTATTTTGGACAGTAGAAGAAAACAAGATACGTTTTCAATATCTGCGCAGATATACAGGGAGCAGCAGATAGTGTATGAATTTCAAAATATATTTCCTCACCATTGAAAAGACCCAGGGAAAGACCTTTCAAATAGTTTTTCAGAAATATCCCACCTAATATATTCATATTCAGTATTTCTCAATTTTTTGGTATTCAAAACTACAGAGTTTGATCGATTTTTGAACCACTTTCGAGAAAAAACGTCATAACAATGATTGCAAATCTAGGTAAGTTTGATATACCGGGTGTAACAAGATCATGGTACACCCCCCGTATCTCCGTTAGTTTCAGAGGTAATTGATTGCAATTTGGGATATCCCATATACATGATAAGAGACACTTTTTGACCTACAAATGTTTGTTTTTCCAATTCCGGTTTCGCCGGAAGTGATACCAGCTCTCGATTTTCAAATGGAACACCCAGTATATTATTACATTTCTGAAATCTGCATAATTTTCTGAATCCAATGATACCACATAAGTGACATTTCAAACGTAAGCATTTTTAATATTTCAATTTTTAGTTTTCTATTTAAGAGGAAGTTGTACTATGATATAAAGCAATAATGCAAGGGTTTCGTAGTCCCTAAATTTTCAGGGTCATTTTTCATTTTGAGTGGATGAAAAAAATTGTACATATTCGTGAAGATCTCATCTATGTTCCTGTCGTCTTACTTTTTCGAAAATCGATTCGATTCTTCCAAAAAAAAATTTGGAAAATCATCAAAAAACACGTTATTTTGCGATTTTTTTTAAAAGAAACTGAATCCAATTTCGAAAAAGTGAGACGACAGGAACATAGATTAGATCTTCATATATATGTACTAATTTTTTCATCCACTCAAAATGAAAAATTAGCCTAAAAATTTAGGGACTACGAAACCCTTGCATGGCAACAATTTGTATCCAGAGAGTGGCGCCGCTCTCAGAATTGATAGGAATTAACATTTATGAATGGAGATGAAATATACATTCCTTATTTGCAATGTTTACGAGGGTCTGGCATGTGTAAAAAATTAAAATTTTATAATTTCAGTGGGATATCAAATTATCATCATTTCATATCATTTCAGACTGCTCCAATATTACATAGAAATTGAAGAATATATGTTAACACATCAGTTATGTTACGGTGAGGTTCTCACAGATAATATTTCTTGGGTTCTCGAAACATGGAATATTTTGAAAAATATAACGTTATAAACGTTTAGATTACCTCGGGAATAATGACGGTCGAATCAGAAACAATTGTGGTAACGAAAAAAAATCTACTTCCATCCAGTTCTAGGCATATCAAAAAAATATTTATCGCAATAAAAATGAATGCGCTTTTTTCATCGGTATCAAAGTTTTTTCCACGACGACTCATTAGCGCTGCGGTTTGACCAAAGATCTTTTGACCCTCGCCGCATGATTTACGACCTTTTATAAAAATAGGTACCGCTGTTTGCTGTTTTCGTAACTTCAAAGCTACCAATGGAAAAGAAGCGCGAAAACCTTTCAGCATGCGGGGTGAGATAATTATGTATTTCCAAAGATTACTGAATGTATTTCCATGTATTTCTGGAGCAATCATTCATGATTTGTGCACATCAGCGGGAGTATTGCGATTTTGAAAATTTTTCAACAATGACGCGTGCATGGGGCGTATAATTTGCTCAGAGTATGCTGACCGAGCATTTCTGATTCGGTTGTTTTTTTCAAATTGCATATTTGAATATAATATAGATATTGTATAGATACCACCAGTGGAATAATGTCGATCAACCCTTTCAGAAGGGTAGTTTATTTTTGCTGTTTTTCAAAAATCCTTGCTGACCGAGCATTTCTGGTATACGATTTTTTGCTCCAAATTGCATATTGGTATATAATATATAGATATATAGATGCAACCAGTGGACTGATTCTGATCAACCCCTCCAGAGGGATAGTTTATACTTGCTGTTTTTCAAAACTCCCTTGCGGACTGAGCATTTCTGGTACGAGTTTTTGCTCCAAATTGCATATTGGTATATATATAGATATATAAATGCCACCAGTGAGATTATTTCGATCTACCCAACAGCAGAACTGAATTACCCCTCTGAAAGAAAATACGATATTATAGGGATCCCCAAGATTTATATTGAATACGTTTTACCAGAAATTTTAGATAGTGGAACAAATAAGGGCATAACAGTATGGGACAGAATGAAAAATTTAAAATAAAATAAATCTTAAAAATCTCCTGTTTTTTTATATTTGTTTCACAAAATTTGGGTAATTCTGGTACAAGAAATCGTCCCAACTAATATTATTGAATACTGTCTGTAGGTTAATCGAGGAGGTATGGTTTATTCATTTTACTTGATTTTTTCTCTCCTCGTTTTTATTGAATAAAAATATGCGTATTATTTCAATATATTTGTAGTGGGATACAAATCAGATGATTAGAAAGGTTGTTTTGCCATAACATCATTTCTATAAAATATGTTTTTACCATGAATATTGATCAAGGAACTTTCATTATTTTATTTATACTTCTTTTTAGTTCGGCTATCCATGAAAACGGGATTCTTCAGTTTTTCGAACTATTCTACTAACTTATTCTCTACTTCTATTTAGTTCGGCACTCTATATATCTCTTTATTTTTTCATTTATTTACTACTCACTTCTTTTCAGTTTGGCTGTCTATAAAAACGTATCTTCATTAGTTTTTGAAACTACTATGTATTACAATAGCTGATACCTAGCAGACGTTTTGGTATATTATACATTTTCTTTTTGAAAATATTTTTTTAGTTATATATTCATCAACACACTTTTATTATTTTGTTTTGAACTTCTGTTTAGTTTGGATATCCATGAAATCGTGTTTCATCAGTATTTCAAACTACTTTTTTTATTTTCTACTTCTTTTTACTTCGACAATCTATCTCGTTTTTTAAACTATACTCGAGACTATACTATCAATTTTCTACTTCTATTCAGTTTGGCCTCGAGTTTGGCTGTCTAAGAAAGCGTGTTTCATTATAGTTTTTCAAACTACTATTTATTACAAAGCTCTTTCACCATATTGGATCCGCCATCTCGAATTTCCTAATTTTAAAGAATAAAATCATAATCTCCAACCTCGAGAACCCCCAGATACCAATTTTGAATGGAATATGACCATAATTACAAAACTCGTCCGCCATATAGGATCCGCCATCTTGAATTTCCAAAATTTGACGAAAGAATCATAATCTCCGACCCCGAACACCCCCAAATACCAATTTTGAATGGAATCGGATAACAATACTCGTTTGCCATATTGGATCCGCCATCTTGAATTTTCGATTTAAAAAATAGATTACGACCGATTCTCATACCTACCGAATCAGCACAACAAATTTCATACGGATCGGTCGAGCCGTTTCGGAGGAGTACTGATTTCCTTTCGTGCGCTCCAAGCGATAAAAAAGAAAAAAAAAAAGATAAATCGGAGCTAACTGAACATATCCTTACTGAAGATGGACAACATATGGCAGAATAATAATAATAATGGAATAATATCAAAATCATAGGAAAGGAAGTTAACAACCAAAAAAGAAAAATCAAGGAATCCGCTTGCATTCTTCTGAACGGAGACAATAGCATTTCTTCCTGTTCAGTTGATATAGATAGAACATGGTATTCACTACTGATGAGGGCTGAACATAACAATGGTAGATTCAAGATCAATTAATGAAAACATCCTGTAACTCATTTGTAGACTAAAATCACCCATTCATATGCCAACATCAGTATGACACTGAAAACTGTCAAACTATAACCAGCACAACTTCCAAAGAGAAATATTTTGCATTTTCATGTTGAGAACGGGAGCAGATTCGGTCCCGAAACGTCCAAAGATAAGTAAAGATTCGATATTTTTTCAATATATCTATATTTCTTCCCTTCAAACATCATCTGATTTGTCCCAGTACAAATTTGAAATTATATAATAATATTGAAATAATACGCATATTTTTATTTTATAGAAATGGGGAGAGAAAATTACAAAAAAACCAAGTAAAATAATATTATAGAATTATTGATTTTCCATTTCTGCTTTCAATATTATTATATTATTTACACTTATAACTTCAAATCAATCAATAAGCAAATAACAATTTAATATCGATATAATTTGAGGAGAAATTAGTATCGACAGAATACAAAAGCAACAGCTTTACAGTCGTGTGAAAATCATTGTAAGATACCTCGGAATATACTGACAACAGAGTTCTTAAAAATGAAAAAAGATATTGCATCAACTTCAAAATCGGAATGATTTTTCTTGCTATTTGCAATCCGGAATGAATTCACCTCGCTGGATTTAAATGAACGCATCCATTACCCAGATGACATCTTTTTTCAAGCTTATAACGAGTAACGACTTGCACTGCTAGTCGACAGTCGAACGATTGGAGCGTTCTTCGCAATGTACGCCAAGTCGACATGTCAGCACGCAGCGGTCGCCGCGTCGTACTGAAGTTTTAGACTCCCCCTCGTAATTCGGCCGAGGAACGGATTTACAAAGGAGTAATGGTTTTTTCGTCATCGGCGTAGTGTTTAAGCTCCACCCACCAGTAGTGAATTTTATACTTCTGCCTCACCCGTTGCCCCTGAGATCTAGCAGTTTTCAAAGTACCACTTCCACTTAAGTGTATGTTTCCGATTTATTCCAATTGACCCGTCTAATGCTAGAAAAATCGAAATTCCGTCAAAAATACTAAATTGCGTTTTTTATGAGCAAATAAAGTTCATCGTAATCGATTTTGGGGTAAAACTCAACTTTTTCAAATGAAACCATATTGGTACCGTGGTACCATTTATTAGTACTATTAATAAGCAATTTATTCATACCTGCTAATAAAATGTGCGATAAATATAATCAAAATCACAGCTAAAAGAAAATAAGAAAATACAATTATTTTGTTCTAATTTAATGCTGAGAAGTTACTAAGGTGGCTTTGAAAACAATGAAATTATTCCTTCAGATTGTCAAATAAATGTTTGTTGGTTTATCGGTGATGTTATTGTGTATTGGAAAAGTCTTCACATTTGTTGTTATTCACGTTCAAAATGCCGCACATGTATACAAAGGATGAAAAAGTGGACATGTTAATTATTTATGGGGAATGTAGAAAAAATGCCGTTGCGGCTAGAAACCTTTATGCCGACCGATATCCTGATAGACAATGTCCAGCGAGAAATTATTTTAATCGTCTTGAAAATCAATTCCGAAGAGAGCCTAACCATGATCCCGAAGACAACTTAATCCTTGACGAAGGAACGGAAATTAATGTTTTCACTAGAATAGAAGTTGATAAGACCGTTTCTTTAAGGCAAATTGGGTTTGAATTGGAAATTAGTCACCAAACAGTAAGCAGAATCTTGCACAAACATAATTATAAATCTTTCAAATATCAATTACACCAGCACCTGTACGAAAATGATTATGAACGTAGGAGGGAATATTGCAATTGGATCTTGCAGAATAATGTGCAGCCAAACAATGATTTTATGGGAAGGATTTTATTTTCAGACGAGTCTAGCTTTACAGATATGGGATTATTCAACCGACAAAATACAAGGTATTGGTCACAAGATAATCAAAATTTATTACGGGAGGGTAACTTTCAAGTGCGGTTCGGTTTCAATGTTTGGCTTGGAATACTCGATCGTAGAATCATTGGTCCAATAATATTTGAAAGACCCTTGACTGGAGCTAGATACTTAGAATTTCTGCAAAATGACATTGAGGACAGGTTAACTGAATTACCTGTCCATTTACGACAGTTAATGTATTTCCAACAAGATGGAGCTCCTCCCCATAATTCAAGAATAGTAATTGATTAACAGGCATTCGGAGAAAACGTAATTTCGACGAATGGTCCTGTACGATGGCCTCCAAGGTCACCTGATTTGACACCTCTTGATTTCTTTGTTTGGGGCCATGTGAAAAACATTGTCTATGCAACCTCCGTTACAACTCGCGAGGACCTGGAGTTGCGAGTAAGACGCGCAATTAATAGTATA
Source organism: Phaedon cochleariae (assembly GCA_918026855.4). NCBI lineage: Eukaryota > Metazoa > Arthropoda > Insecta > Coleoptera > Chrysomelidae > Phaedon > Phaedon cochleariae. Next base: position 4,615,395 of record OU896710.1, on the reverse strand, counting down.
ACGGCCCAGCAATTAGCGAACGTTCTTCAAGAAACAGCTATGCGAGTTCAGAAGTGTATTAACGTTAATGGACAGCATTTCGAACAATTGTTGTAATATTTCGTTTTTTTTTTGTATTTCAAAGCCACCTTAGTAACTTCTTAGCATTAAATTAGAACAAAATAATTGTATTTTCTTATTTTCTTTTAGCTGTGATTTTGATTGTATTTATCGCACATTTTATTAGCAGGTATGGATAAATTGCTTATTAATAGTACTAATAAATGGTACCACGGTACCAATATGGTTTCATTTGAAAAAGTTGAGTTTTACCCCAAAATCGATTACGATGAACTTTATTTGCTCATAAAAAACGCAATTTAGTATTTTTGACGGAATTTCGATTTTTCTAGCATTAGACGGGTCAATTGGAATAAATCGGAAACATACACTTAAATAGAAAACTAAAAATTGAAATATTAAAAATGCTTACGTTTGAAATGTCACTTATGTGGTATCATTGGATTCAGAAAATTATGCAGATTTCAGAAATGTAATAATATACTGGGTGTTCCATTTGAAAATCGAGAGCTGGTATCACTTCCGGCGAAACCGGAATTGGAAAAACAAACATTTGTAGGTCAAAAAGTGCTTCTTATTATGTATATGGGATATCCCAAATTTCAATCAATTACCTCTGAAACTAACGGAGATACGGGGGGTGCACCATGATCCTGTTACACCCGGTATATCGCTGCCTATCAATCAATATTGAAATCATTGACAAGGCCTACTTTGGAAAATCATCGAATATCGATCAAACTTTGTTAGTTTGAAAGCCCATAAATTGAGAAATACAGAAGATAAATATGTATACCCTTTTTTTGGAAAGCTCTCAGAAAGGTCTTTCTAATGGTGAGGAAATATATAGGGTATTCCATTTGAAATTCATACTTTTTTGTTGCTTCCTGTATATTCAGATAGTGGAAATGTATCTCTCAATTCGAGAAAGGAAAACAATCCCTGTAAGGCTATTCTCAATTTATTTTTACTGTCAAAACTAAAATAGGGGATGGTACTTAATAACGTGTCACTCAGTACAATGTGGTCAATTCTCGATACATAAAAATCTGTTTTATTTGAAGATACTCGTCGAAACTTGAGAAAGAAATGAAATGAAGATTTTAGATCCATATAAAACTAAAACTTGTTGAAGATGGTTTCTGAAAGATAAAAAGTCGGATTTCAAATTTGAAGAAGCCATTCATTTCGACGAATTTCTTCAAATATTTTCAAAAAAATATATAAAAGCCTCCTTCAGGAGATTGTCTAATGTTCAGGTGTATTAATAACTTCAGTTCAAAATAGAGGTCACTCTTTTACTGGAAATATCGTGGCGATTTTTGCATTATTTTTTCAGATTTTGTAAAAAGAGCCCTCCTCCTTCGGACTCGACCGCTTTCGCCAAAATCTGAAAATAATCTCTTGCAATTTTTAGTTAACAGGCTTTCTTGCAAAATTATCGGTATTTTTTATGAACTCGTGCAATTATAGCCGATAATTCTGTTAGTTCCTTATTAACTTGATGGAATTAGTAAGTAATAATTTTTCTCTCAAAATGGAAGCGTCATGTGTCTATTTTGGCAAAAGGCACTCAGTTTCATTTGACACTATGTAGACAAGCGATATCAGATGTTATGGTTGTAAACGAATTATTAATGTTTGGAATGTTTCTGAAATTTTAGTAGTAAACCTTAGTTAAAGGGCTTTCACGCTGGGTTGATAGTGACGTCAATATGTCAACACATACAGTGTTGCCAGTTGAAAGGAAATGAATGTATGACCCACCGCCCGAATATGGATATGTCTAGTGTTACGATCGACGGACGTTATAATGTTTTTTGGAACCAACTCAAAAGCCGTCCATTTATGTTTCAAAATCAGCACTCGAAGTTGATGAATGAACTTCAATATTTGTATTTAATTAACCATGCACCTAAACAATATACTGAATAAGAAATTTGATGATGATGAAATTCTTATAAAGAATAATAACTTGAAGAATGATTTATTATATAACAACATCAACAAATAATCACAGATTATGACATTAAAAATAACTTATTTCTGTACCAATACACAATCATGTCTTGAATTATTTTTTTTAATAAAACTGATCAGTATTCACATTTACTGAGTGAAAATAATAAAAACTTGGAATTCAATTTTGAGGTTATCTAATCGTTTTGAATGTTTTTCAATTTCTATGAAAATGAAATAGAAATTCGTCAATTGATTTTATGGGAAATAAATAGTGGTGCATCTACTTATATTGGAAATTATGAAATAGACAACAAGAGTTGTTCTTACTTCAATATTCTCAATATAATTCATGAGGAAAACCCACAAAAACTCATCAAACCACGTCACTACACTAAACTAACACAAATCATATTTGGATCATTCGGACAACACAAAATATCATTATTAATACCATCATTCAACTTACATCTCTCACAGCAGTCATTGGAAGTAATGGACCATCTTCAGCGCTTACGCACTCAATGGTTTAGGAATTTTGAATAAATCGAATTTCACCTATGATCCACAAATATATCACAAACAATTCCTTGAAAGTACAAATTGCCAGTAATGAATAATTCGCAGAGATCAGCTGATCACAACAAATCGCTTCTAGAAATGTCAAATAAATCTGGCATCGGTGTACAGTTTCGCCAACTCAAATCGATAACGCGGTTCGCCCATTTCGAAAGTTACTAGTATTTTTCGATGTGCAGTTTTGGCACGACATTGTTACCAAGTATTGCGCAACTATCAACCCAGCGTGAAAACCCTTTACTAACAAAAAAAAGTAATTGGATATCAAATAAAAAGTTTGTTATTTGATGTTTCTCACATTTCAGTAATAAAAACGAGTTATACCTAAGTGTCTAAGTGGATCTTCTCATCATATTAAAATCTCCAATTTATGAAATTTTCTTACCGAATCTCCCACGCAGCAGAAATATTTCCCAATAATGTTGCTGCTAGGAAGTGATAATTTCTTTATTATTATTCACCTGATTAAACAAGTGTTACTTCTCATTAGAGTATCCTGGAATAATGGTGCTTTCTCAGGTTAGTGGTGGAAAGACATTATTATACCCCGCCTACGCCTACTAGGTTTTCATTGAGAATAACAATGCATGAGGCAAATCAGTATTCTTCAGTACGTTTTTTTTTCTGTTTTTCTCTTAGATAACGAGTACTCAGCTAAACGAGCACTTTTCGCCAGAGGAAACCACCCACTGGTTGACTGCGAACAGATTCGACAAGTACGTCGAAACATTCGAACGGTTCTCCGGAGACGACATGCTGAGAATGTCCAAGGAGGATCTGATCCAAATCTGCGGCGACGCGGACGGTATACGACTGCACAACGCGATCCATCTGAAGTGAGTTGAGATTGTGTGGAAACCACCATAAATTCCTGATCATTGATAGTCCAATAAATAAAGGGAAAAAGTTAACGTTAATTACGCACTATTTTCATCTTCCGGTTGGAAGTAGCTTTTGGTACCTCATTAAACATGAGACAAAGTTTGACTGGAAAACGCGTGCGATGGCGGAGAAAATGGCCCCAAAAGACCAGAAAAATAGGTTTTCAGCCAATTATCTCCTAAAATATGGCAGTTAGAGATTTTTGGTTCAGATAAAAATTGAAGTTCAGTTAATTTTCTACAAAAATGGTCCTCATCATTTTTCTCGAAAATTTGCCCGGTTTCGAGAAAAACGGCACGAAACGTACCTCGAATAATGAGCTTCTGTGTTGTATGCCGGAGAGCACAGTCCGTGTATTTACACATCGGCGGGGGGACAAATTATTCAATACCTTTGTTAAAAATGCATATTTTCTCATGATTCAAAGTTTATGTAAAAGAGGAATTCTGCTGCTATCATACCCTGTGAATTGAGTCACGCTTGACTCTTTTGGCCATATCGGAACATGGGTCAAACTTTCTGCTCCCGGTCAATTTTGACCTCGCCAGGAATTTGTTCCTATTTTTTTTGTATTGCACTTATTTACTCAAAATTTTCTTGATTATGGGTCCTCATAAGGTCCTTTGTCATCCCTGAAATTTGTATACCCTAATTTTTTTAAATTTTTATTTAATCTTTGTTTATTGAATCCCAATTAACCATCAATTAAAAATTTATACATGATCCGATACATCATTTGAAAGCTAAGAAGGTCTACTTTTCGATTGTGCAATCACTTTTTTAGACGAAGTCGTCCATTTTTCAATAAAATTAGAAAAAGCGGGGTCAAGGAAAAAACGCACTTCTTTTTCGGTGTTTTTTTTTCTCCGTGCTCTTTATTTCTAACATTTTAACACCTTAACTAGTGTAACGGGGGAATTCCCACCTTTCCATCGATGTATATAAGTCATACCTTTGATATCCCGGGAAAAAACCAATATATCTGAATGTACACGCTATAATTTATTACTTTCGTTCCTCCGTCGTTGCGCTCGGGTCGTCTGCTACAAACCATGCGGCCACGCAGGGTATGATAGCAGCAGAATTCCTCTTTCACATGAACTTTGAATCATGAGAAAATATGCATTTTTAACAAAGTTATTGAATAATTTGTCCCCCCGCCGATGTGTAAATACACGGACTGTGCTCTCCGGCATACAACACAGAAGCTCATTACTCGAGGTGCGCTTCGTGCCGTTTTTCTCGAAACCGGGCAAATTTTCGAGAAAAATGATGAGGACCATTTTTGTAGAAAATTAACTGAACTTCAATTTTCATTTGAACCGAAAATCTCTAACTGCCATATTTTAGGAGATATTGGCTGAAAACCTATTTTTCTGGTCTTTTGGGGCCATTTTCTCCGCCATCGCACGCGTTTTCCAGTCAAACTTTGTCTCATGTTTAATGAGGTACCAAAAGCTACTTCCAACCGGAAGATGAAAATAGTGCGTAATTAACGTTAACTTTGCCTTTTTTTCCTCCTTCATTTATTGGACTATGAGCAAATTTCCAGCATTCAAAGTTTTATTCCTCTGAAAATTTTTGAGAATTCATTGAACACATATCTTTTATTTTTGTCTTGCGATCAAATTTGAGTTCAGAAAAATTCGTGAAGATATAGTTTCGGCTCCTGCATCATTCTCATGACATAACTACATACATTATTCCAGATTTTTTGGGATTTTCTCTTCAAGTATCCATTAGTGGTAGTGGGAAGTGCCATGAACACATACTAAGAGTCCTGACTCGTTGTGGATAAGGGTATGAAGGTCATTTTTGAACGTGCTACTTGAATAATTCGAAAATCGGGGCATAATCGAAAATGTGCAAATTTGTATATTTGCACAGCCTGACATTTCCTATAAAAAAGACTCTATCCGTTTTTAATCTACAACTGATAGTTTCTGAGATACATAAGATAAAATAATCGCGAAGTATTAAAATTATAATTTATAGGTATGAGATTGATGTTTAACTTGAAAAGTAATAGAAAATAATGCTCACTTGTAATACTGCTAGATGATAAATTATTTCCGGACATTTTTTCGAGCTCATGAATATTTTCAAAATCGGTAAACAAGTTACTTGGGAAAAGTATCTCCAATTTTCAAAAAGAAATCACCATCTATGATAGAAAACTATCGTCCAGTAACTGTCCCATATGGACTTTCAAAAATATTTGAGTACGCATTCCTGGATCGTCTCAATTCCTTTTTGAACCAACATAACATTTTTACACAAATGCAGCATGGATTTCGCGAAAAAAAATCTACAAAAAATACTGCCATGTTTTCATTATACAATGAAATCATAAAATATGTTGAAAAAGGTGAATGTCCGGCAGCAATCTTTTGTGATCTAAGCCGTGCGTTCGACTGTGTCAATCACCAGAAGCTCTTAGCAAAACTGGAAATGTATGGACTAAGAGGTGTCTCGCTCAGCTGGATACCTTCATTTCTCAAAAATCGGAGTCAGTATGTGTCCCTTCAGGCAACCATTAATATCGATTCTGTAATAGCTGGGTGTCATTATACGGCCTATGCTGATGACTTATCTTTGATTATTTCTGCCTCAGATACCAGAATTTTGGAAATTAAATGTATCAGTGCAGTTAGTCAGATATCAAATTTTTTTAATAATCGGTTATTTTTCAATTCAGATAAAACAGAGATTATCCGCATACATAATAGACAGAATAAAATAGAAAGATTTAGTTTCATGGTTGACAATGTAACATATCTGGAGACTAACGAAAGTGTCAAGTTTCTGGGTATTTTCCTAGACAAGTTTCTGAACTGGAATGTCCACTGTCAACACTTAATTTCCAAGCTTAATTCCCTGAAGTTTCTTTTTATGAATTTGCGCTCGGTTTTGAATAGAACTCAGCTGCTGAATATTTATTACTCCCAGGTAGAGTCCAGACTTAGGTATGGTGTCTGTTTTTGGGGTAGTTCAAGCATGGCGCAAGATGTATTCATTGCCCAAAAACGCATATTGCGATGTATTGCGAAGGTCTCGGCCACAGAATCTTGTAAACCACTCTTTATAGATTTCAATATGCTAACGTTAGTATCTATATATATGTCAGAAATATGTCTGTATATATATAAAAACAGGTCAGTTTTTGAAGTGAATAAAAATGTTCATCACTATAACACCAGGATTAAAGATCAATTTCATGTACCATTTGCTAGACTAAGAGTAACCTCCAGATCACCTGAGCACATCGGAAGAAGAATTTTCAATAAACTTCCTGACCACATAAAGAATGCAGAGCATCTTGCTCTTTTCAAAAAGACGCTAAACAGTTTTTTGATGCAAAAATGTTATTATTCGCTGACAGAATTTTTAGGCTAGACATAGGTCTTGATCTTTTAATCGTCTTTTCTACATATTTTCTGTATTTTTCCTTCTGTTCTATGTTCTGACAATTTCCTATACAATTTGTAATATTGTCTTATTGGAAAATAAAGTATTATTATTATTATTATTACTTGAATTTTCGAATGCTGACTGGAACTTCGGTCTATTTCTCGAGCCCAAAAAACTTCAGTCAAATCGGACGGGAAATGACATGCTTGAGTGCCATTTTGAATTCTGAAAATTCGATTGGAAATTCCTATTTCTCAACCAAAATTCCCGATATAAATTTTCACTTGTAATACCATTAGACGTTGAATTATTTCCGGAATAGATATTTTGAAAATTATTCAGAATCGAAAATAATTTAACATTGTTAAGAAAATTTCACACCGTATTGTCGTATTGCAATTGGGTATTAAATAATTTTTTAGAATTCATTTACTCATTTGATTTTTACGAAGGCCTGGAAGGGACACGTAAAATAAAAAAAATAACTTCAAAATTCTGAGTTTTAACTCGGAATTTTAAAATTCTACGAAGGCCTGGAAGGGACACGTAAAATAAAATTAACTCTTCAAAATTCTGAGTTTCAACTCGGAATTTCAAAATTCCGACTTATATCTCGGAATTTTACATTAAAGTTCCGACTTACTGCACGGAATTTCAAAATTCAGAGTTATAACTCGGAATTTTGGATGTGAAATTCGAATATTGGATGTGAAATTCCGAGTTATAACTCAGAATTTCAAAATTCTGAGATATAACTCGGAATTTTGAATGTGAAATTCCGAGATATAAGTCGGAATTTCAAAGTTCCGAGTTATAACTAAGAATTTAGAAGAGTTTATTTTTTTTATTTTATGTGTCCCTTCCAGGGCTTCATAAAATTCCGACTTATATCTCGGACTTTTACATCCAAAATTCCGACTTATAACTCGGAATTTTACATCAAAATTCCGACTTATATCTCGGAATTTCAAAATTCTGAGTTATAACTCGGAATATTGGATGTGAAATTCCGAGTTATAACACGGAATTTTAAAATTCTGAGTTATAACTCGGAATTTTGGATTTAAGATTCCAAGATATAAGTCGGAATTTTAAAATTCTGAGTTTTAACTCGGCCTGGAAGGGACACGTAAAATAAAACTAACTCTTCAAAATTCTGAGTTTCAACTCGGAATTTTAAAATTCCGACTTATATCTCGGAATTTTACATTAAAGTTCCGACTTACTGCACGGAATTTCAAAATTCAGAGTTATAACTCGGAATTTTGGATGTAAAATTCGAATATTGGATGTGAAATTCCGAGATATAAGTCGGAATTTCAAAGTTCCGAGTTATAACTCAGAATTTAGAAGAGTTTATTTTCTTATTTTATGTGTCCCTTCCAGGGCTTCATAAAATTCCGACTTATATCTCGGAATTTTACATCCAAAATTCCGAGTTGTAACTCAGAATTTTAAAATTCCGACTTATAACTCGGAATTTTACATCAAAATTCCGACTTATATCTCAGAATTTTAAAATTCTGAGTTATAACTCGGAATATTGGATGTGAAATTCCGAGTTATAACACGGAAATTTAAAATTCTGAGTTATAACTCGGAATTTTGGATTCAAGATTCCAAGATATAAGTCGGAATTTTAAAATTCCGAGTTAAAACTCAGAATTTTGAAGTTATTTTTTTTTTATTTTATGTGTCCTTTCCAGGCCTTCGTAGATTTTCATATAGGTTCATGAATAAAATCAGTTTGGGTCGTAGTTTGGGTAGGAATGATAGTTTCCTAGCTCACAAATTGCTAATTTCTACCTATTGTAGTTGCATGAAAATATCATTTCAGAATGTAACATATTATATTCTTTCATTTCATATCGGGTTACTCCAAGTGGTAAAAAATTGTTATTTTATCATTTAATTTTTCATACTAGTTATAGTAGTAGTAGTAAGAGGGGAGGCGGTCACCTAGCCTTGATCCCCTGCTTCACATATATGTACTTTTCCTTCTCCTAATTCTTCTTTTCGAACCTCCGTGACCTTCTGATGAAGGTCAGTATGTCCGTACTCCCTTAGGTTATTTAGATCATCCTGTTGAAGTGTATCAGCACTAAAAATTTCGAATCTTAGCATTCCATGTAACGCCCTACATTGACCCAGGTAGTGGTATATCATTTTATATGTATAATAGATGCAGTTTGGGCACCAATGGATTCTAAGCCTATCAATTGTTGATTTATACTCATTGTAGTAGCACAAAATGACCATTTTAGGACGTCAAAATATTATTCTCTGCATTAAAACGTAAAAAAAAAATTCCGATTTATTTCGCTGGTATGTGTTCCCGCGAGAAAAAAAATGCCTACTAATTGGCTATGGTGATTTGTCAAAGAAACCCAATTTGACACATCGAATGTATCTATTTAAATAATCAACAATAAGTGATCATCTTCATTATCATTTTCCATATCAAGTAACATTGCACCATTCGTACACGTATGTACAGGGTGGCCAACTAAGACTCCAGAGTTCGACTTTTCTGTTTTCTTGAAGGATACAAAAAAAATTCATGAATCAAAATTGAAGCAATAACCGAGCTTCACATTTCAAAATTTCTTTGAAATACACAGGGTGTTCCGTAAAGTCACAGCACATCAAAGCTATGTTTTTTTCATCGGAACACCCTATATTTCATTTCATTTTTGAATCCTCCCTGAAGATCTGATTTCAACGACCCATCATACTTAGGGTCTAGCAGTGAAAGTTACTGACATATAGGGTGTGCAAAATCGAGATTTTCCAAGTTCAGGATTTTTTTCTGTCGAAACTGTTCATTATTCATCAAAACGGTTTACATGTCCCTATCTCAACTTTTCACTCACTATCAATTGGTGTTCAATTGAAATTGATACAAGGTGGTCAACAAATCTAAATTTATAATTTGTTTCAATTAAATGTCAATTGAACACCAATTGATAGTGAGTGAAAAGTTGAGATAGGGACATGTAAACCGTTTTGACGAATAATGAACAGTTTCGACAGAAAACAATTCTGAACTTGGAAATTCTCGATTTTGCACACCCTATATGTCAGTAACTTTCACTGCTAGACCCTAAGTATGATAGGTCGTTGAAATCAGATCTTCAGGGAGAATTCAAAAATGAAATGAAATATAGGGTGTTCCGATGAAAAAAAACATAGCTTTGATGTGCTGTGACCTTACGGAACACCCTGTGTATTTCAAAGAAATTTTGAAATGTGAAGCTGGATTATTAATTCAATTTTGATACATGACTTTTTTTTGTATCTCTCAAGACAACAGAGAAATCGAACTCTGGAGTCTTAGTTGGCCACCCTGTACAAAGTGCCCACTGATTTGTTTCGGCGTTATTAACCATAAATTCGGCGATGCGTCCAGACTCCAGCCGTTGGCCGATAAAACAAGGCCTGCATGCTCCGTGGGTGACGTCACTTAGTCAGGCCTAACCAGCGGCTCGAAACGACAAGCGCTTATAAGGCGACCGCGTATTTCGATTTTAGTTTTAGATCATTATTGAGCCGATTTTGCTTTTTTTCTGAAGGGCTTCCGGTTGAAAGAGGATGTCAACTGAGCCCTTCTTCGCATCCCATTCGATTTTATTATGGAAAAACGAAGTTTCAAAGCAAAAACCAGAATAAAACACAAATACCCACCTACAGCAACCCATTCGAATTAAATATATTGGCAAAAATTGTAGTGATTCAATCTCATTAGAGGTAAACTTCACACCTACTTATACAGGGCCCGCAGAACATAAACTTATCATGAGATTGATCGGAAGAAAATTGGGGAAAAAGGTATTTTAGTTTGATAGACATGCCGTTTGTTATACCTAATTACCTATATTTATCTTGGAGAATTCCTATTACCTAAAAAATTACCCAGTGAGTGTTTTCAATTTCCTGTTGTTGGATTTTTTACCCAATTGGTCGTTAGACTTGAAACAATAATTTTTATGTAGAGTGTTTGTAGTACATGTTAATATAATAGTTGCAATTTGATCATTGGAATGAATTCTGCATTCATTGCCACGAGGCAAATGACCGTTTTCAGAAAGAAATTTGAGAATGTGTTGAGTCAGAAACCAAAGAGTCCAATGCATTCGAAATATGTTTCAAAGCCCTCTTTTTCTGATTATCAAGACATTTTCCCGAATTATGTATCTCGTTTTTATCTATTTCAATTAGTAATTCCTTGATTTGATTGATATTATTAGAGATAAAAGGTGTTTTCAGATTGGCTTTTAGAGATGTTTGTATCGCTAGGTCATACAAAAATGATTCCACATTCAAAACAAAATCAATCACAACCGAATATGTAATTACGGGCCCTGGAGAATAAGACAATTTGAATAATGTTACTTTTTGCAAATCGATAATTTTGAACCACTTTTCGGGCAACTGAAAAGGCTCTAATAAAACTAGAAATTCTTGAAATTCTGTGTAGCAAAATGATTTTTGGTAATTTTCGAATTCAGTTTTACTTTTGGTAAGTGCTTGTGCCGAATTTTTAGTCTCTATATAGTATCTCAAGTTTTTCATCACGACTTGTGCGTAATTTTACATCTTTCGATAAATAAGATGGACAGTTGGGAAATTGAGTGGGAATAACATCTCGTTTGAGCCTAGGAATTTTCAAATCTATTGTTACAGTTTTGCCAGTTTTTGAATCGGTTGCAGTAGATGAAGTAATAATATCATCTTTAGTAAAATGTAATTCACATACTTTACTGTACTTAGATGGAGTCGTAAAATCCTTGCGGTGAATTGCATGTACCCACTTTTTCGATAGTTCCTTGTCCAATGGGAAACTAAAAGCATGAACTTTTGGACCACCCACATAATTCCCCCGACAAAAGGGAACACAACACTTGTACAACACGAAATATGTCACAAAACAGTAATTTCTCCGCCAATTATTTTGATGAATAAACAACAAGAGCATTCGAGCACACGCGATTTACCTACGCCAACGTTGTTAAACAAAAACAAACTGACGATCGATCGACGCGAATGCCTTGGAAGATGGCCTGAGTATGCGACGTCACGAGCTGTTTACGTCAGAGTCTGCTGGCCTTGTTTTATCGGTGGTAACGCTCCAGCTCCCTTCAGCCCGACAATGGCTGAAGAAATAAAAGTTCAACTCCCCTTTTTCCTCTGTTCAAGGACCATCGCCCCGAAACTAAAGATCTACGTGCGCCCCGACGACCCCGCCGCCGTCTTCACCGCCATCTTCCTCTCATCCCACAGCCGCCTCGAACTGACGCGCAAACTCGCCGCCGTAGCAGGCGTACCACAAACGCGCGTGCGCGACGTCCACGTCGAAGGACCGCACGGCGTTCGCGTCCACCTCAGCGACGACCTGTTGCGCCACGTGCGCCACGAGGCCATGTTCCAGCTGCAGCGCGAGGAGGAGGAGAAGGGAGATGAGGGGATGGGAGGGTGCGTGTTGCTGTTGAAACGGTTCAAGTGAGGGGGCGCGCATGCGTGGCGACCTCTTGCGCCAAAGGTGGCTTGAGGTAGTGTTCGCGTTGCAATCGGTGGGGGATATACGGGGTGATCTACGGTGGATGGCTTATTTGAAGTATGTGGAGAACGAAAAGAGAGAACATTCTGGAAATTGGGATGCTTATTGAATATTTTCATCGATACAGTGTTGCCACTTCTATCAGAAACAACTAGCAACTTTGTTATATCAAATGGAACACCCTGTATTTCACTGTATTTTCTGATTCTTCCCGAGAAGCTGATTTCATCAATGCATCACACTTGGGGTCTAGCAGGAATGATTACAGATATACAGGGTGGGCCACCAGTAACGCCTCGTTCTCTAGAAGGCTAACCACTTATCTTCTTGGAATTCTTCCTCTCTAGGAAGTTGCATGTCAACATAGGCCACCATTTGAAATTATTTTGAAACATACAGGATGTCGCCAAAAATCACAAAACACTGAAGTTGAACTTTTTTCAATCGAACGCCCTATATATTATTTCATTTTGAGATTCTCCCTGGTGAGCTGATTTCAACAATCTATCATACTTGGGGTCTAGCAGTTATAATTACTGAGATATAGGGTGTGAGAAATCGAGATTTTCCAAGTTCAAGAATTTTTTGTGTCTAAACCATTCATAATTGGTCGAAACGGCTCACATGTCCCTATCTCAACTTTTGATCAACTATCTACTGACATTTAATTGAAACAAATACAGGGTGGTGCAGAATTCAGAATCTTGATCACTCGGTATATGTCCCAATTAAATATCAGTAGATAGTTAATCAAAAGTTGAGATAGAGACATGTAAACCGTTTTGACCAATTATGAATAGTTTCGACACAAAAAATTCTTGAACTTGAACACCCTATATTTCAGTAATTATAACTGCTAGACCCCAAGTATGATGGGTCGTTGAAATCAGCTCATCAGGGAGAATCTCAAAATGAAATAATATATAGGGTGTTCGATAGAAAAAAGTTTAACTTCAGTGTTTTATGGTTTTTGGGGACACCCTGTATGTTTCGAAATAATTTTAAATGGTAGCCTATGTTGACATGCAACTTCCTAGAGAGGAAGAATTCCAAGAAGATAAGTGGTTAGCCTTCTAGAGACCGAGGCGTTACTGGTGGCCCACCCTGCATAGGGTGTTCAAGATTTTTCAATTTTAGGATTTTCTGTGTCGAAACTTCATTATTGATCGAAACGGCTTGATAAGCCAAAGGTCTCCTTTTTTTGCGAAGTAATGAATGAAGTACTGTGGAAGCATTTACTGTAGGGGCCGTTAGTGATTCGCTATTTCAATTGTTTGTTTTTTTTTCAGGGTTTTCTGAATTGCTTTTGCATGGATTATTTGTAGCGCTCTGTCTATTTTGCATCCTGTCCCTAGATGAACCAATTCAGGTAGTATTGAATTGGTGTGGTTCAAATGAACTGGTGCTAAAGGGTTGCCAATTTGCGCGTTGTTACGCAAATCATAGGTGTGGGAAATTAGAATTCGGTGCGAGTTATTGCAGCCATTTCATTTTCTCGTATGCTCTATTAGACAGAGCAGTCATTGTTTGTGCTTTGACATTTCAAGGGTTATGAAATTCATTATAAAATAATAATACAATGAGTCATTGTGTTTTCAGATAAGACAGTAAAATAGGAACAATTTTGTGTTGAAAAAAAAAAACTATTTTTTTATCATTCTTGCGTGGGATATTTTTCATGAGAAATCTGTCTTGATATTGATATTTTGAAGATGTTCGAGAGTGAATCAATGAAGACCATTTGGCAACCGTGCGGGGTGATGCTCTAACCGCTTCATGAGAGTTGAACCCAGCCGGTTCAACTCAGAAGTTTTCCGTAGGACACTGTTCAATTTCTATTATTATTATTATTGGTATTATTACTACATTATCATTAGGTCGCTTACTAGTATGTAGTGTTAGTTGGACTGATATAAACTATTATTTAGACCGCTAGATGTCCCATATCCCAGCAACCCGGAAACTTCGTTCATATTACTCGCCTGAAAACGTTCCTACTCAAAGCTTTGGAACTTTCAAACTATTGTACATGACAGCGAGTCATGTTTCTTGCTGTTCGGAAACCTAATTGAGAGTGAATTAGATATGTGACTGATATGATGCACATGATTCATATGTAGGAATCTATTATACAAATCATTTTCAGTCGATTGCACCCCTGTGATGCTAAAGGTTTACGTGACAAAAATTTCGTTAGGACGGTGAGAATAAACACTTGTTTTCTTTCTGTTACCACATCCAGTTAGGTGTATGTCAACGAACGAGGATATTTTTCGATAACATTTGTTATTATTGCCAATACAGTGTGTCCCACTTACCATGCTCACCATGGGTATCTTTTTAACGGTGAGAGATACGAGGTCGGTTAAATGACACCAAATGTGGAGTTTGTCAAGGCCAACTATAATTTGAAAAAATATTTTGATAAAATCTATTCGTTTTTGTTTTATACGCAAATAACAGATTTTGATCATTTTCATGTCTCCTCCATAACTTCTTTATTTATGAAAATACTCAAATAGGAATTCCACATTCTCATGGCAGTTTTTCAAAGTGATTTCGAAAAAAATATGAAATTTATACCAACTCTCCTAGAATTTGAGATATCAGCACCAACTTTAGTTTTTCAAATGTAGGTCATAGCTCACTATGACTTAGTTACAAATAACTTTGTTTTCTCTTACAGATGATATGTCGCAGTAATAGTTTTGTGTTGATAACAACGGAGTTATCTTCATTTATACAAAAACAAAAAATGATTTGGATGCCGCCATCTTGAATAAATAAATTTTAACAAAAAAATTATGATCTCCGACCTCAAAAACCCCCACTTACCAATTTTGAATGGAATCGGACCAAATTTTGTCCGCCATCTTGGAGCAGCCATTTTTTTTAATTTCAACAAAAATTCCATAATTAATTGTCACCGAAATTATGAACACCTGCCAAATTTCAAGTTAATCGAAGTTATGGAATTTTTGCTGAAATTAAAAAAAAAATGGCTGCTCCAAGATGACGGACAAGATTATTTTGTCCGATTACATTCAAAATTGGTAAGTGGGAGTTTTTGAGGTCGGAGATCATAATTTTTTTGTTAAAATTTATGTATTCAAGATGGCGGCATCCAAATCATTTTTTGTTTTTGTATAAATGACGATAACTCCGTTGTTATCAACACAAAACTATTACTGCGACATATCATCTGTAAGAGAAAACAAAGTTATTTGTAACTAAGTCATAGTGAGCTATGACCTACATTTGAAAAACTAAAGTTGGTGCTGATATCTCAAATTCTAGAAGAGTTGGTATAAATTTTATATTCTTTTCGAAATCACAAAACTGCCATGAGAATGTGAAATTCCTATTTGAACATTTTCATAAATAAAGAAGTTACGGAGACATGAAAATGATCAAAATCTGTTTTTTGCGTATAAAACAAAAACGAATAGATTTTATCAAAATATTGTTTCACATTATAGTTGGCCTTGACAAACTCCACATTTGGTGTCATTTAACCGACCTCGTATCTCTCACCGTTAAAAAGATACCCATGGTGAGCATGGTAAGTGGGACACACTGTATACTTGAATACAGTATCCTAACCAGAGATTTGCGTTAAATTTGTTTCGTTTTCGTTATCCAGTGGTGTACTATTTGATTTTTTTAACATTACTGGGGCGACTTGAAATATGGTTAGAGCTTCAAAAAAGAAACCTGGGACGCAGAACTAACAGAATTATAGTCAGGAGTCTCTGCATGTGACTGTTACAGTTTAGAGGAAAGGAAATGGAAGCCTGATGATGGCAATGTCAGAAAGCTCTGGAATTCCTGTGACTACCATCGACAATTGTTTTGTCCCCACCTAGGTGTTTGTTGTGTTTGTTTATTAGTTTTAATCAATTTTGTTTTATTATAATTTAATTAATAATCAACCCAAAATCGATCATATTCATCGCGAGAATGCCTTTAAAATCTTTAGCGCGTCCTCTGTGGTGAAACTAGGAAGAGGAGATGAGACAATTCGGTACGATCTCCACGCAAGAAAGCAAGTGTGGTCCGCTATTCAAAATTCCATAATTTTGTGAAACAGACAATAATGGTGTTGTCACAGGTGTTGTGATTCCGGCTTCCTCATTATTCCCGTGTGTGTGCTGGCCAGCAATGATCGCGACAGAAAATAAAAAGGTAAGATTTTAAAGGCTCGTTTTATAAGTTGTTCGGTTATTATTTTTCTCAAAAGCGACAATCCATTTCATCCCTCCTGAGTAAAATTTCTATTTGAAAATTCTAGTTTCTTAACATTGGAACAATAAGGAACACCTTCTGAAACAATGATATTTTATACTTGGTTTCAAGTATTTTCTTCAACTGGCAAAACTCAATTGTTTTTTTCAATTCTCTTCGTTCCATGTCGCCCCCATGCGACCATATCTTGAAAATTAGACCGAGAATTGACGATTTTTCATGTCGCCCCAGAGTGGGCCGACTTGATACAACAACTTTGATTTTTTTCACAAAAATTGGCCAGGCATTGAATTTTGTCGATGCCTGCCATATATTCCTTTCGGTCCAGAGTAATGTATTATGATTTTTATAATCACTGAATTGAAGTATTCGACGGTTCAGGGCCAATAATCTGACGGAAACATTCCAAGTCGCCCGGTATCCAGTTCGACCTGGTGTTCCTCGTGAGGGTCTGGTTCTTATGGCATTAGCGGTCTAGATAGTAGTTTCTGTTTGTGGTTAAGTTCTTATTTACAAGCTGAATTGAACTTGCGCATACCACGTGATCGATTTGGGAAAGTTGGTAGACGAGTATGCGCAGTACATTCATCGTACTGGTCCGGTCATAGATAATTTAACTTACCTCGTATCATCGCTGTTACTTCAATATGCCGTATGACAAGAAACAAAAACAGCTGGAGTATTGGGTTCGAATCCAGTTATTCTTCCAGAAGTGTTTATTGAATGAATATACTGTGAAGGTGTTAATTGTTGAAGCTGATAAAGATTCGCTATTTCAATGTAGTTTCATTTCCGCTAGTTCTACGCCACGTGTTGACTTGCTAACAAATTCTAATCATCATATTAGCTAGAATCGTTCTTATTGGTCGTGAACGGAAGTTAGGGCAGATCAAGTTCGTGCGAATATAGTTGGCCGGAATGTCAGCAAGAGCTAGACGACTACTGTTTCGTTCGACCTGGCCTCATAAGTCGTACTCGGTCTGCTGACAAATGGAGAACATCACGCTTCGGGCATATCCGCCCAATTAGAATCTGTCGGGATTTAAATGACGATTTTTTTCGTCACATAGTGGTGCACAATTCATTCGTCTGATGACAGTCAGCAGGCACTATATGAACCAGATTTCATTACTCAGAAGTCTAGAGGTGAATGGGGAAGATCACTGAGGTATACAATCAATATTATACAGGGTGTTCTGATTTGTTATACAAAAAATTCAACAGTGTGTTGTACTCGTTGAAATAATTAAAAAAGCATACAATACAGAAAATATGAGTCTGAATATTGTTTTTTGATGAACAGTTCGAAACTGTTTGAGATAAATCAACAAATTTTCTCACCGATACTGAACCTTTTTCGCTAAGATGAAACAGTTAGCATAGCACTTTTGTTTTTAATTATAATCGAATATTATTGAACTGAAAATGTAATGATATCTCCGAACCGATTTAACTCGAAAACGGCGAACGTATCAAAAACTCACAAGTTAGCTTTTTCAGGCAGAGATCTATGTATTTTCAGATTTTGAACTACAAATCAAAAAAGAAATTCACAATTGGGGTGATTTTTTCTTCACCACCCCCAGATTCAGCCGCTACTGAATTGCTCGACGAAATGTTTTTTTTTTTTTGTATCTTGTAGAACGTAAAAAGTTGAGTATCTGTGATGAATTTTGTGGATTTATTTCAAACCGTTTCGAAATTCTCTTCAAAAAACAATATTCAGACTAGTATTTTCAACACCCTATATCTCCGAAACGACGCGTTTATAAGTATATGTTCACTTAGACTTCTTTTATTATTTCAACGAGTACAACATATTGTTAATTTTTCTGTATTACAAACCGGACCACCCTGTATATAGAGTATCAAAATCAGCAATGAAAACTTTCAAAATCTCATTTACTGGTAGTTTTTTGGATAGAGCTCACGATGTCGTTTTAAAAAATCATTGGTCTTCCCCATCAATGATGAATATTATTGCCATTATAATAATATAATCACAAGATTTTGTCTGCAATGAGGGTATAATTATTGAAAGGTGAATGAAATTCATTGATTAATGATTATTTTAATTATGACTACCTCTTGCAATTGAAGATTCTCTGCAAGGTTTTTCTTAACTGCTCCAAGCGATAAAAAAAATGGTGAACATTTAAAAACTGCGAGAAAAATCTTCCAATCAAATTCTCATCATTCTCGTTGTTATTGAAATATAAATATTGTATTCAAAGTATACAATGCTTATGGAATTGATGATGTTTATATGAGTTATTATATGTCGATAATACTCGAAATTTCAAAATGAAAAAATTGTTTTAATTGATTATGGTATAGTTTATTTTTCGTTTCATTTAGCACATACACATTTATAAAGTTTTGACGGATTGACCATATGTTTTTATGATATATTATGTATTTATCCTTGTTATCTAGTAAGTATTAGACAGATTTAGTTCAGTGTCATGATTTTTCTTTTTCTTTTACTGGGTACGCTCAAATTCGAGTCTGCACTGTTTTTTTTTTGTTCTAACCAGTAAGATGTTGAATTGATTAGGGTGCCCATATATTCACAGCATTCACAGTATCAGCTGTTTTTTTTTCATTTTCATTCGTTTTCTTAGCATTTAAATACTGGACCTCAATTAACATTCCTTGTTTACTGAATTCCTATTAAGGATATTTAGCAATGTTATAAATGTTCTCTCAATTCATGTCTTACTGTTTGGTATTCCAATATTTATCACTATTATACAGTGTGTCCCACTTACCATGCTCACCATGGGTATCTTTTTAACGGTGAGAGATACGAGGTCGGCTAAATGACACCAAATGTGGAGTTTGTCAAGGCTAACTATAATAAAAAAAAATATTTTGACAAAATCTATTCGTTTTTGTTTTATACGCAAAAAACAGATTTTGATCATTTTCATGTCTCCTCCGTAACTTCTTTATTTATGAAAATATTCAAATAGGAATTTCACATTCCTATGGCAGTTTTTCAAAGTGATTTCGAAAAAAATATGAAAGTTATACCAACTCTTCTAGAATTTGAGATATCAGCACCAACTTTAGTTTTTCAAATGTAGGTCATAGCTCACTATATGACAGTTACAAATAACTTTTTTGTCTCTTACAGATGATATGTCGCAGTAATAGTTTTGTGTTGATTTTACAACGGAGTTATCGTCATTTATACAAAAACAAAAAATTACTTACCAATTTTGAATGGAATCGGACCAAATCTTGTCCGCCATCTTGGAGCAGCCATTTTTTTAAATTTCAACAAAGATGGCGGACAAGATTTGGTCCGATTCCATTCAAAATTGGTGAGTAATTTTTTGTTTTTGTATAAATGACGATAACTCCGTTGTAATCAACACAAAACTATTACTGCGACATATCATCTGTGAGAGAAAAAAAAGTTATTATTTTTTTCGAAATCACTGCCATGAGAATGTGAAATTCCTATTTGAATATTTTCATAAATAAAGAAGTTACGGAGGAGACATGAAAATGATCAAAATCTGTTTTTTGCGTATAAAACAAAAACGACTAGATTTTATCAAAATATTTTTTCACATTATAGTTGGCCTTGACGAACTACACATTTGGTGTCATTTAAACGTTAAAAAGATACCCATGGTGAGCATGGGTAAGTGGGACACACTGTATCCCAGCAAACACAATTATGTAAAATTGACATAAGTGTTACATAACTGACAATACGTGTTATGTAACTATGTTATGTAAGACTTACATCACTGTTATGGCGAAATGTCCGCCACAAATACTACATGATTATTACGTAACAATTATGTCACTATTTTATATATATTTTATATAATTTCGTTGCTATAAATAAGATGTTACGTATATAACAAACTGACATAAATATTACATAACATTCTCTAGATGTTATGTAAAGTTTACATCCCTAATATGTGAAAATGTCAGCTACAAATATGACTCCATTTTAATATAATATTGATGAAACTACTTGACTAATATCCGAAATGAATATCAGAATTTCACAAATAACCTCTTCACTTCACCAACTCACTTCACAGGCATATGCACATATTGATAACTAAGTATAATAATCTCAGTAGGTGATCCAAATTCTACACTCCATAATATCTATACTGATATTACTGATGATGATATATGGTTATAGAAATGTGCATGAGAGTTGGAAGTGGGCTAGTGTGAAAAAGAAGTTATTTGGCAATTTTTGATTGTGTGGAAAAATGTAACAGAGACAGATTAGACATAAAATGCTTGATGATTTATTATCTCCTATATCATTCAGTATTCACTTCAATTCTCCTCACATACAAAAAAAACTCTGCTCAAAAATTTTTAAGACTGTTCCAAATATTATGCATTTATAGTACACAGTATAATTGATCAGTTGCTTACTTTAAAACAAAAAAATTGTCAAAAAATTATAGACTGAATAATGTTCAAATCAAATAGAAGATGATAAAACAACATCAACTATCAAATGAAAAACATGACCTTCAATTTTCTTTGAAAATAAAGACCATTTATGTATACTTCAAAAGTTCAAAAAATCAAAATTGTGAGTAATCAAATTATATCTTTCTTCTTGATCTCCCAATTCAACCCTCCATTTAACCTCTGGTGACTAAATCAGAACCACCTTCCTGCTGGTTTATCTATCAGAGTAAGATATCGAAGGGTGTGTGATAATGATGGATTCTGAAAAAATATTGCATTGTTTTTCATTTTTCAAATTAAAATCTAAAATATATATTACCAGATAATGATATTTTGATTGATTTCAAATCTCTGACTTCAATGTTTCCCCTCTGCCCTTACCAGGAACATTGTGTGGCCCCTATATAGATAGTCTCTCCCATCTCTACCACCTTGAGTTTTGAAAAGATGTACCTACCTGGAAAAGTATACACTTCAGGATTCATCTTATTGGGGTTCTTCATGAACTTATTTATGAAACAAAAAATAATAATCACTGACAGAATTATCAAATTTCCATAACCAATTTATATAACTTTAATCCAGAATGTGAGGCACTTTGGGGTTTTCACTAGGGTTTTCATCAGCCATCATAATCAATCACTGGCTTTTGTTCAATTTCATATGAGAATTGAAGTTTGAACAGATTATACCTCCTATTCTATCAATACCTACCAGATTCATCACTTATTCTAGGCATTTAAGAAGTCCAGGATAGATAAGTAACTATTTCTTTCTTGTTGCTTGTTGTTTTCACAGAGGTTAGGAAAATCAGGCATGTTTTATTCTCACTCACCTTCACTTATTCTTATTAACACTTTTAGTTTAGTTTAATTCATCAAACACAGCAGGTGGAAACAAGAAAAACACTCGAAATAGTTATAAAATACCGAAAATACCTTCAGTCACAGTCTTCAGTGTAGTTTGTTTATGGTCTCGTCTTCACTTAACCTCAAAGTAGTCGACCAATGGGAATTGGGCATGTGGGATGGGGGACCACTGCAGCGCAGAAAATTGGTGGAAACAAGAAAATCACTCGGAATAGTAAGAAAATACTGAAAATGCTTTGTCTCCAAGTCTTCACTCATTACTTATAACCTCAGAGTGGTCACGGAGAAACGCTACAGTGCGAGAGCGAAAAATAATAATCATCGCGGTGGGGGGACGCTGCAGCGCGAGACCACGGGTACTGATCATCCCAAGGAAATCCTTAATTGGCGCAGAATCAAGTCTGCAGAGAATTTACGGCCGAGAGTCCTAGTAAAGTCATGTAGCTAAAATATAAGCTTTTATATCGATATCAAATTTTCACATATCAGTTACATCATAGTTACGTTACATTTATATATAATTATGGGGTTCACATATTTTGGAATTGTTATGGAATATTTACGTAAATAATTTATATAAATACGAGGTTAACATATTTTAGAGGTATTATGGAATATTTACGTAAATATTTTACATAAAAAAGTTCCGTTGATGTTATATAACAGTGATGTAAATATAACAGATGTGTTTGCTGGGATATGTATTCAATTCTTGTTATCGATATTATATTTTTATCTGATTCAATATCATCTACAATGTTATGAAATAATCAATAAGTATTTGATAGTGCTCTACTCTATCTAACTTGTTGATAACTTGTTGATATTAGGTATTATATATATCTTTGTGATTTTGCATATCAAAAATGGGTACCTACTATTTTTTTACCTTGGCATTGATTTATACAAGTAGACATATTTTTCTCTTGTGCAGCTATCATTTGAATAGGATAAAAAAATTATATATATGTATAGGGAGCTTATGTGCCTCAATATGTGCCTTTGGGATATTGCATATATGTATTCTAGGTAAATAAATATTTGTTGAAAATGAATAGAATTTTTATTGCTCCTATCCAATTTTCCTGTAATGTAATGTGTAAAAATTATGAATACTCACTTGTGTAATTTTTTAATGAATAATAATACCCCAAAAATTATTAATACTAATTTTATTAGAAAATTGGTAGATTCAAGTATTTTGCATACAAATTGGTAGGTATCTGTCATCATTTCAGCGATCTTCCAGACGAATATTCTCTTTTTGCGATTATATATCTAGGAAACTATGAGTGATAGATATGAACTAACTTCAGATTCTTGTTCAGCAAATCTAGAACATCGTGTATACAATTGTTCAGCCCATTCTGACGCTTTGAAATAGATGAAAAATTTCAGTTGTTTCTTTTCCGGCTCAAAAAATCAACTTTGTCGTATGGCCTTCAAATTTGGTATACAGGGCCCTTAAATACCCTAGTGCGGAGTAGAAGCACAGCTCTTTATCTTTCAATAGGAGAAAAGTTGTTATTTTTGACATGCTTTTCTTTCCTTGCGGTACCTCCGGAATGAAATGGTTCGATCTAGTACCTCAATTGACTAGAGATCGATGTCTTAGGAGCTACTGAATTTTCGACAGAACAGTTTTGGTCACATCGTTGAAAAAATTAGACTATGTGATGAGTGAAATAGTCGGCGGAACAGAATTAATTCACATATTTTGCCCATGAATATAATTTTTTTGCAATCATTTAGGCGATCTTTGAGATAATTTTTTCAATGTTCAGCACATCGAGAACACCCTATAAGCAGGTATTCAACCTATTCTGACCTCTCGAGTTGGATGAAAAAAGTTCAAAGGGGTTAACCTTGTTTCTTTTTCAGACCTAAAAATCAACTTTGTCATAGTGCCTCCAAATTTGGTATGCAGGGATGTTAAGGGATGCCCTAGTGCGGAGTAGAAGCAAAACTCTCTAGCTGTAATAGGAAAAAAGTTGCACTTTTCCATCTGCTTCTCTTTCCTTGCGGTACCTTCAATAAAAACCACTCGATCTAGTGCCTCAATTGACTATAGATATAGATATGTCATGAAAACTACTGAATTCTTGGCGGAACTGAATTGAATCACATATTTTGCCCATGAAAAAAATTTTGTTGCCATCATTTATAGCCGATCTTTGAGATAATTTTTTTCAATTTTTGATCCGGAATATCTCGGGAATTGAGTGAGATAACAATAAACCGACTTCAGATTCTTGTTCAGCACATCGAAAACACTAAATAAGCAGGTTTCCACCCTATTCTGACGCCTCGAGTTGGATGAAAAATGTTCAAAGGGGTTAACCTTGTTTCTTTTTCAGACCTAAAAATCAACTTTGAGATAGTGCCGTCAAATTTGGTATGCAGGGATGTTAAGGGATGCCCTAGTGCGGAGTAGAAGCAGAACTCTCTATAGCTGTGATAGGAAAAAAGTTGCACTTTTTCATCTGCTTCTCTTTCCTTGCGGTACCTTCAATAAAAACCACTCGATCTAGTGCCTCAATTGACTATAGAGATAGATGTCATGAAAACTACTGAATTCTTGGCGGAACTGAATTGAATCACATATTTAGCCCATTAAAAAAAATTTTTTTGCCATCATTTAGGCGATCTGAGATAATTTTTTTCAATTTTTGATACCGAATATCTCGGGACTTAAGTGAGATAACAACAAACCGACTTCAGATTCATGTTCAGCACAACGAGAACACCCTATAAGCAGGTTTTCACCCTATTCTGACGCCTCGAGTTGGATGAAAAAAGTTCAAAGGGGTTAACCTTGTTTCTTTTTCAGACCTAAAAATCAACTTTGTCATAGTGCCTTCAAATTTGGTATGCAGTGATGTTAATGAATGCCCTAGTGCGGAGTAGAAGCACAGCTCGCTAGCTTCAATAGGAAAAAAGTTGCAATTTTCATCTGCTTTTCTTTTCCTTGTGGTACCTTCAATAAAAAAACACTCGATCTAGTAACTCAATTGACTAGAGATAGATAACATGAAAACTACTGAATTCTTGGTGGAACTGAATTGAATCACATATTTTGCCCATGAAAAAAATTTTGTTGCCATCATTTATAGCCGATCTATGAGATAATTTTTTTCAATTTTTTGATCCGGAATATCTCGAGAATTAGGTGAGATAACAATAAACCGACTCCAGATTCTTGTTCAGCACATCGAAAACGACCTATAAACAGGTTTTCACCCTATTCTGACGCCTCGAGTTGGATGAAAAAAGTTCAAAGGGGTTAACCTTGTTTCTTTTTCAGACCTAAAAATCAACTTTGTCATAGTGCCTTCAAATTTGGTATGCAGGGATGTTAATGGATGCTCTAGTGCGGAGTAGAAGCAGAACTCTCTAGCTGTAATAGGAAAAAAGTTGCACTTTTTCATCTGCTTCTATTTTCTTGCGGTACCTTCAATAAAAAACATTCGATCTAGTGCCTCAATTGACTATAGAGATAGATGTCATGAAAACTACTGAATTCTTGTCGGAACTGAATTGAATCACATATTTTGCCCATGAAAAAAATTGTTTGCCATCATTTATAGGCGATCTTTGAGATAATTTTTTTCAATTTTTTGATCCCGAATATCCCGGGAATTAAGTGAGATAACAATAAACCGACTTCAGATTCTTGTTCAGCACATCGAAAACACCTTATAAGCAGGTTTTCACCCTATTCTGACGCCTCGAGTTGGATGAAAAAGGTTCAAAGGGGTTAACCTTGTTTCTTTTTCGGACCTAAAAATCAACTTTGTCATAGTGCCTTCAAATTTGGTATGCAGGGATGTTAATAAGGGATGCTCTAGTGCGGAGTAGAAGCAGAACTCTCTAGCTGTAATAGGAAAAAAGTTGCACTTTTTCATCTGCTTCTCTTTCCTTGCGGTACCTTCGATAAAAAAAACTCGATCTGGTACCTCAATTGACTAGAGTTTGTCAATCTGTGAATGGAGATAGACGGCATGGAAACTACTGAATTAATTCATGGCGGAACAGAATTAATTCACATATTTTGCTCATGAAAATTATTTTTTTGCCATGATTCAGGCGATCTTCGAGACAATTTTTCCAATTTTTGATCCAGAATATCTCGGGAATTAAGTGAGATAACAATAAACCGACTACAGATTCTTGTTCAGCA
Organism: Phaedon cochleariae; assembly: GCA_918026855.4. Taxonomy (NCBI): domain Eukaryota; kingdom Metazoa; phylum Arthropoda; class Insecta; order Coleoptera; family Chrysomelidae; genus Phaedon; species Phaedon cochleariae. Next base: position 4,589,189 of record OU896710.1, on the reverse strand, counting down.
CATCGAAAACACCCTATATGCAGGTTTTCACCCTATTCTGACGCCTCAAGTTGGATGAAAAAAGTTCAAAGGGGTTAACCTTGTTTCTTTTTCAGACCTAAAAATCAACTTTGTCATAGTGCCTTCAAATTTGGTATGCAGGGATGTTGAGAGATGCTCTAGTGCGGAGTAGAAGCAGAACTCTCTAGCTGTGATAGGAAAAAAGTTGCACTTTTTCATCTGCTTCTCTTTCCTTGCGGTACCTTCAATAAAAACCACTCGATCTAGTGCCTCAATTGACTATAGAGATAGATATGTCATGAAAACTACTGAATTTTTGGCGGAACTCAATTGAATCACATATTTGGCCCATGAAAAAAATTTTTTTTGCCATCATTTAGGCGATCTTTGAGATATTTTTTTTCAATTTTTGATACCGAATATCTCGGGACTTAAGTGAGATAACAACAAACCGACTTCAGATTCATGTTCAGCACAACGAGAACGCTTTATAAGCAGGTTTTCAAGCTATTCTGACGGCTCGAGTTGGATGAAAAAAGTTCAAAGGGGTTAACCTTGTTTCTTTTTCAGACCTAAAAATCAACTTTGTCATAGTGCCTTCAAATTTGGTATGCAGGGATGTTGAGAGATGCCCTAGTGCGGAGTAGAAGCAGAACTCTCTATAGCTGTGATAGGAAAAAAGTTGCACTTTTTCATCTGCTTCTCTTTCCTTGCGGTACCTTCAATAAAAACCACTCGATCTAGTGCCTCAATTGACTATAGAGATAGATGTCATGAAAACTACTGAATTCTTGGCGGAACTGAATTGAATCACATATTTAGCCCATTAAAAAAAATTTTTTTGCCATCATTTAGGCGATCTGAGATAATTTTTTTCAATTTTTGATACCGAATATCTCGGGACTTAAGTGAGATAACAACAAACCGACTTCAGATTCATGTTCAGCACAACGAGAACACCCTATAAGCAGGTTTTCACCCTATTCTGACGCCTCGAGTTGGATGAAAAAAGTTCAAAGGGGTTAACCTTGTTTCTTTTTCAGACCTAAAAATCAACTTTGTCATAGTGCCTTCAAATTTGGTATGCAGTGATGTTAATGAATGCCCTAGTGCGGAGTAGAAGCACAGCTCGCTAGCTTCAATAGGAAAAAAGTTGCAATTTTCATCTGCTTTTCTTTTCCTTGTGGTACCTTCAATAAAAAAACACTCGATCTAGTAACTCAATTGACTAGAGATAGATAACATGAAAACTACTGAATTCTTGGTGGAACTGAATTGAATCACATATTTTGCCCATGAAAAAAATTTTGTTGCCATCATTTATAGCCGATCTATGAGATAATTTTTTTCAATTTTTTGATCCGGAATATCTCGAGAATTAGGTGAGATAACAATAAACCGACTCCAGATTCTTGTTCAGCACATCGAAAACGACCTATAAACAGGTTTTCACCCTATTCTGACGCCTCGAGTTGGATGAAAAAAGTTCAAAGGGGTTAACCTTGTTTCTTTTTCAGACCTAAAAATCAACTTTGTCATAGTGCCTTCAAATTTGGTATGCAGGGATGTTAATGGATGCTCTAGTGCGGAGTAGAAGCAGAACTCTCTAGCTGTAATAGGAAAAAAGTTGCACTTTTTCATCTGCTTCTATTTTCTTGCGGTACCTTCAATAAAAAACATTCGATCTAGTGCCTCAATTGACTATAGAGATAGATGTCATGAAAACTACTGAATTCTTGTCGGAACTGAATTGAATCACATATTTTGCCCATGAAAAAAATTGTTTGCCATCATTTATAGGCGATCTTTGAGATAATTTTTTTCAATTTTTTGATCCCGAATATCCCGGGAATTAAGTGAGATAACAATAAACCGACTTCAGATTCTTGTTCAGCACATCGAAAACACCTTATAAGCAGGTTTTCACCCTATTCTGACGCCTCGAGTTGGATGAAAAAGGTTCAAAGGGGTTAACCTTGTTTCTTTTTCGGACCTAAAAATCAACTTTGTCATAGTGCCTTCAAATTTGGTATGCAGGGATGTTAATAAGGGATGCTCTAGTGCGGAGTAGAAGCAGAACTCTCTAGCTGTAATAGGAAAAAAGTTGCACTTTTTCATCTGCTTCTCTTTCCTTGCGGTACCTTCGATAAAAAAAACTCGATCTGGTACCTCAATTGACTAGAGTTTGTCAATCTGTGAATGGAGATAGACGGCATGGAAACTACTGAATTAATTCATGGCGGAACAGAATTAATTCACATATTTTGCTCATGAAAATTATTTTTTTGCCATGATTCAGGCGATCTTCGAGACAATTTTTCCAATTTTTGATCCAGAATATCTCGGGAATTAAGTGAGATAACAATAAACCGACTACAGATTCTTGTTCAGCACATCGAAAACACCCTATATGCAGGTTTTCACCCTATTCTGACGCCTCAAGTTGGATGAAAAAAGTTCAAAGGGGTTAACCTTGTTTCTTTTTCAGACCTAAAAATCAACTTTGTCATAGTGCCTTCAAATTTGGTATGCAGGGATGTTGAGAGATGCTCTAGTGCGGAGTAGAAGCAGAACTCTCTAGCTGTGATAGGAAAAAAGTTGCACTTTTTCATCTGCTTCTCTTTCCTTGCGGTACCTTCAATAAAAACCACTCGATCTAGTGCCTCAATTGACTATAGAGATAGATATGTCATGAAAACTACTGAATTTTTGGCGGAACTCAATTGAATCACATATTTGGCCCATGAAAAAAATTTTTTTTGCCATCATTTAGGCGATCTTTGAGATATTTTTTTTCAATTTTTGATACCGAATATCTCGGGACTTAAGTGAGATAACAACAAACCGACTTCAGATTCATGTTCAGCACAACGAGAACGCTTTATAAGCAGGTTTTCAAGCTATTCTGACGGCTCGAGTTGGATGAAAAAAGTTCAAAGGGGTTAACCTTGTTTCTTTTTCAGACCTAAAAATCAACTTTGTCATAGTGCCTTCAAATTTGGTATGCAGGGATGTTGAGAGATGCTCTAGTGCGGAGTAGAAGCAGAACTCTCTAGCTGTGATAGGAAAAAAGTTGCACTTTTTCATCTGCTTCTCTTTCCTTGCGGTACCTTCAATAAAAACCACTCGATCTAGTGCCTCAATTGACTATAGAGATAGATGTCATGAAAACTAATGAATTAGTGAATTCTTGGCGGAACTGAATTGAATCACATCTTTTGCCCATGAAAAAAATTTGTTTTGCCAACATTTAGGCGATCTTTGAGATAATTTTTTTCAATTTTTGATCCAGAATATCTCGGGAATCAAGTGAGATAACAACAAACCGACTTCAGATTCTTGTTCAGCACATCGAGAACGCTTTATAAGCAGGTTTTCAAGCTATTCTGACGGCTCGAGTTGGATGAAAAAAGTTCAAAGGGGTTAACCTTGTTTCTTTTTCGGACCTAAAAATCAACTTTGTCATAGTGCCTTCAAATTTGGTATGCATAGATTTTGAGGAATGCCCTAGTGCGGAGTAGAAGCACAGCTCTCTTGCTTTAATAGGAAAAAAGTTGCAATTTTTCATCTGCTTTTCTCTTGTTGCGGTACCTTCGACAAGAAAACTCGATCTAGTACCTCAATTGACTAGAGTTTGTTAATCTGTGAATGGAGATAGACGGCATGGAAACTACTGAATTCATGGCGGAACAGAATCAATTCACATAATATTTTGGTCATGAAAATTATTTTTTTGCCATCATTCAGGCGATCTTCGAGACAATTTTTTCAATTTTTGATCCAGAATATCTCGGGAATCAAGTGAGATAACAACAAACCGACTTCAGATTCATGTTCAGCACATCGAGAACGCTCTATAAGTAGGTTTTCAACCTATTCTGACGCCTCGAGTTGGATGAAAAAAGTTCAAAGGGGTTAACTTGTTTCTTTTTCAGACCTAAAAATCAACTTTGTCATAGTGCCTTCAAATTTGGTATGCAGTGATGCTAATGGATGCTCTAGTGCGGAGTAGAAGCACAGCTCGCTAGCTTCAATAGGAAAAAAGTTGCAATTTTCATCTGCTTTTCTTTTTCTTGTGGTACCTTCAATAAAAAAACACTCGATTTAGTACCTCAATTGACTAAGATAGATAACATGAAAACTACTGAATTCTTGGTGGAACTGAATTGAATCACGTATATTGCTTACGAAAATAAAAATTCTTTTTCACCATTTCAGCGATCTTAGAATTCTTTTTTCAATTTTTGATCGCAGCTTCTTTCCTTGCGGTACCTTTAATAAAAAAGATCGAGAAAAAACAACTCCATCTAGTATCTCAATTGACTAGAGATAGATGTCAAGAAAACTGAATTTTTGGCGGATATTGCTTACGAAAATGAAAATTCCTTATCACCATTCCAGTGATCTTAGACTTTTTTGTAAATTTTGGATCGCTTCAATAGGAAAAGTTGCAATTTTTGACCCAATTTTCTTGACTTGAGATACCTCAGAAATGAAATGACTGGATCTAGTACCTCAATTGACTAGAGGTCGATGTGAGAATTAATGAATTTCTGTTTTGATTCATACATTTCCGACAATTTTTTCAGTTTGTGAACGCGAATTTTTCGGAAATTAATCGAGATAAAGACAAACTTTAGATTCTTCAAAAAGTTCAAAGGTGTTGCTTCTTTTTCACTCTCAAAAAATCAACGTTGACCATATAAGAAAGAACTCTCATTTAGGCCTTCAAATTTAGTATACAGGGTTTTTAGGGTATGCTGTACTGTGGGTTAGAAACACAGCTCCTTGAGATGAAAAAAAAAAAAAAAAAAAAGAAAGTTGAAATTTCTGACATTATTTTTTTCCTTGTGGTACCTTCGATATGAAATTGATGATCAAGTACCTTGAAGAAATCAAGAGAGTTGAAGTGCTCCTTTAGTACACATATGGAATATGTGTACTAAAGGACGTGTTTCGGAAAGAGACAGGAATATTTTTGAAGCGTTATTGCTCTACAATAAATATTCCAAAATCAGGAGTTTTGTTTTCATTTCCCACCCTCCCAACTTTTTTCCAAATATGTCCATCAACTTATACACAGGTATCAATACAGGGTGTAACAAATAAAAACACAAATAGGAGACTACTAATGACTTAATTTTAATTATTTACACTGGAGTCTTATCGATTCATTCCCAATGACAGCAATTGAAGACAGTTTAATGAATAAAAAGATGAGAGAAAAGAAAAAAAAACGCGATCCAACTATAGGAGATCCTACATAGTAAGCTCCATGATCGCATTCACGATATCATTCTGGTTATTCTTGAGCGCCTTTATGGCCTTCACTCGACTGACGTTCGCCTGAGACATCACCAGCTCCACGTCCTTATCTTCCACACCCGAATCGTCCACCTAAAAAAAATGAAGGAATTCATTTTCATCATATTATTTCATCAAATTCACAAATTCACCTTTCCCAGAATATTATTTGAAATAGAAAAGAAGACTAGGTTGAATAGCTGAATATCAGAAAAATGTTGCACAGTGAAATCGCACAACAAATAACAAAAATGTGTCCGCCATCTTGAATCATTGACCTCATATTTCTCACCCCCCCCTCCCGATGAAAATGTTCGGTGAAGACACAGGAGAAATGACAAACTTGTCCGCCATGTTAGAGGCGAAATTACCATTATTCAAACCTAAAATACGCCCGTTATGAATTTCAAGTCAAATCGGACTGGGCGCCATCTTAAATTTTGAGATTTTGACTGAAAATTCCAGTTTCTCAACCTCAAGAAACATTTTATGTAAACTTTCAATTGATTCGGATGAGAAACTACGAACTTTTCCTTCCTTGAGGTACCATCTTAAATTTCGACTGTTAATTCATTTTCCTCAAGCCCAAAAAAACACCATATAAATTTTGAGTCTAATCGGAAGAGAATTTACGAACTAGTCCGTCATCTTGAATTTTCAAATTCTGACTGGAAATTCGTATTTCTCAAGCTCAGGAAAAAGACCTGGAAATTCGTATTTTTCAAGCTCAGAAAAAAGACATATAACACCTCTGATATGAATTTTCAGTCAATTTGGACGAGAAAAGACAAACTTGTCCGCCATTTTTGAGGTGCCATCTTGAATTGGAGAATCCTATTTCTCAACTTCAGAAAACCCCGTTATACATTTTTCCGATGACTACCAAAGACTTTCAGTGACTTACAGTTACATCCAATGAAGTGTATGTACACTGGACTTTCAAGGAGACTTACCCCTTGTGAAACAATGAATAAATAAATAAATATTGAAAATACGAGGGCAAATATCCACACAAAAAAATTGTACATCAGCCTTCCAGTGACTTTTCATGATTTCAAAAAACTCTCATAGATTTTCAATAACTTCCAATGACTAGCAAAGACTTTCAGTGACTCCAATGATTTCCAGTTGCAAAAGACTAAGTGGCTTACACAGACATTTAGTGACTTACAAATACTTTCAATGACGTGTCATCACTTCAAATGAACTGAATACTGGACTTACAAAAGGAGATATTCCCCTCGTGAAAAAATGAATAATTAAATGAACGAATCCACAATTGAATAGAAAAACGAGGGTCAATATCACCGAAAAATATAGACTTTCAATGAATAATGACTACAAATGAATTCCAGTGGCTTCCAATGATTCATGATAATGACTTCCAATTACTACCACTTTCAGTTACTACTCAACACTTTTAATAACTTCCAATGTCTTCCCGTGACTTCTAATAATGACTTCCAGATACTTTCAAAAATTTCCAGTGTCATTCAATTACCACAAAAAGACTTCCGATGACTACCAGACACTTCCAGTGACTTACCTTCCAAGTAAGTGCACACCGAACTTTAGAGATTTACCCCTCGTGAAAAAATGAATGAATAAATGAATGAACGTGGGTAAATCTTCACGAAGACTTCTAACGACTTCTTATGACTTCTAATGATTTCAAAAAACTTTCATAAACCTTCAGGCAATTCCAATGACATCCAGTGATTTAGAAAATCTTCCAATGACTAGCAGACTTCCACCGACTTCCACACTGACTCTAATGATTTCCAATAACCACCAGAGACTTTCTGTGACTTGAAAATAATTCTATGACGTCTCTTCATTCAATTATATTTCGTGAAAAAATGAATGAACAAATTAATAAATGAAAGAATAAATGATTACATAAATGATCTTTCAATGACTTTTAGTGTCGCCTTATGACTTCAAATGAAGTGCACCCCGGCTTTCCAAGACGACTTTCAGTGACTTAAAAAAATCTTTAGTGACTAACACATACTTTCAACGACGTCTCATCATTAAAATGAAGTGTACACTGGACTCACAAGAGGATGTTCCCTTCATGATAAAATGAATGAATAAATAACTGAACGAATAAATGAATGTATAAATGAATGTATAAATGAATAAATGAATGAATAAATGAATGAATGAATAAATGAACGAATAAATGAATGAATAATTGAATGAATAAATGAATGAATAAATGAATGAATAAATGAATGAATAAATGAATGAATAAATGAATGAATAAATGAATGAATAAATAAATGAATAAAAGAAAGAATAAATGAATGAATGAATAAATGACTGAATAAATAAATGAATGAATAAATGAATGTGAATGAATTAATAAATAAATGACTGAATTTGGGTAAATCTTCACGAAAAATTTGTGAGTTACAATGATTTTTCAAGACTTCCATTGACTTCTGGTGACTGCTAATAATTTCAAAAAACTTTCATAGACTTTCAGATGTATAAATGAACGAATAAATGAATGTATACATGAACGAATGAATGAATGTATGAATGAACGAATAAATGAAAATTAACAAATGAACAACATGACCCATCCAATTCTCTCACCTCCTCGTCCTCAGACTCCTCGGCTATGGGCGCCACCGACGTCGTGGTGGTGCCTGCGGCGCTTTCGCCCGCCGGATTCACCTCCTTGAACTTCTCGGCGGCGGCGACTTGCGCCTGCTGCGACAAATCTTCGATCTTCGCCTCGCCGAACACGATGTACGTGTCGCTGACGGGGTTCTTGTACACGTCGGGCTTGTTGATCACGAACAGGATGTTCTTCGATTTGCGTATGGTCACCCTGTTCACTCCCTGCACCTGGAAAGAATTAGCGGGAAAAGAATTAGGTTAGGAAGGTGGAAGTTTCAGGTCGAAGCGACGGATTTTTTTGTGTTGTCAGACTGCCAAGGATGACGTCACGATTATCATCAGACGGTATTTTGTTTGCGAAACCTTGGTGAGAGGAATCATCATTCATTTCTCATTAAACCGAAACGTTGAATACTATAAAGAACTATACCTAGACCGATTTCAATGAGCGCTAATATTTTCACTAATTGAACAGGATGTTCTTCTATTGGCGTATGGTCACCCTGTTCACTCCCTGCACCTGAAAGGAATTAGCGGGACAAAATTTAGGTTAGGAAGGTGGAAGTTGTGCGTTTCAGGTCGAAGCGGCGGTTTTTTTATGGTGTCAGACTGCCAAGGATGACGTCACGATTATCATCAGACGGTATTTTTTTGCGAAACCTTGGTGAGAGCAATTATCATTCATTTGACCACAAAGAACAAGTGAACTGCTCATTAAACCGAAACGTTGAATACTATAAGGTACTCTACCTAGACCTTTTTTAATGAGCGCTAATATTTTCACTAATTGAACAGGATGTTCTTCGATTTGCGTATGGTCACCCTGTTCACCCCTGCACCTGGAAAAAATTAGCGGGAAAAAAACTAGGTTAGGAAGGTAGAATTTGTGGGTTTCAGGTAGAAGCGACGGATTTTTTTATGATGTCAGACTGCCAAGGATGATGTCACGATTATCATCAGACGGTATTTTGTTTGCGAAACTTTGGTGAGAGGAATCATCATTCATTTGACCACAAAGAACAAGTGAACTACTCATCAAACCGAAACGTTGAATACTATAAGGTAAAGTATATCCAATATCAATTGCAGAATATCCCGCACTGTGCGGCGTCGGCGTGTTTGAAGTTTTCTTTGAAGTGACTGCAGGTGCGGCACAAGATTCTGCAATTGTTTTTGGATAAACTATACTCTACCTAGACCTTTTTTAAAGAGCGCTAATATTTTCACTAATCAAACGTTGAATACTATAAAGTAGTCTACCTAGACCTTCTTCAATGAGCGCTAATATTTTCAATCTCACCAGTGAGCGTTACTAAAACTTGAGATCAATGTCAAAGTCAAAAATCCCAAAACTTTGTCGGATAGTTCAAAAGTCTGTGGCTTGTTTTTCGAGTATATTCGGAAAATACGATGTAGAATATTTGAACAAATCGAGGAACAGATAGAAAATCTCAAGTCATGAAGAGACTCGCGCAGACTCACATAAGAAGAGGCCAAATGACAGGAAAAAAGGAAGTATATCTTATTAGTTCTATTGACGCTGATCTCACGTTTCAGTAGCGTACCTTCTGCCATATAGTACACCAGAAAAGTTTGGACAAACAGTCTGAATTAAAATTCTTGACAGTTATGTCATCCGCTGTTGACGGCGATTACGCGATCATGACTGGCCATAGTGTGACGTCATCTGGGATACCAATATCAGCTGCTAGTCACAGACAGATACCGTTGCCATGGGCGTGCGCAATGAATTCAATCATGTTCATTGAAATTTCTATGTTTCTCGATCTGTTTAGAAATAATTCAATTTATATAAACAGGTACCTATTCCTTTGATTTTACTATTTCATTGAATCTGGAAATTGTGATCTTGAGGTAATTCGCAATCGCAAATAGCAAATACGTACGAATTATTGTGCATTGCCAATACTGTGTCGATTCTGACAGATTAAAATTCAGCAGTTAACGACGTTGACGTTGCTTCTGCTCCGACATCGACAACAAGAGTATACATTTTTGCCGTTTTGCTATTCAAATCTTTGCTGCAATTTATATTTTGTGAGAAATTAGGAGTTTTGAATTCATTTTCAATTATTTCTGACTTGATATTCGGAAGATGATCTGTAGGAATGGCATCTTGTTTCAAATATTTGTGATTTTTTGGAGGTGTAAATTCAAGAACTGTACCTACTTTCTCACTTGTTTGGGAACATTTTGCATGGAAATGTTTTGAAGAAATACGTGCTGTAATATGAATGTGATGATAATATGATAGGTGAATACTTTGGAATGAGGATACAAGGAATAAAAGGTAGGTACCATAATTTGAGTTTATATTCTATTGGCAGCAAGCTCCCATCGTTTCATTAGGTCTCCATTCTTGGAAAAGCAGAAAAATTCAATATATATGTGCCTTTTGTATGTTAGTTGGAATTTCCATAACCAGAAACGAAACAAGTAGGCATTTCGAAATTATTTCATTCAATTTTAGTACTTATATAATGTCTGAAATTCGAGAAATCAATCATGAAAACAAATAATAACAATGACAGTTATATCCCAGCTGACGTCATGCGCAGAACAAGACGAGTTTGAGCTTTCTGTTGAGCACACCATCTTCTCCTTCCACTATGAGGACTGGCGGAATAAATGAAAACTGTGCGATGTGCTTACTGTGCGTAAAGAGCTATTATCTTGTGTGTTCTCGCCTATTTTCTGTAGTAGCCGTAGGTAAACATGTATACATTTATAGAATCGCCGAAGCCGCCGCTGCCAACGAACGAATGACATAAAATAAGATGATCTTGAAGCTGACATTTCCAGTTCTGTGTTTCTGTGTCAAAAAATTTACTAGTCAAAAGGTTGTTATATTTTTATTGAAATTTGGTTTCCCGTTAGTGAATGTGTGGAGAACATTGATATGAGTATTCCTAAATTTGGTACAGAGCTCTCCCCAACTATACAATTAGAAAGATAAAAATAACAAAAATCTATTGATGGAGAAAAACAGCTGGCCCCAGGAATTAAGTATAAATTGACTCATTTCTCCAGAACTGCTTCGGTGGCTGCAACCTCAGCGGCAGCGGCTGCGCTTCAATCTATAAATCCCGCTCTAGATATGTTTTCCCGTAGTTTTTAATGGCATCCCAACGTCATATAATGACCTTGACGACCGCAAATCTTCTTTGTTAAGTTCCGCATTGAGAATGAAAAACGTAAGTGTGCCCAAGTCTTTCCATAACTTGAGGATTTGTATCTGTTCAAATAACGAACATAATTGTTTTCAAAAAATTTCGGTAAAACAGACCACAGCCTTCAAGACTATGCAGCAAAATTTTGGGATTTTTGACTGACATTGACCCAACATTCAAAGTAGCACCAACTGGTAAGACTGAAAATGGTAGCCCTCATTCGGACATAATATAAGGGCGCGCATCACAGTGAAATAGTTCGCCCACAGACACCAGTGAAACTATAAATATATCACAGCCGTCTAGTGGCGCCATAATTATAGTTTCATGAATTATTCCTACAGAATCCTTTAGATACATTCAATTCAATCAATAGGGAACCTCATCAATAGATGTCTCTGAATAATGTTTGTGGCTGTACTAAGGGAACAGGTACAAAGTCACCTACAGTGTTGCCAGTATTTAATCAGAGTACGTCGCCAAATTAGTAGTAGTAGAAATTCATAAGTGGAATGATATATTTCACATTATTATATTTACCACCTAGCATTCCCATCCTGTGATGACCTCACCATAGAATGGAAGTCATACGATAGTTTATATCTAACATATATTATTGATTCTCTGTCACAGTGTTTGTGGCCAGACTCCTCCGAAACGGCTTGACCGATTCTTATGAAAATTTTTGTGCATTTTTGGTAGGTCTGATAATCGATCGTAAACTATTTTTTTAATTGGAAACTCAAGGTGGCGGATCCAATAAGGCGGACGAGTTTTCTAATTATGATCCGATTCTATTCAAAATCTCTGTATCAGGTGGTTTTCGGGATTGAAAATAATGATACTTTCGTCAGAATAAGGAAATAAAATATGGTGTATCCAATATGGCGGACGAGTTTTGTACTTGTGATCCGAATATTTTCAAAATCGGTATCTGGGGGTTTTTGGTATCGGAGAATATGATTCTTTTGTCAAAATCAGAAAAATAAAGATGACGGATCCAATATGGTAGAGTTTTGTAATTATAAAAAAATTCCACTACCTACCTCCTATCCCTATCCTCTCTAGGAACGCACGATGTTCTTTGAACATTTCTTTGAACATTATAGGGTTTCCCTATCGTGCGCTCCAAGCGAAAAAAAAAATCCTATTCTATTTAAAATTGGTATTTGGGGGTTTTCGGTATCGGAGTTTATGATTCTTTTGTCGACATTTAAAAAATAAAGATATCGGATCCAATATGGCGGACGAGTTTTGTTCATGATCCGATTATTTTCAAAATTCGTAGGTATCTGAGGGTTTTCGGCATCGGGGAATATGATTCTTTTGTCAAAATCAGAAAAATGAAGATGACGGATCCAATATGGTAGAGTTTCGTAATTATAACCCTATTCTATTCAAAATTGGTATTTGGGGGTTTTCGGTATCGGAGTTTATGAATCTTTTGACAAAATTAGGAAATTGAAGATGGCGGATCTAATTTGCATATTGGATCCGGATCTATATAGGTTTTCGTTGAAAGGGATTTTCTCTTTTTATTTCAGACTTCTGTGGCCAGAGAATGAAGAAGTTATACGTATCATATTGTACCTTTGGTTCTTATAATCATTTGAACTTCCCGGAGATTTTGAAGTTTTTGTTGACATGTTTTCTCTGTGCGTTTTTGAATGAAAATAGATTAGATGTTTATGATATATTTTTATCAAAAATTTTTCCCATATGATGCCAACTTTATGAATGATACTGTAGAGTGTAGAGTGTAGAAACATAATATAAACAAAACACCTGCTAACGTCAAATGGATGTCGCTCTGTGCGGATGACTCGAATCTACTTGGATGGTGAAGCCACAAAGCCATTGAATTTGGACTCGCGATACTCATCTCACTCCCAGAAGCCCATCAAGTCGTCTCAATAAGTCGCCTGTCGCCAAGTTCAATTTTTGGTCGCCAAAATAGGTTCAGAGATAGCCCAATTGTCGAGAAATCGCCCATGCTGGCTACACTGGTCACTTATCGATTTTTCCAGTTGGAATCGTTCGGGGAATCACACACACTGCCTGATACAGCGACACCGCCCGCTCCGCCAGTTGCAGTGCTGCCAGCGTTCTGCTATTTTATATTATAACACTGATGTTTTTGTATATATCAGTAGGGGTCAATCGTTCATGTTCATGACATTTCCTTAGACCTGGCATCACTGGTCACTGGTTGAAACTAAGTAGCACCAGATTTCTAATTCTTAGCAAATGAGAAAAGGAGGAAAGGATTGATTACTTGCTTTCATGAAAAATAATCTTTTGAGTTGCATATGGGCCTATCACAAAAGACAATATTTTGTTTATGCCTACACTAATTTTTAATTATGAATATTACCTGTCATGAGTGGATTATGTATACTTACTTCAACACCAGTTTTTTGAATGGGAATTCAAGATAATCAAAACTATTTTCTATAAATTGGAAGAAAAGTGGTGGTTACGTTACGAATGAGATATGGGATATGAGAATTTCTCAATTTTGACCAAATGATCATAATCTCCGACCCCCCAAACACCAATTTTGAATAGAATTGGTCGATAATTACAAAACTCGTCCGCCATATTGAAACCGCCATCTTGAATTTCCCAATTTTGACTAAAGATTCTGAATCTGTGACCCGAAAATCCCAGATACCAATTTTGAAAACAATTGGTCTATAATTTCGAAACTTGTCCGCCATGTTGGATCCGCCATCTTGGATTTCCAAATTTTGAAGAAATAATTGTTATCTCCGACTCCGAAAACCCCCTAGATACCAATTTTGAACAGAATCGGATTATATTTGAACAACTCGTCTGCCATATATTGTATCCGCCATTCTGAATCTCCTCATCTTGACGAAGAAATCATAATATCCGATCCAGAAAACCCTCAGATGCCAATTTTAAATAGAATCGGATTACAAAACTCGTCCGCCATATTGGATATCCGCCATCTTGAATTTTCAATTTGAAAAATCGTTTACGACTGATTCTCAGACCTACCGAATATGCACAAAAATCTTCATAAGAATCGGCCAAGCCGTTCGGAGGAGTTCGGCGTCAAACACCGTGACAGGGACAGGAGAATTTTATATATTAGATTAATATATATTATCAATCAACAGAGTCAGTTATGCAATACACTCGATAGACTATAAAAAGAAAAAAAAGCGCAATTACTTACAAAAAATCGCAATGACGCAAAACGAAGTTGAAAAGCGCTCTATTGGCAACACTGTTCCCCAGACCCAGAAAGAAGAAATTAATAGAAAGAGAACTGTAATGTTTGTATTGGTTCTTGAAGGAGCGCAGCACGGTAGTTTCACTGTGTAGCCCTCTGAAAGACAATAGCTGAACTACTCTGCCACTGTCGAAACCTCGCTAACAATATGGCGATATTGAAAATAGATGCAGAAACGTCAGAATTAATTTTACGAACAATACATTCCCAAACGACAATGTTCCAGAAGCTGATTATTTCATCAAAAATTTATTGAATTGCTAACTTAGGGTATGCCAGGTTTTTATTCGATTCTGTTACACAAACGTTGTCAATGTTATTGTTTTTCATTACCATATATTTTTTTACACAAATCGAATTTCGCTGGAAAATTCCTTCATATCCTATTCTCAACCTTCGTCTTTAATATGTACCAACCACTTTTGCGCTTACACTTATAGTTTATTAATGATTTGGTATCAAACTGACCTCTGCATGGCAGTTTTGACTGATGCGCCCTCATAAGATATATTTCAGAAAGTATAATTTGAAATTCAGAATTGTCAATTGTGATTCAGAAAACATATGTTTTTCAAATTATTATTTCTGTAACTGTATCTTGAATTACAGAATGGTCAATTGTAATTTAGAAAGTGTCAATTGTAATTCAGAAAGTATTACTGGTTATTCAAAAGTATCAACTGAAATTCAGAAACTACGAACAAATTGTATGTTCCTTTGTATGGGTACAAACACCCTAATGTTTTTTTTTTCTTTATTAATTTATGAATTCCAAAAAACTAGTACAAGTTCATGAAGGGACGCAGTACTCTACTAACTGATACATTGTCGTATACATGACATAAATTACATATAATTTGATTTTGATTTATTTGAAAATTAATATAACAAAAAATACATAACTATATAACCCGTCTTATACCTGTATACTGTGTGTCACTGAAAACAAAAACAAGGAAGCATGAGTCTTATGTTCATATATAATTTAATTTCCCCGTCCTTCCGTTTCTTGAAGATGTTTTTCATCTCAGATTCAAATTGGTTGAGTGGTAGATGCTCAAGATATTCTGGTATATTATTCTAATATTTCATGCCCTGATAGTATATGAAACTCATTCCCTTTCATGTTTTGATAGTTGGCAGTTCTATTTGAGAGTGATTTCTTGTGTTGTATGTGTATGTGTGTATATCATGCCTGTATTTGATCATGATATTTGAATGTCTAGATTTATTTAGTAATTGATGAATAAAAATGTTGTTTTGATATATGAATATTTTCTTTATAGCGATAATGTTAAAAACTTGATACAGACTTCTAGTGTGAAAACAGTTATCTTATCCTATCAGTACAAGTTCTTAATAGCTTTATTCTGGAGTACTTCAAGGGGTTTTAATTGATTGTTAAATGATGTAGCCCAAATTATAGTGAGATACTGTAAATGTGAATAAGAATTTCCTTGGAAAAATATAATTCAGTCTCCTCAACACTCCTGTAGGTGCCGATATTTTCTATCTGTCTATTATAAGACCTAGAAATTTGACATTACTTGAATGTTTTAGTGATGAACTATGCGGGTTAATGTTGACCCACCTGAAACAATATGGTCTAAAACAAAGTACCATTTGGAAAAGAAATCTTTGACTACATGTTGAAGGTATGGGTGTTGGAGAAAAATGACTCATTTTTCTTGAGCAGAATATTGATATACTCGAGGATATACTCTTATTCAAGTCCTTGATAGTTTCCAAAAGAACATATTTCTGAATTACAATCTACAAATTTGAAATGAACTACAACCTAATAGTTTCTGAATTACAAGTTACACTTTTCAAATACAATGGAGCAGGTCAGCTAGCATTGAGAGAGAAAAAAATGTCTTCCCCCATCTGTCCTAGTCTCTTCAAAGTTATTACACTGGAAATGGGAAAAAAATGGAGAAGATCATATTAACCTAAATATAAAAAAAAAGGATAAAATCATCTTCTCCATTTCTTCTCACTTCCAGGGTTGCCAACATAAAATGTCTGTTGGAACACTGAAGACAAGGACAGGGAAGTGATTTTTTTCTCTCTCAATTCTAGCTGAACTGGAAATTTTGCAATTGTTTTCAATTTTATTACTTATTATTGAAGCTTTTCAAATTCAAATTATTATAATTAATAAAAAGAAAAATGATAATGACATATTATTGAAAAATAAATACCTACCTACTTTCAAACCTGTGTAAAATTGCTATTAATCAGTCTCATATTAGTTAACATGAAATTATACTAATAGATTGTTTAAAAACTTCATCCAATTTGCAGTTTTCTATAGAAAAATCACAATGGTGATCCTGTTAGATGCCTAAAAACGTGATTTTCCTATTTAATTTGAAATTTTACAATATTCAATATATTTTGGAGCAAATATTTCACATTTGAAGCCACTGAAGAACAAAATGGTGAATGGTGACGGGTACTTTTGATTTACATTATCTTATTAGAATTAGAACCAAGTGTTAATCTATACAAACCAAAAGATTCACTCAAGTTGGTTTCAATATAATCTCATCATTCAGTTGGTTCATACATTTTCTGGAAAAGTCATTGAAACATCAGATTTAAATTTTTGGGAGTCAATTGATATTTCAAAGTAGCACAATTTTATATAATAACTCTCATTCAAATGGGTTGAAAATTAAAATTTCTGGGAGTCAATCAATATTTTAAAGTAGCACAATTTCATATAATAACTCTCAACCAAATGAGTTGAAAATTAAAATTTTTGGGAGTCAATTGAAATTTCAAAGTAGCACAATTTCATATAACTGTCAACCAAATGAGTTGTGAATATGAAGGAAGCAGAAAAACATAGAATTAATTTGAAGAAATATCAACCCATTACTTTACTCAAGATATTTTTATTTGATTCAATGAATTTCATATATTTCAATTTCCTTCTGGAATAATATAATGATTGTATTTTTCCTATCTAATATACTATATTGATGGAAGTGTATAGAATGCCAACAGTTGGCAATCTATGCTTTATTTTGGGTTGTCAACTGATCAGCAGACTATTCATTTGTTTAGGATTCCAACCAGTAGACTGTTGACCAGTACTAAACTTGATTAAACTATTTTCAAGAAATCATCAACTTGAAGAAAGAAAAAACATGATTTGAAAAAAAAAATGAAACAAAAACTGATCAAAAAAATCTTATGACCACAATGGAGGAAGGAAAAACTAGATTAGAGAAATATATAGAAAAAGTGATGTACACACAACCCAAATAGACTAACTGATTAGTGAAACAAAAATGTGATGAAAAAACAAACTATTCCATGTTCCATGTGGAGTTTGAACACTGGACTACAAGATTGACATTCCCATGTATATCCACAGTGCTAGTAACCATCTTGGATAGTCTAGAGAAAAAGTATAGGTAGCAGACTGGTTTTATACAGAAATAATGTATACTGGATGGTTGGTAGTCTATACAAAAAGTATACATTGGGGACTGGTCAGCAATCTGTCTATACACTTTCATACTCCTATACTATTCATTATACATATATAACTGAATGGTCAGCAGGCAAGAAAAAAGTATAGGTTGAGGACAAGTGAGCAGTATATACATTTTCATACTCCAATACTATTCTAAGTGCTATAGATAGGAACTAAACTTTCAAAGTTCTACAAATGACAAGTAGGTTATCATTCAGTAAACTGCAATTCATTGATTTATTACAAGGAAAAATAAATTGATGGAATATAAAATGTACTTACAGGTTTCAGTCCAAGTTTAGACATAATTTTCCTGGCTTTCTTCTCTCCTCTGGACTGTTTTGCTTTGGAGACCATGTCAATAGGCAATCCTGCTGCAGTTGCTCCAGGAAAAGCTGCAGATGCAGCATTAGCTGTTCCAGCATCTTCCAATTCAGGAATTTCCTCGTCTGAATCGCTGTCTGTGGAAGATTCACTCTGTTCTGGTTTGGCTTCTGCCACAACTGGTTTGTCTACTTCAGTCATTTCTGGCATGTTCTTGTGCCTAAAAACATGTTTTAGATATGAACTTGTTCATTGAACCACTAGCAAAATGTTATTGTTAGGGAGTAATCAGACTGCCAAGAAGGACATCACAATGATCAGAATGAATTGTTTGCGAAACCTTGGTGTGAAATCATCATATTTTATAAACAGAATGAGTCAGCGAAAATTTCGATAACAAATGCATTGCTTCTCGAGCAAAGTAGCTTACAATAAATAAAGTAATTAATTATTCCTGTCCAGAACATTAGGGTGCATAGGAAACCGCCTAGCGAGAGCATTGCATGTGTTTTTGATACCGAAATTTTTGACATAAACTACATTTCCAAGATATAACCACTGGCAAATGAACTTTGTTTTATTGAGAGTTCTTGAACCCATCGTCCACTTGAAAACAAAACTGGATGGCAATAATAAAACTGAAATACCTTTCAGAGAGGTGATTTTTGTCTTAAGTTACAAAATGGCTAAAGAGCAAAGAAGAGATTCAGATTATTTGTGTTTCTCTGTGCCAAAGAGTGAGACGGATATAGAAATGACATTGTTGACGGTAGACAAATGACAGCTATTGAATTCAATGTCGCCAACCGCTGTGAACACGAAAAGTCTGTTCGTTTATATGTACACCGACGGTGCAGTACAACGTAAATAATTCATCTTTCATCTCTACTCAGTTCTTCATTCAACCATTTGTAAATGAATCGATTAATTATTATTCAATATATTACGACCTACATTATTTGATATCAATGCGGTTTTTTTCACATAGAATGCGAACGTTTGACCATGATCGATGACGTAACAATTGACATGACCTTGTTGACAGGTCAGTGATCCAGTATCCAGTAGCGTCCTGCGGTAGCGTCTGGGGAGTATACTTGCCATACATTTTAGAATGGTGGGGGAGTGCAGCGTTGCTAGTTATCGTTTCTTCGTTTCAATACTAGCGTCAATAGAGACAGCAGGTAACAAATATCAGCGCGGCAAGTGTGGGTACAGCAACTGAATTCTTTCTTTACACTACCACAGCTACTCTCTCGTGGCGTAGTTGACTGTGAGTTTGAATCTCACGTCGGCGATCCGGGTTTAATGCCTGCGGCGGTTGGCTTTTTTCAATTCAGTTTGCTCAATTTATTTTCCGAAACATATAATTTTTAGGAAGGAGGTTCATTTAGGCCGATTAAGGTTGGATGGATTAAAAAAAGTAGTGTCCTTTTTTATGCAGGAAGGATATTTTCCTTCCTTCCTGAAAAAAGTACTGTGGAGGCATTTACTGTTGAGAAATAGTAATGACAACATTATTTTCTAGAGTAAAGGTTCATTTTCAAAGAATGGTCTCTTTTCACTTCCATGTGAATTGATGAAAATGCTATTTTCTTCTTTTTGGGTTATCCTATCAATTCAAGATCATTGAAGTACTTTCCTCCTCAAGTTGAAGAAAATCAGCACAATCCGGCAACATTGATATGACTGACACGGGAATACGCGAAGTACCCACCACTATTTTATTTCATGACGCAGGACGCAGGTCACAGACACAAGAATCTGATCTATGCCCCAAGGGGCCCAAGGCCATTTATCAACATAACCACACATAAACTCAAAATCTGATACCTATCATTACCTTGACATGACCTTGGCCCTAATGGCCCTTAATCTAGGTACATTTGGTCCCTTTGCTGATTTCTCTTGAATTACTTCTTGCAATAAAAATTGAATTTTGTTCATCCCAGCCTGATCCCAGCCATTAAACTTATCCAATTATTTTGTGAATTTCAAAAAATACATACAGGGTGATTCATTTTTTCCGAAAAGAATATAGTTAGTTAAAAATCTTCTAGAAATAATGATTTAGGTACCTACTAGTTTAAACTCTTTTGGTTAATACCCCAGTATGATTTCTTGAATAAAGACCAATAGTCTACACTACAATGCGTTGAAGTTCATCAGGGCGATACATTTTTATCATGACACAATCAAAAATGCTGGACCTCCACACCTATTGCAATCAAGTGCCTATAGCAACTTGTAACAAATATAGCAAAGAATAGATATTTATATGCCAAGGTAGTGAAGAATATCATTACCCAGGGACCAAGATTATATCCCGAGGCTTATTCAGCCTTTACTACCAATGTGTATATTAAATTTTTTTTACCATCAACAATATACAGGGTGTTTCTAAATAACAACGCAAAAATTCAAGGGGTGATTCCTTGTGATACCTATTTTAGGAAATAAAGTTTACATAAACATGTGCCCTAAATTGCCTCGTTTTCGAGATACATCAGGGTATTAATATTTCCACGAATTTTTTTTCTCTATTAATTTATCAATTGTCTTTTCATCAATTTCAATAAAATGTAGTGGTTTTGTTAATAGTAATATGGAGCTTCTTCTAGTGCAATTAGATTTGAAATAATATTTCCAGTGGCGTCACAGTGGGTAAATTTATCGATATTAATGGTGAATGTCATTGTACACCACCGGTTTTTCTGAATTTGATATTTTTATCAGATTGAACTATTGAAATAACAACTTTTTTATCCTCTGTGTGATTTTTTATCTAGCTTAGTTTTTGAGGAAACAATAAAAATTCGATTTGACTGCAAATTTTAAAATTAATTAATGTAGGTGTTTTCAAGATTTCCATTGAGATTGCTCAATAACCCCAATTTGGATGATTTTTAAATTTTGGGGCTTTCTCAGTCTCCATCTATACTGAATTTTGGCCCCATGAAAGCTTATATATACAGGGGGGTTATCAATAAAAACAATTAATACTTCCAACTTCAACATCCTGTATCTCAAAAACGGAGCAAGTTAGGAGACATGTTTACATGAACTTCAATTACTAGAATGTCACAAGGAAACACCTCTTGAATTTTTTCGGTGTTATTTAGATAGATATTTATATTTCAATCATTATAGTTCTGTGAAACTGAAATATGAACATTGTCACTATGAAAGCACTTCTTTTTCAATTCTAATCAAAATCTAAGAGCCATAATAAGACCATGGACAGCATATAACAAGACATTATTGATAAATACCTACTAAATTCGTGTGCCATTCCTGCGAATCTCGCATCAGAACAGTGAATTTGGGTTGATTATAACAGAGGTGGCTAGGTCTTTATTGACTATTAATGAAATGACGAAAACAACCTTGGTAGTACGCCTTGAAAAGGAGTAGATAATGGTAGGTTCTATGGCTTCTGGAAATGGTGGTAAAAAGAATATAGTATGGTCCAAATTGTGAGATTATTTGACATATATTGGTGAGTTGGTATAGGTATACCTACCTATATTTTACAAGGTGAAAAAATAATATCGCCCTGCTGCAATTCCAGTACCAGATTCAAAGTATGGTGACAAGTCCGAAACTTTTTTTTCCTCTTTGGGGGTTTAGTAATATGTCCCCTTAATGAAGTCTTTTGAATGATCCATGATCCTCTTGGTCAACTGCTCATAGTATATGGTTTGCACAAAGATCTTAAGTAGGTATTATCTCGAATCTTTGGGTACAAGTAGGTACAAGACTCGTTTCCTCCGTCAGAGTTTTACCCATTTTCTACAGGGTTTCATCTTTACATGTAGGTATGTACGTGTTCCTTGGTAATAAACCCATCAATGGTAGTGGAATAACTTCTCTGAAGCTGCTTTTTCATGAGCTTGCGACTTGATCATGTCAAAACCAAGTAACGGATACTGTGACGCTTCAAAATGGGTGGGATCATTTTTGGATATAATGATGGTGGTATATATATAGCTTCTATGAAAATACTGTATCTCTTTATTGTACTGAGAGTTTGTTTTTTCGCAAAAGAGTTTTATGTTCTAATTGTATTCCCATTCTTTCGGATTCTCAATTGGTTCTCATGGTGTATGAAGAAAAATATTCAAAGAATTTTGCGGGGTTTGAGAAACAAAGAAAGTGTACAGAACAACATTGATAGAACGAAATTAGCAAATTCTTTAGCTCAACATATTGGGATACAGCATACATATTTACCTCTGACCAAAAATTGGACACACGTGCCACAGCGAGGTTGTGAAATTTGATAACTTAAATTTTCTGTACAGTAGTTTTCTCAAAGGAATGAAATATGTATGTACCTACCTGTGCTTACAAAAATATATATTTTTTTAATTCACCATATCTTCAATGAGTGATATGCAAAATAACTAACTTGAGATATGAGATTTTTGTTGTTGTAGATGTAAGTATGGATATACCCCAATATTTTGACTTGAGGAATCATTTCCATTCAATCACTTTCTTCTGGACACCCTCTTTATGCTCTATTATCCTCTTCTAGTTCGAGTTTAGATTTTCTTCCTCTAAAGTGTATGTGACTACTCAGAACACATCGAATTATTAAAGAAAATCATTAAACAAAATTCAACTCCACGACCAATAGGGGCTAAACCACCTTAATGCCTATTAAGTATGCTTCTCAAACGATGAACGATAGTGAATATAGTTTTTTTTATATAATTCCGCACAATAAACGCATATTCCCCTCTTAAATTACATTTACAATAAATTTTAGTCGAGTGAATTCTGTAAATTACCCCAATCTCCAACAAAAGGTACCACATGGGACATATCAATATACTCCTAGTTTTCAGAGCATTATCACAAACAACTCTAGGCTCATATAATCACATATCATCCAGAAGATCGACTTTAATAACCATATACAACACTTCCATTATTCAACATCTTTTAAATCTACCTACTCACCCTAAATCGGCAGTACCTCAAGGATGCGTTACAGGGCCGTTCCTCGAGCACACAACACATAAATCAATGAACGAAAACTCCATACATCAATGTTTATTTCATAAACTATACTTTTGTACGAT
Organism: Phaedon cochleariae; assembly: GCA_918026855.4. Classification (NCBI taxonomy): domain Eukaryota; kingdom Metazoa; phylum Arthropoda; class Insecta; order Coleoptera; family Chrysomelidae; genus Phaedon; species Phaedon cochleariae. The sequence continues at coordinate 4,565,897 of OU896710.1, read as the reverse complement.
TTCTCAACTGGTATTTTAAAAGACTCTTCTCATCCTGAAAACGGATGAATTCGAATCGAAAACACTTCAAGAAAATCGATACAAAACAATAGGCAATCTATCTCCCGAAAACAGTATTTATGTCACAGGGTGTCAAACTAAAATCCTCTATAACAATTCCATGAAATCCCGACATCCTGTGAAAGCAACTTGCTGGTAATTTATCGTGAAGTTACACTATAGGTTATACACTTATTTACAGCACAATTATATACAGGGTGAATCCTCAGGTTTGGACAACCAGCCAATCGTCAATCTAATTTCTATCACCAAATTGTCAGTACATTCACAACTCGGAATAATTCCACATATCCAACATGCCCACCAGGTTAGAAAAAATCGTTATGGATAAATTTTCATTGCCACTGATGCTTGAAGATAACCAATAACGATTTATCCGATGACCGACCATGGAGGTAAAACAACCTTACTTTTCTTATTTGTTTACATATGATTGGAGAAGTTTTTCACAATTATTTTGACATATCAATGGTGTTTCTTGGGATATAAATTTTTTCAAGCATGGCATCACATTGTTGCTGTTGAACAATGCACAAAAAATGCAGCGAGACGAAGGAATTAGATTTTTCAGGTAGTTAAATATTGCTTGTGTGGTCCCTCATATAGTTCTCATTTTGAAATTTTGTATTTCCTCTTTAGAATTCCTTCTGCAATAGGAACCAATCGTGTGTGTTACATTTTCACTCTAATAGCTTCTATTGCAGAAGGGGCAGAGGCATTCTGAAGAAAAAAGATAAAATTTGTGACTACAGTACTTTCAGATCACAATTTACTTGAATAAATGAATAGCCCAAAAAACATGATTCATATGCCAACATAATTATGAAAAACTATTTCAATCTCTTGTATACAAATAAAAAAAGTGAGGTTGTTTTACCTCCTCCTATATCATTAGCGGTCTAGTTAGTAATTTATGTCGTTGACTTGAGTCTGACAGTCATTTCAGATATTAATCTTTGGGTATTCATTTATTCGCAGTGGCGAAATTCGTTTCCAAAAGTTCATTATAATGGTTACTGCGTGAATTCGTGCTCTTCGAGGACGTCTGCAATAAACGCAGAATACCGGTACGTCCTAACCTCACTTTTTAGTCATAAAGGGAGCATACACAGATGTAACGCCGCCACCAGTGGAATAAAAATAGCATAGTGATTCCACATCAGCAACTATTTGAAATCATCACTTGATGGCTGTTGCAATCATTTTTGTTGATTTTCAATTAATTACACTAGTTCCATTCGCTCAAAAACTCTGAGGAACACCCTGTATATGTCTAGGAACAGACAAAATCGTATATAATCGAAAAAATTCAATACACAATCGACATTTCTGTCACGAAATTGATCTTATTTTAGAAAATAAAAATAGCTACATATCGCACGTCTCCACCAAAAATTCGGTCGAAACGCGCCAAAATCGAGATTTTCGGTACCTCTGCGTAACCTAACCTACAGTACGTGCGATAAATCATCATTATCGAGGAATTCCTGCAGACTGTTATCGCAAAATGGCGCTTGGAATCCAAGTTTTTCGATAGTTGAGCAGAATCACAGCCTACAGTCTGTATATTCAGCAGGGTCTTTATTTATAATGCAGGATCAAAAATAGGGTGTTCAGCTGTTTATGGTTCATCACTAATTAATAATAATCGTTTTGTTTCCAGACAGAGCAAGTGTAGCGCACGAGTACCCTAGCCTACAAAAGTCTGACACTCCCTTGTAAAATTTTGACGATAAAATGAAAGAAGGAACAAGTGTGTAAAAAACATGAGACATGCTGATTAGTGTTTGTTTCATTGCCAAACTTTATTGAAAGCCATTACAAAATGGCATAAGGCGCAGTCGGTAGGACACATCACACAACTTCAAGAACCATGCAAATTTAGATGAAGATACCGCGTGTGATGTTATTTAGAGTCCATTATAACCAACTATTATGAAGTAAGTGCATCGATGAAAGATAACATGATAAACTTGCATTGATCGATGTTTCACCTCGGTACACGGTACACTCGGTAGTTAGATCAGTAGTGAAAGTAACCGGTATCCGTAAATAATGTTGACTTAGAAAGATTTTAATGTCCACCAGATTACATTGCAGGAACGTGAGCTTTTCATGACATACTTTTTCTTTCGTTTCATATGACCCCTACTTTAGGATACCTTTGTCTCTTTCGTTCAGCTAGGAGACACCAATGGTTCGTGAATTTTTGTAAAAGCAGGCCTTATCCTTTAGAGCTATCCAGCGAAAATTTGAGAATATTGACAATGAGATGTCAAGCTCTAGTAGCACCTAGGTGGCGAAGCAACGAAACAGCAGGAACACTGGATTGAGGATGCTGTTAAGGTAGGAAAAAATCATGATAATCTTACCTCGTGAATCGCAAGAATGGGTGCATACATTTATCGAAACTCCTCATTAATATGAAGTATTCAAAAAAAAAAAAAAAAATTAACTGCTTCACTGATAGCCATTACAAATATGGCGCAGTCGGTAGGACACATCAAAACATCAAGAGTTTTATAATATGGGAGACACCACTATTCCGCAAATTCTTGGAAAAACAGGTATTAGCCTTTAGGGCTATCTAAGGAGATTTGGAGAAAACCTCAAGCTCTAGAAGTGTCGACAGGTGACAATGAAATTGTTAGAGCCCTAAATCATAAAGATGGCGAAGCAAAGAAACAGCAGGGTCACTAGATGCACTGACATCAGTTATATTGGATGCGTGAGGATATTATTGAGGTAGGGAATATTACCTTGTGAATTGCAGGAATGAGTGCATACTTATATTGAAACTTATTGTGAATATGAAGTAGTCAATTAGTTAGTGGACTCATTCCACTGCTTCATTGAAAGCCATTACAAGTATGGCGCAGTCGGTAAGACACAACAAAATCCGCAAATGTTTGGAAAAGCAGGTTTTTGCCTTCATGGCTATCTTGCGAAATTTGGAGAAAACCTCAAGCTCTAGAAGTGTCGACAAGTGATAATGAAAATGTTAGCCCTCAATGATAAAGATGGCGAAGCAAAGAAACAGCAGGGTTACTAGATGCACTGACAGGCGAAAAATCTGCAACACTGCTTGGATGGGAACATCAGTTATATTGGATGCGTGAGGATATTATTGAGGTAGGGAATATCACCTTGTGAATTGCAAGAATGAGTGCATACTTTTATTGAAACTTATTGTGAATATGAAGTAGTCAATTAGTTAGTGGACTCATTCCACTGATTCATTGAAAGCCATTACAAGTATGGCGCAGTCGGTAAGACACAAAAAAATCCGCAAATGTTTGGAAAAGCAGGTATTTGCCTTTATGGCTATCTTGCGAAATTTGGAGAAAACCTCAAGCTCTAGAAGTGTCGACAGGTGATAATGAAAATGTTAGCCCTCAATGATAAAGATGGCGAAGCAAAGAAACAGCAGGGTTACTAGATGTACTGACAGGCGAAAAATCTGCAACACTGCTTGGATGGGAACATCACAGTTATATTGGATGCGTGAGGATATTATTGAGGTAGGGAATACATATTACCTTGTGAATTGCAAGAATGAGTGCATACTTTTATTGAAACTTATTGTAAATATGAAGTATTCAATTAATTAGTGGACTCAAAGCCACTAAAAGTATGGCGCAATCGGTAGGACACATAAGAAAATCCGCAAATGCTGGAAAAGCAGGTATTTGCTTTCATGGCTATCTAGCGAAATTTGGAGAAAACCCAAAGCTCTAGATTGTCGACAGGTGAAAATGAAAATGTCGTCAATGATAAAGATGGCGAAGCAAAGAAACAGCACGGTTCTAGATGCACTGACAGGCGAAAAATCTGCAACACTGCTTGGATGGGAACATCACAGCAAATGTTTGGAAAAGCAGGTATTTGCCTTTATCTATCTAGCGAAATTTGTAGAAAAGGTCAAGCTCCAGTAGTGTAGACTGGTAAGAAAGAAAATGTGAGCCTTCAATGAAAAATATGGCGAAGAAAATAAACAGCAGGTTTAGTATAGATGCACTGAGAGGCGAAAATCTGCAACACTGCTTCGATGGAAGCATCATTAAATTGTTGTTGTTCTTTATGAAGTTGTATTGTTTGCTTGAGGATATTATTGAGGTAGGGAAAAAGTCATAGTGATATTACCGTGTAAATCTCAAGAATGAAAAGTGATATCTATGGGTGCATACATTTATTGAAACTTACTATAAATAAGAAACATTATACTAGTTATTGGACTCAATACTACTTTACCGAAATCCATAACATAAAAATATGATTCAAAGACCAACTTTGGAAGGACCTAAGTGTGTTTCCGAACCCGAAAAAAATCAACTCCAAATCGAGAAACTTGTCCACCGAACACCACATATGCCGATCACAATCTGCAGGGTCCTTCGACATACCTCGCGTATGACGTGCGTGTCACCGTACAATAGCCTATGATACAAAGATGCGACAAAGACGGCACACCGGCGGTTTATCAGAACCCACCTCGGAAGTTGCCCCTGAAATTCCCCCTCGGGAAGAAACCCCTGTTGCCACCTCCGGCGCCCCTAGGGCCACCCCTGGGGCCGCCTCTGTGGCCACCGCGGAAATTGTTTCCGGGACCGCCGCCGCGGTTGAAGTTGCCTCCCCTGCCTCTACCTGTAATCATAATTCGGACGATACGTTATGTTTATTTCATTTATTTCAGATATTGCATTACATTCTTTTCTTCACTGATACATTTTAAACAAATAATATATAAAGTATAATTAATTTTCTAGTAGAAATGAATGAATAATCAAACAGTAATGGTTGGTATAAGATCATTCATGAAGTATTATCTACTATTGTATAATTGAAATTACAAATAGTGAACAAACATACATATCCTTGATAAAAAACAATATATAATCGCTATTTTCGTAGACTTGAGAAAAGCCTTTGATGTTGTTGACCATGAAATTTTGCTGAGAAAACTATATTTAATGGGAATAAGAGGGTTAACTCATCAAATATTACAATCATTTCTACATAACAGAAAACAAGTTGTATCGGTGAACGAAATAAATAGTGATAGCTCATATATTAACTGCGGAATACCACAAGGTTCTGTACTTGGTCCACTCCTCTACTCATTACATGTACTTAGCCTAAAAAAATGCAATCTACAAGCAAGATACTTCACCTTTGCAGATGATACTGCACTAGTCTATACAGGTCAATCACTTAAGATGCTGGAAAACCTGATCAACGAAGACCTGAATGTATATAGAAAATGGATCCTGACAAATATCTTGAAAATAAATGAATCAAAAACTGTTTATATTTGTTTCCAACAAAGGAATATGGAAATAGATGACACTTGCATTAAATTAGGTGAATATACATTGGCAAGGGTTACAGTCACTAAATACCTAGGATTAATTATGAATAATAAGTTGAATTGGATTGAGCATATAGACAAAATTAGTAATAAAATAATACCCATGGTAGGAGCACTTTATAAACTCAGAGATTTCACAGACCAGTATATGAAATACAACATTTATAATGTATACTTCATCAGTGTATTCAGGTACTTAATTACCATCTGGGGAACCTGTCCGGAGACCCATTTTAAAAAATGCAAGTTTTGCAAAACAAGGTTTTAAAAATGCTATTCAGTCTGAATATGAGAACTCCAAGTGAGGTCCTATACAGTAATGAACATTTGATAAAATTGGATGGTATTTTTAAAATCAAACAAGTTAAATATGCATATAAAATCGTGAACTCACTACAAAAATCCAATGGAAGAATTCAACATGGGCACAACATACATGATTACAATACAAGAAACCATAATGACATAGCCCTGCCCAATGTACGAACCAACATTACTTTAAATAATCCCATTGGTCGAGCTTTACAAGAGTATAATAGGCTTCCTGATGAAACTAAAGCATGTTACAGTTACTCCATATTCAAGAAATATGCCAAAGAGATATATTCATAATTTTACATTTGTTATGTCCAATATGGTCTCTGTACAGTTTATTTGCATTGTATAATTAAGTACTGGAAGAATTCAAATTTCAAAGATGTTATATTTTTTTATCTTTACATAAATTATTCAAATTTTTTGATATATATTAGATGAATTAATCCTTAATATTTTATTTTTAAGAACTTGAAAATTTTTTACAAAAAGTTTATAATAATTATCTAATTCACACACAGGTCAATAACCTATGTGAAGTAGATAAAATTTAGAATTTTTATAATATTAGAATATGTATGTCTTTGTAAATGTATTCATATGAGAATAAATAAATAAATAAATAAATAAATAATAAATTATATATTATGTATTATATATTATTATATACAATTTTGAATAAATGAAACTATTTCAAAAAAAAGTTTCAAAAAAAAATATCATTAAGATATCTCAATATAACAGTCATTTTACAGTGAACAAGAAGGGAAAAAAACAGTGAAGAAAAAAAAGGAAATTCATAGTCTTTCAGCATTGATCATTCCTTTGCATATAATATATATATTTCTTCACTTTATTTTTAAATTGAATAATATTTGGGTTGTTTTTGATATCATCTGGTAATTTATTGAATTTCGAAATCGCCTCATGTGCAAACTTTTTTGTCCAAGATTAGAATTTGCAGCTTCAAGATGAACCAAGTTATATTGTCTAGTGTGATGACCATGAATTTTGGTATTCCTAATTAATATAAAATTTGATAGTATTGATTAAAAAGTGCTCTTCAAAAGAAAATGTGTTTGTTTTCTTATACAGTTGATTCGTTGAAGTATCATATGGACGACGATACAATACTTTCAATGCCTTTTTATATTTTATATTTTTATTGTGAAAATAACTTCCAGTCAAAAATTGAATTCTGGTATGAGGAAGGAATGAATAATAATGAAATAACATGAGGGGACAACAACAACAAAAAAATGCTGAATCGATAAAATTATTAAACAGCAACAGGGATCAATCAGTGGATGACAAATTAACAATTTCATCTATTTTGTAATGAAATGATGTGTTTTTTGAATGCAATTTTAAATTTGGCGCCGTCGGTAGGACCCAAATAATTTCCATCAGTATAATGTATCACGAATTAATACTATGAGCTACTTGTAGAATCTTTTTCACACAGGCTACCATTCCTGACTTCCTAATCACTCCTTCGATTTTATTCGAGTTCCGTTTCACTTTAGCATGCAAACAAATTATATATTTTCGATATATTTTAGGGAGAAATAACAGCAAAAACTCACCTCTTTTACTGAAATTGTTGTTGATGAAGTTTCCTCTGTTGTTCCCTCGGCCTCTCTCTCTGAAACCGAAGCCCATGTTCGGCGGAGGGGGCCCCATCCATTCATTAGGGGGCTGCTGAGGGAACGGCTTATCCCAATTGCCTTCATCCCCTAAACGATATAATCCAGATTTATTTATGTGTTTCATTCGAACACGGAGAATTATTGCAATTCAAACAATATTTAGGGTAACTAAACACCACTAATTTGACGCCCGGTTCCTCTAATGGGGAAGTTTCCTTTATTGAGATTTTTATCTCACTGTGAAGTTTTTGAAAAATTAATGCATACATATTTTTTCTTTTTTCCGTAAGATCAGATTTCACTTCAAAAAAAAAATACATAAAAGAGGAACTTGGCTCCTCCACCATTCCTATGACGTACTTTCTGAAAATCCACATTCACACAGAGTTAAAATACGATTCCCTGTGCCAGTACGACGTTGCCGACATCATCAATATGTCAAGATTTCCGGAAATTGTTCTTTGAAAGCATGATAACTCTATCATAACAGCAATGGGATATGATAAGTTCTTCAATCCTACTTTGTCAAGTATTATGAATAATTTTCATAAATCTCTCATTGGCTGGATGAAGTTGATTACTAATAAAGATAAATTATGATATTTTGCAATAGTATCTATAACTTTTCAATATCGTTATATTACAATATGTTATTCATAACTTGTCAGTCATTTTTTTTTTCCTTAATGAAACGGATCTATTTTCTAGGAAAGTTGCAGATTATATCATGCAACAGCGCCTAATACTTCGAGTCCGTCCACACCCCTCAAAATACTGACAGGCATAACAAGAGGCAGTAGCCATGGGTATCGGCTTCATTCTGTTCTGACCGATGGCAGTAAATTAGGAAGGATAGTATCATTGAATGTAGCCGATAGTGATTCATTGATTCAATGATATTTCCGTTTAGGATCGAGCTCTACTCCAGATATTTCAATGCATTAATAACAAAACCATAACCTGTCAGAATGAAGCCATTTGTGGTTATGTATGTTTTTGCTTACCAGTTTTACTTCTTCTTCCATTTTTTTTATTCGTTAGCTATTTGCTAGCTATATTCTTCACCATCAGCTATTTTCAGACTAGATTCAGAAAGTACGTCACAGTTTGCCACGTCGAAAATTAGAAATTGCTTCAATTTGAAAAATAAAGAGGACTTGGAATTTATCATTCGCCATTATGTACAGCGTGGACATAAAACTGGAGAGTTCCGAACTTATTTTATGAAAATTCATCTGAAGGAAACTTCCCCATTGCATGTAATTAAAAAGTTCAATTCTTTGAATAAAGCAATCAATATTTCTATTTTCCCTTTTAACTACCCTGTTTATAGACATTTCCGATATTACAGTTATAACACGAACACTTTGGATGTGTCCGAGAAACCTTTCTCACTAGCTCATGATTGGTGCAAAACCAGTTTTACCTGCGAAATTCCCTTTTGGCAGTGCGATATTTGGATTGAACATTAAAGTCCATTTCAACTAAGAAGACAGCGTTGGAAACCATAGTGAAGCGTTGGCTTTGGTTGGATTGGTTATTGTTGAAGGCAATATTACACCTGCATAATCGCATGAGGTATAATATTGTCTGTTCAGTAAATAAAATATGCAAAAATTACCCGTATCAACGATATTTTGGGTAAGCCTGACCTCTATAATGTGGCATGATTGTCTAATAATACTTATACTTACTTATGAGATAATCCTTCCACATTTGAATATTCGTCATAAGTATAAGTATTTTTAGATAATCCTTACATTTGAATATCTACACTGATAACACTCATTGCTACAAAACATCAGTACCAGTGGCGTGTCGTGAGTTTCGTACCTATGAGGAAGCTCACTACCTGTGAACAAGAACAGACCAACCAGAGGTATATCTATGACTTCCATTCTTCCATATTTATCCCTATATCTAGAATCATGTTTTGTCTAAATGGGGTGATAATAACAATAAGCAAAAAGACGAGTTCACATCACACAGTACCTCAATAAAAACAAATAAAACATATTGGACAAACAAGACGAAATAGATAAAGATGATTCAAAGAACATATTGTTCATTTTAGGTTTTTCTGCACCACATGTAAACGACAGGCATATTCATGTTTCAACTAATCAGGGTGATAATAATGACAATATGGAGAAAGGCAAGTTCACATCACACTATACGACAATCAAAACAAAGGAAATATATTGGACCACAAGACAAAAGATTAAGAAGATTCGAAGAACATATAACTCATTTTATGTTTTTCCGCACCATCTGTAATCGAAAACTGACCTTTCATTGGCATAACGTTGACGGCCATATCTATCCCTACATCTAGAATCATGTTTTGTCTGAACAGAGTTAAAACACATTTTTTTGGTTTTTACGCACCGTCCGTAAACGGGAACTAACCATCCAGAGGCATATCCATGACAGCAATATGTATCCCTATATCTGGTATCATGTTTTGACAAAACAGGTTGATAATAATAATGATAAGCAAATAGACAAGGTCACATCACACAATACGTCAAACAAAACAAACAAAACATGTTGAACAAGACAAAATAGATAGAGAATATTCAAAGAACATAATATTATTGTCCATTTTAGGTTTCCCCGCACCGTCTGTGAACGGAAAATGACCATTCACAGCCATATGTAGAATCATATTTTGACTAAACAGAGTGATAATAATAACAATCAGCAAAAAGACAAGTTCACATCACACAATACGACAATCAAAATAAACGAAATATAGTGGACAAACAAGATAAAATAGATAAAGATGATTCAAAGAACATATGGCCCATTTTTGGATTTTCAGCACTGTCTTTAAACGGGAACTGACCATCCAGAGGCATATCTATGACGGCCATATCTATCCCTATATCAAGAATCATAGTTTGTCTAAACAATAATAATAATAATAATTTTATTGATCTTAGAAACACAGAATGATAGTAAGCAAAAAGACAAGTTCACATCGCACAATACGACAATCAAAACGAATGAAAAATATTGGACAAACAAGATGAAACAGATAAAGAAGATTCAAAGAACATATTGTACATTTTAGGTTTTTACGCACCATCTGTGAACGAGAACTGACCTTCAGAGGCATATCCATGTCGGCCATATGTATCCCTATATCCAGAATCATGTTTTGACAAAACAAGGTGATAATGATAACAATGAGCAAGAAGACAGTCCACATCACACAAAACGACAATCAAAACAAACGAAACATATTGGAAGAACAAGACGAAATAGATAGAGAGGATTTGAAGAACATATTGTCCAAATTTTGAATTGACTCGGCCGTAACTTGTAATTCATAGCTAATGTAAAAACTTCACAAACGATGAGATTTCCACAAAATTCTCAATCACACGACATGTTTCGCTAACACCCTGTACATAAAATCATGTTTTGTCTAAACGAAGTGATAATAACAACAATAAGAAAAAAGACAAGTTCACATCACAAAATACGTCAATCAGAATACAAGAAACATATTGGACAAACGAGACAAAATAGATAAAGGAGATTCAAAGAACATATTGCTCATTTTAATTTTTTCCGCACCACCTATGAACGAGAACTGACCTTCCAGTGGCATATCCATGACGGCCATATGTATCCCTATATCCAGAATCATGCTTGACTAAAGAGGGTGCTAATAGTGACAATGAGCAAAAAGAAAAGTTCACATCACACAATATGACAATTAAAACAAACGAAACATAGTTGGCAAACAAGACAAAACAGATAATGGAGACTCAAAGAACATATTGACCATTTTAGGATTATTAGCACCGTCTGTAGAAGGGAACTGACTATCCAGAGGCATATCCATGACGATTATATCTATCCCTATACATAATATCTTGTTTTGCCTGAACGGAGTGATAATAATAATAATAATAAGCAAAAAGACGAGTTCACATCACAAAATACGTCAATCAAAACACAGGAAACATATTGGACAAACAAGACAAAATATATAAAGAAGATTCAAAGAACATATTGCTCATTTTAAATTTTTTCTGCACCACCTGTGAACGAGAACTGACCTTCCAGTGGCATATCCATGACGGCCATATCCATCCCGCTGACGTCCATCCCGCCGGCATCCATCCCCACCGTGCTGTCCATCCCGACGACCATGTTATCCATCCCGCCCATGTTGTCCATCTCGCCTACGTCGCCCAAGCCGCCCATCCAGCAATGGTCGTCGTCGAAGTTGGCGAGGTTGCCCAAATGACCGCCATTCGCTCCAGAGTGCAGGTGCGGCTGCTGCTGTTGGTGGTGGTGGTGCTGCTGTTGATGATCCTCTTCGGGCATCCAGGGTTGTGGCGGCAGAGGGAGGAGCGGCGATTGGGCCATCATCGGGGGGTGGTTCATCATTTGCATCGCTTGAAACGGTAGATAGATAGATTTTATTTCATTTGTTAAAAAGTACAGCTGTACAGGGTGATTCAATAGTGTGTCCTCCTTCGATATTAGCAAAACCGTCAGATATATAGAAAAAAAAATTCGAATACAACAGTTATGAGGTTTAATGAGAACTATCACCTCAAATTATTTTTATGTCTATAGGGTGTTCGAATTCCAAGATATCGCAAGATGATGGATTTTTCAAATGGGACACCCTATATATTATTGCATTTTTAGGTTCTCCCTGAAGAGCTGATTTCACCAATGCATCACACTTGGAGTCTAGCAGAAATGATTACAGAGATATAGAGTGTTCTAAATAGCGATTTTTCAAGTTTAGAATTTTTTTGTTTCGAAACTATCCATTATTAGTCAAAACGGCTTTCATGTCCCTATGATTACTTTTGATTTACTATCTACTGACATTAAATTGGAACCAATACAGGGTGGTTCAAACTTCAAGAATTCTGATCACCCTGTATCTGTCCCAATTAAATGTCAGTAGATAGTAAGTAAAAAGTTGATATAGGGACATGTGGGCCGTTTTGACTAATAATGGATAGTTTCGATACAAAAAAATTCTAAACTTGAAAAATCGCGATTTAGAACACTCTATATCTCTGAAATCATTTCTGCTAGACTCCAAGTGTGATGCATTGGTGAAATCAGCTCTTCAGGGAGAACCTAAAAATGCAATAATATATAGGATGTCTTCTTTAAAAACTTCATCACCAGTCGATATCTTGGAATTTGAGCACCCTATAGATATGAAAATAATTTAGGTTTATAGTTCTCATGAAACCCTATAACTGTTCTATCTGCATTTTTTTTATATATCTGACGGTTCAGCCAATATCGAAGAAGAACACACTATTGACTCACCCTGTACAATTTTTTTTTTTAGAACAATTTTTTTTTTTTTTAGAACAAAAATTTTTTAGAACCCTGTACAATAACTAAGAATACGTCAGCAATATGAAATATGTGTGAATAAATAAATAATAGATAGTAATAGACATTGTGAGTAAATAACGAAATACATATATAGAAAGTATATACAGGATGTTTCAAAAAAACCTAACCCCCTTGCTAGGGTAGGTAGTACATTGCAAAATAAGTTGGGTTTGCTAAGTGAAAAAATGCGTATCGGCATCCGTCAAGATACAAGGTGTTACACATTTTTTACGATTATGTGGAAACTATACTGGCAACATTGTGAATGGATTAGTTCTGAAAGCTGACACATCGTATGACTTTGTTTCTATATCTGACACTCATAGAGGGCACTAGTTACACGGTTCGTACAGAGTTCTTTTGAGCATAACTTTTTTGAGGTTAGATTTTTCAGTCCAAATTTAAGTTACACAGTCGAATGCGGGATTCTCGATACTCGATGTAAAAAGATCGACAAATAGTAGCAGACCCATTAGAAATACAGGGTGTTTTCAAATTGAATGTCAATATTTGAAGAGGCGAATCTTGAACCCATTTTAAGAAGAAAATATATCAACTTATGATCTAAACGTCTCAACTTTTGAGATGCAGGGTGTTGAAGTTCTCAAAAATAACAAGTTATTTATTAATATCTGTAATCAGGTCTATCCATGTAGAAGTCGACGGAGTTTCATCTGACTCTCTTCATCACAAATGCTGGTGTTCCGCAAGGATCAATTCTAGCACCAACACTATTTCTACTCCATATCAACGATTTGTTGGAAGCAACTTCATGTCCAGTACACAGCTTCTCGGATGATAGTACCCTCCATACCGCCTTCTCTTCGAGGGCTCCAATACCAGCCAGGCAAATCAGAAACGAACGAGGAAGAAATGTTGACCACATAAATATGGACTTGGCAACAATTCTCGAATGGGGATCCAATAACTTGGTAGATTTCAATGCAAAAAAAACACAAGCATGCCTTTTCTCTAAAAAAGCCGATCTCACTGTGCCCAACATAAGCTCGTCAAGAGTAACCATACCTTTGAAGGCATCCATTTCGATGCTTGGTATTACTATCAGCAATAACCTTGGGAAAATCATGTTAGATCAATTGCTAACAGTGCATCCCAAAAACTTGGTTTTCTGTTTCGGGCCAGGAGCTATTTCACTTCCAGTCAGCTGCTTATGATCTACCGGGTGTCAACGAATCTATTAGACAAGTCATAACTTCTAGACCATAAGGTGTATCAAAATGAGATTTGGTATTGGTAAATGGTATGTGAAAAGGAGAGTTTTCACATATTTTTCACTTTCCGTTCCCTTCCGGTTTCACCGGAAATGGCTCCGATTCTAAATTTGTTAATGGAACACCCTGTATATTGTAACATTTTTGGATTTCTGAGACAATTCTAGATCAGAATGTGACATTTTCGATAGTTTTTATGCATACTAAATTTTTTCGGAGTCACTTTTGAAATTACAACTAGGTGGCCATGATCGGAAGTAAACTAATCTAAGGACCTCAGGTGATATCAGAAAATTACAATCGCGAAATTTTAGTGACAAGTATGATAGATTAGAATAAGACAAGTTGGCAAAATTACATTTTCGTGTCTAACTATTATTTTTCAAATGGGGACCATTTTTTGACAAGCACTTTCCGAAAAAAGGATATTTTGACGAATCTAACGATACTAATTTATTTGCGATTGGATTACAAATAAGAACATAAATTGAATATTACTGACGAAAATACTTCATAACAATTTATTTACTTTTGTCAAGTGTGCCGAGGATAGGCATGATGCATAATATTATGCAATTATTTCGATCGTCTTCTTGGGAGAACAAAACATTCACTTAGGTTATGACAGTGACATAAGCTTCAAGAGCAGAAGGTAAAATTTTCTTGATTTTCGTTAAATTTTATTTCAAATTTCCGTCAAAATAAAGTATACTCAAAGTGAAAAAGTGGATATGTTGTTATTGTTTGGAGAATGTCTAAGAAATTCAAGGAATGCTGCTGAGTTGTATGCTCAGAGATATCCCAATCGGCAACATCCATCCCATCAGTATTTTCCATATGTTGAGAATCGTTTTAGGCAAGAGGGAAATCGAGAGGCAGAACAGAGGTTTATCATAAATGAGGAGACTGAGATTAACGTTCTTGCTATGGAAGAGGTTGACAAAACGGTTTCTTTAAGAGAAATTAGTCGAGAAATACAGATTAGTCACGAATCAGCAAGAAAAATATTGAAAAAGCAGGGATATCGAGCATTTAAATATCAGTTACATCAACATTTGTATGCTGACGATGACGATAGACGAGTAGTGTTTTGTGATTGGTTGCTTCAAAATCATAGAGTTAACCCAAATTTTATCAACTTCATTATATTTTCCGACGAATCACGATTTACAAATAATGGCTTGTTTAATAAGCAAAATTCTCGGTACTGGGCCCAACAAATTCAACAAAAAATTTGTTGATCGCAAATAAATTAGTATCGTTAGATTCGTCAAAATACACTTTTTTCGGGAAGTGTTTGCAAAAGTAAATGAATTATTATCCATGGCACACTTGACAAAAGTAAATGAATTATTATGAAGTATTTTCGTTAGTAATATTTAATTCATGTTCTTATTTGTAATCCAATCGTAAATAAATTAGTATCATTAGATTCGTCAACATATCCTTTTTTCGGAAAGTGCTTGACAAAAATTGGTCGCCATTTGAAAAATAATAGACATGAAAATGTGATTTTGCCAACTTGTCTTATTCATATCTATCATACTTGTCACTAAAACTTCGCGATTTTAATTTTCTGATATCACCTGAGGTCCTTAGATTCGTTTATTTCCGCGATCATGGCCACCTAGATGTAATTTCGAAAGTGACTCCGAAATGATTAAGTAGGCATAAAAAATTTCTAAAATGTCACATTCTGATCTAGAATTGTCTCAGAAATCCAAAATTGTTACAATATACAGGATGTTCCATTTAAAAATTTAGAACCGGAGCCATTTCCGGTGAAACCGGAAGTGACCGGGAAGTGAAAAATATGTGAGAACTCTCCTCTTCACATACCATTCACCTATACCAAATCTCATTTTGATACACCTCATGGTCTAGAAGTTATGACTTGTCTAATAGATTCGTTGACACCCGGTATAAGGCACAGATCCGACCTGTCCTGGAAAACTGTTCCCATATTTGGAGTGCAGCACCCAAATATACCCTGAAACTGTTGGATTCTGCCAAAAAAGGGCCATTCGTCTCGTGGGCGATGCCTCGCTCACAAACTCACTCACTTCTCTGGAACACCGTAGAAAAGTTGGCGATCTGGCTCTATTTTATAGATATTTTCATGGACGATGATCTTCTGGAATATCAACAATTGTTCCTCCCTTGGCAGTCCCCGCGAGATTAACCCGTCGAGTTGAGGCTTCGCACCCCATCGTGGTCACTTTAGACATCTGCAGAACATCTCTTTCCAAAGACTCGTTCATCCAACGAACAGCGAGGCTCTGGAAGACATTGCCAAAGGAGGTGTTCCCCGAGGCATATAACCTCCAGAAATTCTAGAAGAACACCAATTCCTACCTTGTTTCCCTTGGTTCTCACGATGTTCTCTGAACATTACAGGGTATCCATTTTCGTGGGAACCAGAACATAAAAAAAATTGGCAGAACAATCTTGCAGTCATATACAATTAAATAAATATAAGGGAAAACCAAAATGGATAAGACCTGAAATCATTGACGCAAAAAATCGATTGATGTTTCTATACTCGTGGCACAAAAACCATCCAACAGGTGAGAATAAACAGATTTATAATCACTATAAAAAACAATACCTCAAAATACTAGAAAATTCAAAAAAACAATTGAATAATACTCGCATTATTGAATCTGACAACAAGCCCAAAACATTATGGAACATAATCAATAAAGAAACTGGACGAAATAAAAAAAATATATTACCAGAAAATCTGACAGTGGATGAACTCAATCGATTTTTTGTCAACAATGCTGATAATATTGTGAAAAATATGGAGAAAACTGATATCCGCGCAGTAACTCTTATAAAAAATCCTTACTCAAAAAATTCAATGTTTTTCCAACCAGTAACATGTGAAGAAATTAAAAAAATAATAAATAATTTGAAAAATAAAAAAACTGAAGACATCAATGGTATTAGTGTTTCTATCCTGAAAAAGTGTGTAAACTATATAACCAATCCTCTTGTACATATTATAAATGCATGTCTAGAAGAGGGAGTTTTTCCAAATAACATGAAACAAGGCAAAGTTCTTCCTATATTCAAAAAAGGTGATTCATCTATACCACACAATTTTAGACAAATCGCAATATTACCAGCTTTCTCTAAAATACTTGAAAAAGTTGCATATAATAATCTAATTGATTTCATAAACCTACACGAAGTACTTAGCCCCCAATCAGTTTGGCTTCAGAAAAGGGTTATCCACAGTTGATGCTATATTATATCTGACTAAATACATTGAAGATTGTTTCGAAAATAAAAACCAATGCTTAGGAATCTTCACAGATTTATCAGCTGCATTTGATTGTGTAGACCACACAATTCTCCTTGACAAATTACATAGATATGGTGTGCGTGGAGTGTGCCTAAAATTATTTCATTCATATCTGTCTAATAGATGCCAAGTAGTGGTTGTGGATGGAAATACTAGTAATGCACTGCCAATAACAAGAGGGGTACCACAGGGGTCTATACTGGGACCATTATTATTCTTAATTTATATCAATGATATGCCGTCTAATGTAATACTTGGCAACAGTATCTCATGCATGTTTGCTGATGATTCAACGTTTGCAATTGAAGTTGGCAAGGAAACAAACCAACAAGCCATCTACCAAGATATCATGTCTAAAGCAAAGAATTGGTTCACCACTAATGAGCTATTTCTTAATGAAACCAAAACAAATTTACTTCATTTCAGTGTTAAGCACAGTGATGAATATTCTCTTGAAAAATCAATAAAATTCCTAGGTGTTCAATTAGATCCTCAACTCAACTGGTCAGCCCATGTTAGTGCACTAAGCTCAAAACTATCGAAAGTGAAATTTCTAACATAAATGCCGCATTAACTACTTATTATGCTCTGTTCCATTCACAATTACTATATGGCGTACAATGCTGGAGTAATGCTGCCCCAGTACACATATCAAAAATATTTACATTGCAAAAATTTGCTGTCAGGAGTATCCTTAGAGCCTCATGGAACACAAGTTGTAGAACACTATTCTCCCCCATTGAAAGTTATGACTGTATATTCAATTATTGTTTATCAAAAACTTCTCTTTATCAAAGCGCATGTGAATATCTACTCCATGCATTCAGACATACACAATTACAATACAAGGCACAAGCAAAACCTGGTACCCCCTCAGAAAAGATTGAAAAGAACATCTAATAAGGATGTACAACTCTACAATATGCTGCCCGAACAATTTCGGAACTTACCAATTAGACTCTTTAAACAGAAACTGCACAATATTCTAACAGAAAATAGTCTATATAGCATCTCTGAATTTGAAATGATGGAAAATGGGGACGTTTTCAATAGCAGCTAACCAATTTCAAGAATTTTAATGTGCTATTCCGTTATTATACCTGTAATCCTGTATTTTACACAGTCTATGTACCTACTTGTTTATTCCATAAAATAATGTCGATCCAAGAATTAAATTAATGTAGTGTAAATTTTAGTTCTCTAACGTTAGATTAGGCTGAAAAATTACTGTTCCTATACAAACATTGTTTTGTCATATGAGGAAATAAAAGATTATTATTATTATAGTTATTAGTGGAACTGCAGAATCAATCTGTCAATTAAGCCTTGATGCCAAGATACATCTTCAAAGCCATAATCATCATCATTCTAACTCACCTGGCGGCGTCGGCGGAGGCGGCATAGACGGCGGCGGCATCGACGTATCCATCGGCGGCATCGGCATCATCGGCGGCCCCACCATCCCGTCGAAGGCCGGCGGCGGCGGCAGCGGCAGCAGCGGCGCCCGCTCCCACCTCCCGTCTGCTCCCACTTGCTCCCCGCCTCCTGAAATCATCACTTATAATACAACAAGAGCTTCAATTATTACCGAAATATTTTTCGCGGTATTTTGAACATTTTTTCCCGAGTCGAAGAGGAGAGAGAATTTTCTAAATATTCGTGTTCGAGAAAGAATTTCCGGTTTTTAATTGATGCTAGAGTTGTATTCGGTGAGGAAATTTCACACGGAAATATTATTGTAAAAATATTAGTATATTACTACGCTGAATCAAATACAAAATACCGACTTTAATTGAGCAAAGTATCGATAGATATTTTTACAATAATGTTATATGTGTTATGTTGTGTTATAAGTATGTTGAGTTATACTGTACGTCCATATCTACAAACTTATGTATCGACTTGTTCTTGTTTTGTTTGACTGGATTGTACATTTCCAAATGTGCAATACATATAATGATTGTTGATTTCATTATGTTTGATCCTACTCATTCCTACTCTTATTTTATCTATATCTGTTTTATATACAGAGATACATTTCAATAGGAGTGCATGTGGATCCATTCAATAATTTATGTACCTTCATGTTATATACCAGTCTATACACTTTATTTATTTATTTCAATTGTTGGTCTTTCAAATTGTCTATATATCTGTATTCCAACGAGTTCAACTTCAATCTTGACTATGAAATTTTTCATTTCACTTCACTTATTGTATTTATTTATTTATTTATTTATCATGCTTTGTCAATAAAAATGTGTTTCTTCGACACTAAAGTATATTTTTGATAGATTTCTAAACGTATCAGTTCAATAATTGGTTGCCAGGAGCTTTTTGGGATGCGGAACCCGAATATGTCACCTTTTCACTTATGGTTTAGAATGGCAATAACTTTTTTCTTAGAGTAGTTTTACACTTTTTTTCTTGGGGAAATTATTTTCTGAATATTTTCGAGCTGTTATCTTCGTGGATATAATTTGGTCATCACTTTTTTGGAGTGTATTTGTCGATTTTTATTTTTTAAATTCACCACTCTGTATCTTCGAATCGGAGCTATTTTGAATGGAATTGATTTATAATCACAAAACTCATCCGGCATATTGGATCCGCCATCTAGATTTCTCAAATTTTTCTCGCATAGGAACCTTCTCCTGACAATAACAAACACAACAAAAAAGATTTAGTGAAATCGGTCAAGCCGTTTACGAATCTATCAATTAAATTTTTTTTTATGTTTTGGTTCCCACGAAAAGGGATATCCTGTAATGTAACATTCATAATTTCATATAAAGAAGATAACAATCTTATGGATGTTAATTTCATTGATACTGCTTGGAGTTCCTCGTAACAAAATATTCTTTTCACCAACTTTAGTGGAATAAAGTTGGTCAAGAATAATAATAACTAATAACTACCACCAGCTGCTTATAGCTGGAGTTAATTATCCCTCAAGCTTATCATCGAAAAGAATCCTGTGAAGAATAATAGGTCTTTTCAACAAGCAACCTATACACAGCATTTCTGAATGCCTATTGTTCCTCAATTTGTTTTATATGTATCGGCAACTGATTGAACATTTTGATTCCATTTAAAATTTTCGACTCCTTAACTAGCGAAATATTTGGAATTGTAGATGGGTCGACGGGTAATATAGAAGATACATGACTGGCGAAAGAGGATTTATGCTTCATTATCAGACATACTGATTCCAGGATGAACATGGAAATTACTATCAAGATACCATGTGCCTTGAATAGTGGCTTGCAGGTATCCCTCACTTTTGCCTTGCAAATATACCGTATAGCTCTTTTCTGAAGAACAAAAATCATATCCAAAAGCACTCTTGAACAAACTCCCCAGAAAGCAATGCCATATATTTTATGGCAGTCAACTAATGCAAAGTTGGCTGTTCTTGATAGGAAATATCCCAACTCATCAAAAATGATTCTCAGATCATAACAACCTGAAGCTACTTCTTTACTCAACTTCACTACATGGTCTCTGAATTTCAATTCATCATCTACAGTAAAGCCATGAAATGTGGAATTGTTCTTCTTATTTATCAAATCACTTCCTAGCCAAATGTCAGGTAATGTACATCTGAAGGTGAGAATACGCTTTTTGCCTATAACATCTTTCATCTTTATTATATTGTCACGAGTAGAACATACGGTATATTAGAAATTTCGAACCATGAGGGTTTTATAAACATAAAGTTAATCAAATCCTCCGTTGACATTGCATTATAAAAACTAACCAAGAAACTTTCATGAGAAACGTGCGAATCTGATAAATTGATGTATATAAATAATGGATGTGAGGGTTCCGAAGTTAGTCTGGTCTGGGGCTACTCTTGACTTGACAAGAGCTCGTCGTGATGGTCGTTATAATGTAAGTTGTTATTAAGTCTTCATATTCATTGTTGGTTATTCATATTTGTCATTGCTGCCCATAATGTTACACGTTATAATACAAATTGTTGTGTTTGAATATAGTCTCGTACTTTCAGTTACCCCTAAACTATTAGTGCCTATTTGAACATTAAACCTCTCGCAACCAATCGAGCAGAGCATTACCCCTTATAAATCGATATGGTGGCGTACCATCTCTATTTTATCGTGACATGGTGGAAACAACCATTATATCGTAACATGGTGGAGGCGACAATGGCTCGTTCCCGAGGTTGGTTCTTCCTAACCAACCTCATCTTTCAAAATCTCACGTTCTTTTGTTTTTTCAATTCGATTATTTTTATTCCATTGAAGTCAAACAAATATTTTAGTAAGACAGTTCTCATTATTTTAAGTATTGAATATAAAAATGTGTTTTTATATGGGGCATCTGGTTAGGATTTGCGAACGGTCCAGCATGCTAAAACTGGACTGTCTCGGTTTGATCTTCAAATGGGGCGTTCCTGGTAGTGCACACAGATAGGCATGGTACAACCATCTGTACCTATACAAAAACTAAGTAAAAAATATTAAAAAGAAAAAACACAAACGCTAAGTCGGTCGACCACAAAGTTTAATTACAAAAAGAATTTTGTGACTAGTTTCGGCTCAAGCAGCCATCTTCAGACACAGTATATAGTACCTGTAAAGATATTGATTTACAAGAAAAAATGTCATATTGAGGAAAAACATACCTATAAAGTACACGTGGAATCACATAATTGATTAATTGAAAATTGAAATTGCAAGGGTCATTGGCCAAAATTCAGTCAGGTGAAAATATTTGTATTATTTTGAAGCGACTGAACAGCCAAAAGAACCTAATAAGGATTAGATTCAACATTGGCAGAAAAATTGGAAAAATAGCAGTTAAATTCACTCACATGAGTTTCATCTTAAAATGGCCGTTTTTTGAAAAACAAAAGCCAAGGAGATGGCAACGAAATGTCAAGCAAAGCAATAGACGTTGACAGAATTACATGACAAATGACATTGACATTTGATAAAAATTCAAATGACATGCACAATATAAAATACAATTTTTGAGTTATGATAATGTTGCAGTAAAATTCTGAAAATGAATTAATTACAAGATGAATTATGTCTAAAAACCTAAAGGAGAGATATGTGGTGAGGCCGAATGATATGTAATCCAAGAAAAGAGAAGAAGTGTCACGGTGTACTAATTGTGATCTAGTCAAGTTACTGATCCCCCTGTTTTCAAATCCTTACATTACTTTGGTAATTTTTCTGTTCAAATTTCAAAACTTTTCAAAAATTTCAATATTAACATATCCTATAAAACTTCCTTCAATCTCAAACATTTACTTGTTAATTCGAAAGACAAGATTTCTCAGTCAAAAAAGTCAGGTGTGTATAGATTGAATTGTAATGATTGTAACTCTTCTTATATTGGTCAAACTGGTAGAAGTTTTGAAACCCGTGCCTCGGAACATAACAGACTCATCCACAAATTTCTCAACTCAGATAATCCTAACACTACATCTTCCTTTGCAAACCATATTATTGATTCCAGTCATTCTTTTGATGTTAACTGCAACATGGATATTATCCACATTTGTAATAAAGGTCCACGGTTAAACCTCTTAGAAATTTTAGAAATCCAAAAATGTATAAACAATCCCAATATTATCTGTCTCAATGACCAAACCAATTTTGATCGAAACCACATTTTTCGCACACTTAAATTCTCATGACCATTTTATCTTACATTTTTCCAAAGCCGACCCTGTTCCATTTTGTTCACCTTCCTGAGTTCTTCTTCTTCTGGGTTAGATCACAATTAGTACACCGTGACACTTCTTCTCTTTTCTTGGATTACATATCATTCGGCCTCACCACATATCTCTCCTTTAGGTTTTTAGACATAATTTATCTTGTAATTAATTCATTTTCAGAATTTTACTGCAACATTATCATAACTCAAAAATTGTATCTTATATTGTGCATGTCATTTGAATTTTCATCAAATGTCAATGTCATTTGTCATGTAATTCTGTCAACGTCTATTGCTTTGCTTGACATTTCGTTGCCATCTCCTTGGCTTTTGTTTTTCAAAAAACGGCCATTTTAAGATGAAACTCATGTGAGTGAATTTAACTGCTAGTTTTCCAATTTTTCTGCCAATGTTGAATCTAATCCTTATTAGGTTCTTTTGGCTGTTCAGTCGCTTCAAAATAATACAAATATTTTCACCTGACTGAATTTTGGCCAATGACCCTTGCAATTTCAATTTTCAATTAATCAATTATGTGATTCCACGTGTACTTTATAGGTATGTTTTTCCTCAATATGACATTTTTTCTTGTAAATCAATATCTTTACAGGTACTATATACTGTGTCTGAAGATGGCTGCTTGAGCCGAAACTAGTCACAAAAATTCTTTTTGTAATTAAACTTTGTGGTCGACCGACTTAGCGTTTGTGTTTTTTCTTTGAAAAATCTGGACCACTTTGAGAAGGATGAATGGTTTCCATGACTTAAAAAATATTAATTCATTTTTAACAACAAACAACCCTTATATCGTGACAATATTAATATAGACAATGCGCATACCTTCTCATTTTTGACGTATGCAGAAAAATTACTATTATTCCGGTTATTTCAGGGTTTGAAATGAGAATCTGGTTGGGCGTCACTCATTTCCTTTTATGTGACGATGCTCACGCCAGTACACAACGAACACTAATGAATCACATTCTTGAAGCAATATCAACCGTTTCTTATGATTATACAACATCAAACATGATTCGAACATACCGCTGATGATTCACCCATAAAAAATGTATTATAATATACCGAATATATCCATTCGATTTACCAGTATGCCAATAAAAGTAATTAACAAATACCTACACCTATAATAATAAGAACTAACAAAAATAATGAAAATAATGATAACAATCTTTGAAATGATGATGATAAATAATCCTAGCATTAACTATAACATATGTATAATAAGTTGAGGCGTTACATTATATTATTACCTGTGGGCAGGTCGTCGAGGGCGGCGAACTCGTGCAGGTCGTCGACGAGGTCATCGAGGAAGGTGTTGGCGTCCTCGTCGTCGGGCAGGTCGGGCAACGGGGGCGGCGGCTCGAGGCCGGAGAAGGGGGCGGCGAGAGGGGGCGGCTGTAGGACGGCCGGCCCGTCGAGAAGTACCTAAGGTGGCATCAATAGTGGTACACTTTTTGATTGGTCAGACATTTCATTCTGTCAATGCTTTGATGTCTGTTTTTTGCTCTTTGGACATTAGAATCCGTCTGATAAGTATCGGATTATTTAGATGATGAAATGAGGATATCAAATATCTAAACCTAACATCAGGTTGGACTATTTTATCATGATTTCAACACTTGGAAATAAAATATCTAACAAACAGAGATAATAGTTATTTATTATACAAGGGAAAAAAGTAGTAGATTTTAGCTCCAGGTTGTGTTGTCTCCCGACGCGTAGCGGAGGGAGACAAAAAACCGTGAGCTAAAATCTAATATTTTTCCCGTGTATAATACACTATTTTTTTCTGTGACAGAAGAGAGGACGAATCAATATTGAGATGATATTACATTATTTTGAAATCTGAAAATTATCGACGTGAAATTTTAAGAGCAAACACTACCTTGATAAAACGGGAATCGGTTTTACTCGTTCAGTTTTTTTTTCAAAATAAAAATTCTTAGTGCAACTGATGCATTTCATTTTTCGAAATTCCGGAACTTCCTTGATTTTTTAATGTGATAATTTTCAAAAAAAAAATTTGATAAATGAAAAAAATAATGAAGATCCGGAACTTTGATGAGGCCTCTGAATCCATCAAAACAAACATTTTCCACAAAAAAGCTATAGTTTTCACGAAAAATCGATTCTACGATCATGAAATTTGTATCTGATTGGCGCTGCCACCTATGTCGTTTTATAACTCTCGAACGAACCTCGACCCAATTGGCAACGTTGGAAAAGCTTCCTACCTAGGGCGAAATGAATATTGTTAATAATCGACAAGACTAGGTGTTGCTGTCTTTTTCTGGTAACCAATTTTGTTAATCCGTCCGGACCGTCGCATTTAGTAGATTAGGTTGTATATGCAATAGTTTTCATAGGCGTACCTGAAAACAATAATTATTCATTGGAAATCCTAATCCCTCAATGGGTAGGGTAGGTAAATAAAGTATTGGGTGCTTGCTCCTTGCTCATTCGTGTTTTGACAGTGAATCAAGTGAGAATTGTGGGAAGAAAAATGGGTCGAAGAAGTGAAAGAGAAAGAACTACCAGAAAAGAGAAATGAAATCGAACACCCGCAGCATTAATACAATAAAAGGATTATTATATTCGAAATTGAAAGGCAGCAAAGCGACAGAATATGGAAAATTGAACGAACCTTTTGCCATCGAAGTCAAAAACAATATTAAAGCACTTAGTGCAATTAAGTTTTTATTGCACTCATCTGTCATTCTACTTCAACGTGCTGTCATCATGACAACCATTTTCTATAATGCAACTGTGGTTATAGAAACGTCAGTCAAAAATTAATTCTGACAATTCACAGAATTGTACCTAGTGCCGCACCTCAATAAATCATTTTTTGCTTTTTGCATGAACGTAGAAAAAATGTTGTATGCAACTCGTGCAAAAATTGTTTATTGCACTCGAAGTGTTGTCCAACTCGGCCTAACGGCCTCGTCGGACAATTTCACGTCGACTGCAATAAACATTCACTTTTTGCACTTGTTGCATATATAACTATTTTGGGTGCCAGTCCTGATGGGTTGGTGGATGAAAATACCATTGTGGAGATGAAGTGTCCCTTCAACATCAAGGACATATGCCCAGAAGAGGAAATTGGGATGAAAAAGATCAAATTCGGCAAAATCGAAAACGACACCTTAGTACTGAATAGAAAACATAATTACTATTTTCAAGTCCAAGGGCAATTAGCAATAACGCAAAAGGGAAAAATGTTTCTTTGTTATATGGAGTCCAAAAGGTTGCCTTGTAGAAGAGGTAACTATTGATCATATCCTCCGTCATACATTTTAGATCATAAATATATATGTTTTTAGAGAGATGATAACTTCTGGGAAAATGAAATGGTTCCCAAATTGAAAATATTTTATTTCAATTGCCTCTTGCCAGAGCTTGTAGATCCGAGAGTACCGAGAGGCTTGGAAATCAGAGAATGTTCTAGGAAGCACTTGAGGATCATGCAAAATTATGAAATATAATAAAGAAAAATCGTTTTGTAATGGCCACGAGAACCTGGCTGTTCCTGAAATTTTTATCTCGGACGGCATCAAAATTACAGGGGTTGCCCGCGGTTCTTGTAACCACCCGGTAGAAAGAGTAATAATAAAATTCATCTGGCTACCAGCTGTGAAGTCCGTTTTTTTTTTAATTATCAAAGCTTCGTTCAATACCCAATTATTGAACATTTACTAGTGAATTTTCAGATTATCTACTTTCTAGTGATACTTCAAGGCGAAGTGAGTTTTTTCCGTGAATTCCCCAATTATTTTTTTTGCTAAGTAATTCAGTAAAACATCCCGACTGTCTACTTCGTGTGTTCAGTAATTATAGCACAAATCAGCACTGAAGAAGGCAACCGAAACAATATTTTGTGTAAGCTCCTAACGACGCCACTGCTCCCATCTAAGCTACGCTTCCACTGACGCTACTAGAAAGAAAAGCTAAAATGGAAATAATGAATATCTTGCGGACAGAGGCTGCGTTGCCAATTGTTTACGAGTCCCCCACCTGTACAACCGCTATTGATAGATATATGTCTACAAACTCGAGCTGCGCGGGGCAAGGAAGAAATTCGACTGATTGTGATGACGCGGTAGTGTTTGCTCTTAAGTTTTCAACAGTAGGGACACCTGCGGTGTAGGCATCTTTATCATCCTTTTGAAGTAATCAAATATCTGATGTCACTTCTGTCAGTCTAATTCTGTCATTTGATTTCAGAAAATTGCGAATTTGGTGATTGTTTAGTGATATACGTAACCGCGAAGTCGAATGGAAGATAAAAGGACTTGCAGTTCTCGGAGACGGTATTATTGACTCATTTTTCGGAACTATTGTCAAGAATGGATAAAAACTATAATTTTATTGAGAATATTTGAAATTCTCATTTCATTCAAGAATAGTACAATAACCTAGTCTAGATCATATTCTTAGAATTATTTAGCTTACAGGATATCAGTAGAGAATTACGATATTCAAAGGAAATTAAAGTTCGGATTTCAATTTTATTATTATTCAAGTAAAGTCGCTGACGGGCAGAAACTGCAGGTTTTGGATTTTTCCTAATCGAGGTGAATACACTAGTTTTTATGCTGAATCAATTACCACTACCAAAACCAAGATGAAAAAGTATTAGAGAAAAAACCGGCAGTTGTGGTTCGGACAGTGGACCGTAAAGTCTTTTCAAATCTTCTAATAGAAGTAAATCTCAAACTAATTTGCATCATGTCTAAACTTCGTGAGTGGCAGTTCCAATCCTCTAATGAAGAGCGAGCCCTTCTGTAAGTACCTTTTTTGAGTATTACTAGTTTTAGTTTTCCTGTTTTGTTTCGATTTGAGTTGGATGTATCTTGCTGGAGAAATGGTCAATTTATTTCATGCCCTAATTGTTTTTATTCAAAATGAATAAACTTGTGAAGTGGAGTTAAATTATTTAGTTATCATTTTCAAAAAAACCTCTTGCAAGCGAGTAAGTTCGAGTTGCGATAGTGGGCGTTAGAGCCACTCGTGACACTATAGCACAACAAAAGCTATCAACAGTGTATATATATATATGTGATAAATATCCGGGAAAAAGTACTTTATGAAAAGTGACATTTTATAACCTGCCAACAGAGATGAAATGCCAAACTTTTTTCCCGTCACAGAGAAATAGCTATTTATATATCAAGGGAGGAAAGGTAACCATTTACTTGATTTCAGTTTGGCGTACGGCTAGGTTATCAATTATGAAGCCGATCAAAATCCTTCAAAACAAAATTATTAAATGAACATACAAACTAGATTACTTGAAACCAACAAGAAATCTTTATAAACCTAGAAAATTGTTAGATATCAACTCCATTTAAAAATTCGAAATATTAAATTTCATCCATTCCGTCAAATATGATTATAAACATTGAAATCTGAATTTTGGAGTCAATAGTCATAAACACGAACACATAACCATATAAAAAGATATGTTAACTCTCATCAAAATTAAATCAGATATGGGTAAAAGATCTATTTTATACAATGGCACAATTCTCTATAATGAATTACCTGCCAGACTGAAGAAAAAATTAAGTGTTGAGAAATTCACAAGAGAACTGAAAAAATACTTACGTCTTTGATTCTCTTATATCATCCTAAATCAATTCATCAACTTATATTCAACAGTCTGTAGAAGAAACAACATTATATGTACTATGCAAGGTACACCGGGGTAAGTGGAACCGCGAATTTCAATATCTCCACTATAGACTAAAAAAAGAATAATAATAATAATAATGGGCCATTCTCGTTCCAATCACGTCAGCTTACTGATGGAAAATTATTTAAAGGATCTGGAAATGTACAACGAGATACGTGCTCAAATCTTTGATCTACATTTTTTTTATGATAGCGGTACATAGGTCTGTCCTGGCAACTGAAACCTAACATAGGTTACACGTGTTTACACTTTCCCCTAAACGTTATTTTCAAGGGGCATAATATGTAGCCTATGTCTTTTCCTCCATGTGAACAAATATACGTCCTTCATACCTTCAAAATACAAAGAAGTATTGTTTTTGAGCTACTCACTTTAAATACTTTGAACATACTTCTCATTGTGTTTCGTCGGAAAGAATTCAGACAATGGCATCAGAAGACATATTCAGGACTATGCCATGATTAAATCATCTAAATGAGTATATTGGCAACTTCTGTTATTCAGATCACTGTGTATCAATGATTATCATTTTCTTTCCTTCGATCAAAGTTTATTCTGATCGATCGCCATCGATGAACTCAATAAATCAGCTTTCTCATATAGGCGTTGGCATTCGGATTTTCTGAATATCAGTTTATTGTTGACCACCTTGTAAAAAGGCTACAAATCCTTTCTGTAACCTTGAAACATATCTATCTTCAATGAATTTTGGTAGGGTGAATGCATATTACGAGATTTTCATGTTCTTCATTGAGCTTCCAAGACACAAAAATACACAAAATTCATGATGTTTCACCCTCTAGCGCCGAATCTGGTCATACGATCGAGTTGGTCCAATGGAGTCTTTCACTTAGAATGACTACAGCTACAACATATCAAAAATCCAGCCATTTTCGCCGAAAGACATTTTCCCATATAATGTGTGCGTGGTCCTTTTTGAAGCTCACGTACACCAACAACGAACACGTGATAGTTCCGTATACGACGTAAATGGACACTATCCGAAACATCGGCAAGGTCGAACCGTAATTCGTGGGTTGGTAGCTTGATACATCACTGAGCATTCAGTGGATATGGGTAGGTTCATTATGCGATAGACTGAGTCATCTTATAAACAAAAATGAAATGATAATTGGCCTGGGTTCCACTTGCCCCAAATTTACACTTACCCCGGTGTACCTTATATTATTTAAAAATGATTATCGGTGTTTTTTTTATGTTCTGGTTCCCACGAAAAGGGATATCCTGTAATGTTCAGAGAACATCGTGAGAACCAAGGGGAATAAGGTAGGAATTGGTGTACTTCTTGAATTTCTGGAGGTTATATGCCTCGGGAAACACCTTCCTTGGCAATGTGTTCCAGAGCCTCGCTGTTCGTTGGATGAACGAGTCTTTGGGAAGAGATGTTCTGCAGGTCTCCAAAGTGACCACGAAGGGGTGCGAAGCCTCAATTCGACGGGTTAACCTCGCGGGGACTGTCAATGGAGGAATAATTGTTGATATTTCAGAGGAGCATCGTACATGAAAATATCTATAAAATAGAGCCAGATCGCCAACTTTTCTACGGTGTTCCAGAGAAGTGAGTGAGTTTGTGAGCGAGGCATCACCCACGAGACGAATTGCCCTTTTTTGGACAGAATCCAACAGTTTCAGGGTATGTTTGGGTGCTACACTCCAAATATGGGAACAGTATTCCAGGACAGGTCGGATCTGTGCCTCATAGATCACAAGCAGCTGACTGGAAATGAAATAGCTCCGGGCCCGAAACATAAAACCAAGTTTTTGGGATGCACTTTTAGCAATTGATCTCACGTGATTTTCCCAAGAAAGGTTATTGCTGATAGTAATACCAAGCATCGAAATGGATGTCCTCAAAGGTATGGTTACTCCTGACATGCTTATGTTTGGTACAGTGAGATCGGCATTTCTTGAGAAAAGGCATGCTTGTGTTTTGATTGCATTGAAATCTACCAAGTTATTGGATCTCCATTCGAGAATTGTTGCCAAGTCCATATTTCCATTTCTCCCTCGTTCGTTTCTGATTTGCCTGGCTGGAATTGGATCCCTGGAAGAGAAGGCGGTATGGAGGGTACTATCATCCGCGAAGCTGTGTACTGGACATGAAGTTGCTTCCAACAAATCGTTGATAGGGAGTAGAAATAGTGTTGCTGCTAAAATTGATCCTTGCGAAACACCAGCATTTATGGTGGAAGAGTCAGATGAAACTTCGTCGACCACTACATGGAGAGACCTGTTTGAGAGAAAACTAGCTAGCAGAGAACATAGCTGGGGAGGCAAACCATAAGATGGCAACTTGGCGAGGAGTCCGATGTGCCAGACTCGATCGAATGCCTTGGAGATATCAAGTGCCACGGCTAAGGTTTCACCATATTTTTCAATAGATTGCTGCCATAAATATATATTATTTAAAAATGATTATCTGAAACCTCTAATGAAATTACAAAACAAATCAATTAAGTGCATTTTTCATCTACATTTTCTAGAACCAACGATAAATTTATACAAACCAAGACATTTTCTGAACCTGATTTCGTTATATAAACTTAAAATATGTTGCTTTATTCATTTTGCCAGGGATAAGTTGAAAATATCAAATTTAGCTTTCAATGAAGTCAATACAGTCCATAATTATGGGACTAGACAATTGAATTACTTGATTGCAAATACATTCAAGTCAAACATTGGCAAACAATCTGTTTTTCACAATGGAATAATTTTATACAATTCATTACCGAATGAGTTAAAAAATATACATGATGCAAGAAGGTTTAAAATCAATCTTAAAAAATACTTGCTCAGGACAATTTGAAAGAAAAATATGTGGCATGATTTGATTACTTAGGAATGAAATATAACTTTAATCTTATAAGACACAATATTAATTCGTTTCCACTGAGTGGAATTCATTATAGTTAACCCTTTATTATAATTTTTTTTTATATGTATTTATGTATCCCTATCATAAACAGAAATGTTTCTTGGGGTAATAAAGACAATCAATCAATCAATCAATCAATTATCTTTTTTTTTTGTTTACTTGCTCTCTCATAATTTTCCCTGCTATGAACATATATGTTTTTTCTGTGACGGGAAAAAGATTTGGCATTTCATCTCTGTTAACACGTTATAAAATGTCACTTTTCATAAATTATTTTTTTCCCATGGGAAAAAAGTGACTACTTTTTTCCTGGATATATATCACATATATATACACTGTTGATGACTTTTATTGTTGTTCTATAGTTCCGAAAAATGAGTCAATAATACCGTCTCCGAGAAAGAACTGCAAGTCCTTTTATCTTCTATTCGACTTGGCGGTTATGTATATTACTTAACAACCACTGAATTCGCAATTTCTTGAAATCAAATCACAGAATTAGACTGACAGAAGTGACATCAGATATTTGATTGCTTCAAAAGAATGATAAAGATGCCTACAACGAAGGTGTCCTACTGTTGAAAACTTGAAATTTCACGTCGAAAATTTTCAGATTTCAAAATACCGTAATATCTTCTCAATATTGATTCGTCCTTTCTTCTGTCACAGAAAAAAATAGTGTATTATACACGGGAAAAATATTAGATTTTAGCTCACTGTTTTTTGTCTCCATCCGCTACTCGTCGGGAGACAACACAACCTGGAGCTAAAATCTACTACTTATTTCCCTTGTATAATAAATAACTATTCTTGGGAATAATAATAGTCATTTATTATACAAGGGAAAAAAGTAGTAGATTTTAGCTGCAGGTTGTGTTGTAGTGGTTGTTTAGTAATATACGTAACCGCGAAGTCGAATGGAAGATAAAAGGACTTGCAGTTCTTTCTCGGAGACGGTATTATTGACTCATTTTTCGGAACTATAGCACAACAAGAGCCATCAACAGTGTATATATATATGTGAATAATATCCTGGAAAAAATTAATTTATGAAAAGTGACATTTTATAACCTGCCAACAGAGATTAAATGCCAAACTTTTTTCCCGTCACAGAAAAAAGATTATTATTACCTTGAGGTTCTCATTGCTCTTGTTATGCCTGCCCTCGTCGTCGCTCATCTCCATATCCATATCGTCGACGTTGTCGCTGCGTCTGGGCGTCGTCGCTATCGCTACCACCCCTACTCCCATATCCACTCCCATTTCCGTCCCCACTGCCGCCCCCTGGGCGTCCTTGGGCGGCGGCGGAGGCGGCGGCGGCAGCTTGAGCTGCTCCAGATTGAAGCCGAGCCGGTAGTCCTGGTCGCCGACGGGAGGGGCGGGCAGAGGCGGGGCCACGGAGTGGGCGTGGCCCGAGGGCGGTATCCGGTAGTCCTGCGGAAAGAGAAGGAAACGAGCGTGATGTTTTTTCCTCGACGTTCTGTACCCATATATCGTTCATCCGGAGGAAGAGAGTTGGAACTCAAAATTTCACATTTCTGAGTTTTTCTTCCAAATGGGTTATAAATCTTGCATACTTTTATGGAAAATAATGTTACATGTGAGCTTCATTCAGCGGCCGAGAGATGGCGACATGTATATCTCTGGAAGAATGAAATTTTAGGACATATCAATTGGGAAGACCGTGCCATCTAAGTTTGCAACATTAAATTTGCGAAGGTGAGTACTATATGCGAACCATCCTTCTCTTCAATGAAGTTATAACTTGAAATGTAACACTATTCCTCCAAAACTATATATCCTCACACATGATTCAATTCAATTCGAAAGGGAGTATTATTTTTAGGTGTATCTAATTTCGACATATTCTTCCACTCCAATATTGTTTTTTCAGTGATGTAACTGTTTTTCCGATCAATATAATGAAAGTTAATGTGCTGTACCTCAAGATGTAACTGTATTATCTCGAAAATAATATTACTTATATCAAATGTTTTCAGATTTGTTTGATTTTAATTTGTGATGAAAAGTTATACTGATAATTTACCAACAAGGTTGAAGAATTGAGAATGAAGGAGACATTTTCCACGCCACTATCGAGTGGGAAATAAGTAAATTCAAAAAAGCTGGTTCAATTTTTTGTCCAGATCAGTATGCAAGCATCATACGAACCGCTAGAAAAACTGATACCCCAGGACTTCAACGACATCAAAAGAATGGCAGCTGATTCATATGTGAGCATACCAGAATATTGTCCGATATAAGTGTTCTCGAATTGGACAAAGACAATCAATGTTTTGCATTTTATAAGACATCATACGACCAGCAAGGGTTTGATTAGGGTTTGATTAAGCTTTGATTCCGAATACGAGAATAAAACTAGACATCGTGAATATGAATCTCAAGCCCGCCTATTTGAAAACACCTGGTATCACAGAAGTGAATAAAAATGGGTTGATTTCTTTGATAAAAAAGAAAGAATGTGTGCTGATGTTTTACAATTTTCATGAAAATCTGTAAAAGAAAACAATGTGTTCAGTTTCACTGATAGGTTTTGATTTCTCATTTTAGCATTAAGATTATCGAGAATGTAGATTTTTTCAATAATGGAATATCAAGTTTCAAGCCCGTTTATTACCCAAGATTCCATTTTGTAACATTGACAATCATGAAGATATGGTGACAGTTTTGGATTCAAGAGAGATACATCAGTTAATTTTCCGTCAGTTCAGGGTTCATGGATGATACTTTGCTCGAAAAACAGTTAGTATCTACCATACGATTGAGAAGATGAAGTCAATTGAAATTTCAACCAATATCAAAATGCTTCTCCTGAAAAAATATGTTTTTTGAGATGTAACTCTCTTCTTCCGGATGAACGATATGCATTTGTGCGGATGGCTGGAGACCTTTTCAACAGTGTTGCCAGAATGGGCTCACCGCGGCTTTCCTCTACACATTGCATGCCATGTCTCTCATATATAACGAGTTTCAAAATTACTCAACAAGAGCGACAAACAAGTTACAGCCAAATAGATTCAAATCTACCAGAACTCAAAGCTCAATAACTTGCAAAGCTATCAATCATTATAATAACCTACCAACTGAACTAAGAAATAATCATAGTATGAAATCGTTCAGGAAGCAGTTGTTTGATTTCATTCTTAATAACGACCTGATTTGACAATTTGTGTTGTTATAGGGATGTGTTTCATGTGTATTATTTCGAGGCATATTTTTTTATATGCTTATCTATTTCTTGTCATGTACTAAGTTCTAGGGTAATCATTCAATTACCTATTAGGCCTGTTCGTTTGTGCTTGCTCAACCTCCTAAACTTGATTTTTTTCTATGACTTTCTTTGTTTACATCATGGCATGAAGAGATACAACTATGGGAAAAAGATCAACTTTAGCCAGTTTAACAATACAAACGAACAGGCCTATTGAGTCAATAGTAATATTCTTTTTACCAACTTTGACTGAGATTATCGAGATTCTCAGTACAGCTCAATAGCTCAGTTGTATTACATGTTTCATTTATCTTAGTCTGATGTGAGTTGTCTCAAGAACTTATTGAGACTATTTCTTCCCCCTCACCCCAACTGAGCTTGCTATTCATCTGGTGTTGTAGTGAGAAAAAGGTGAGACTGGATTAATTCTAGTAATTCTGTGGTTCTGTGCTGAAAATTGTGAGGTTATATTTTCATTTTGACATGCTTTCAGCTTTGAAGTTTCAGTCCACAGGTTAAATCCTTCGAAAAAAATAATTAATTTGTTTCCAAAATTCCTTGATATAGGTGATAAAATCTAATAAAGACATATTATTACAACTCTAAGGCTGAAGCATGCAGTCCAACAGGCCAGATAATAATTATGATGTGACAAAAATAATGCTTATATCGTTGACGGGAAGCGATTTTACTAAATATACTGCACGCTAGCACAAACCACGCCCACCATAATACGTCATATCTCCAAACATTATCGATATACTCGGAGTCAGCACATCGCACTAAATATACTGTGCTCCAACGCAAGAATACACTTTTCATGATTTTGACACGAATTCGACTGAAGCTCTCTCGTTGTCAATCTTTTGTACGCAATAAATTCATATACCCAAATGGTCTACTGGTTAGCGCTGTCGACTTTCAGTCTGAAGGTCCATGGTTCGAATCGCTGTGAACTTGAACTTTTTTTTGCAACTTTTTTTTTCACCAATGTTTTTTTACTTCATTCTGGTTTTCCTTTTTCATAAAATATTTGAAGTCAAATAGGTTAGTGCGTTTAGGATAAACAGTCTCATTTTATTCAATTTTGTTGAAGAACTCAACTTTTGAAATATATTATTAATCAATGTGTTTCTACACTCCATTCGGTTTTCCTTCCTCAAAAATATTGCAATCAGGGATGGGTTAGTTCGTTAAGGATAAATAGTCTCTGAGTTTTGCCTAAGTACTTCGAAGATGAGATATTACGGTGGGCGTGGTTTGTGCTAGCGTACAGTATATTTAATAAAATCGCTGACGAGAATTCGATTCTAGTGCAGAATAAAGCAGGTAAAATAATACATATATCAAGTTTTAATGTTTCATGCAATAGATTTATAATAGATACAAAATTATGTTGAGTTATGTTTTCTTCTCTTGCCCTTCCTGACAGATAAAAACGTGTTATTTTTATTCAATCCACAACTCAGATCCGTCTTACCTCCTTCTTACTCAATTGATCTCAGTAGTGAGAATGTAACAAGGTAAAAAGAATATTGCTAATGTATTACTTTTAAAAACAGTATGATACTCATCAATGGATAATGGGATCCTGTACAAGCTCTCTGCTTTGTGGATCTAATGTGAAATTAAAAAAAAAAAAAAAAAATCATACCTGATCGGTTTGATTCCATAACGATTCAGGGGAATGGTTCGACGTCGACTGACCTGGCGAACCTGTCAGACTTATCAAGTTCCTGTGATCCACGTCCTTGCCACCCAGGCTGCTAGTCGAGTCTTCTTCAAAAAAGAATTTATTAATCTACTGTAGGTTCCCTTGATGTAAATTGACGTATTTGTCATCTTAACAGGGTACGGACAAATCCTCGTCTTCTCTCACTCTAAAGTGTTTGTGAAACAATTATATAGTTCCATCATTTTTCATTTCTGGGGATATACACTAGATTTCTGACATTTGTAGTTTTTTAGGTTATATTGAGGAAATTGGCGTATCATATGTAATTTCCACATGTAATTTCTCATTCAACTCTACATATTATATCCAAATGATGATGATTATTTTCGAGTTTTGATTTTTCAACTCCAGCATAATCTTTGTGAGGCAGTGAGCAAATTTTTCTGAAAGTTCAATACGTTTTACCAAATGGGACAGTTCTTAGGCAGTACCTATCAATGAATGAATTCTGATATCAGACTAAGACTTATGGTTGAGAAATGGTGAAAAATTGTATGTAGGTATTCGAACTAGTGTGCTCATATGTCACGTGTGCTGTATATATTCATGTTGGGAATAATTTTTGCAGTTTTTCACACTCAAGTAGAGGGGCTATGCGGTTTCTGGCTCAAATCAATCAGAGACCAGTATATAGTTGAAGGCCACACCCAACGTCATGGAAATGCCACGGGAGTGTCACGGAAACATCACGGAACATGGAAATGTCATTTAAACGCCACGGAAACGTCAAGGAAATGCAACGGAAGTGTCACGGAAACGTCACGGAACATAGAAATGTCGTGGAAATGCCACGGATATGCCATGGAAATGCCACGGAAGTTTCACGGAACAGGGAAATGTCATGGAGATGTTCCGTGACACTTCCGTCGCATTTTCTTGACGTTGGGTGTGGCCTCCAACTAGATGCTGGTCTCTGATTGGCTCAGTATTTCCTGAATGTAGTTTCTACTAAAATGCATTCAAAAACTTGTGGAGTGGATAATTATAGGCTCAATGAGAAAGTATAATATGTGATTTCGTATTAATTTTACCTCGAATATTTTGCTGATGCTTCACTTTCCATATTTTAAGTTCATTTGCATTTGATGGAAGGCTGACAAATTCAAATTTGCCATCCAACTGATTGATACAGCCTAACGCAGCACATTTTACCGTCCTTCCAAAACAGAATTGAATAATGTCGTATCAAGATCAAGTATGAAATTAAAATTTTGTAAGATCTCTTTGAACGCCTATGAATGTGACGTGACAGCAATGTCATGTCAGGGACCCCAATAATCGAAACCAAAGTCACTAGATGATTAAAAGAGGAAAGAGTTAGGTTCTGTCCGTACCCTGTTAGATGACAAATACGTCAGTTTGCATCAAGGGACCCTATATTCCACGACAGGTTTAGAGCTCACGAGCGACTTCACCTGAATAACAGCGCAGTACAAAGTAGACCAAAGGGTTAACGTTCCGACAATACGTGAAATGACTAGGCATTCCAGAGAATGACGGATTTCACTGTTTGACGCCGACATATACACCTCAGGACTAAAGTGTTTTTAATTCCCTTAACAAATTATATATAAACTTTTTGTTTAGGGATTTAAAATACCACTTTATTCTCTAGGTGTACCGTAAACTGGTTGACAGATTTTTTTCGAAATATGTTTTTACGTTTTCTTGTTCAGATGAACCTCGTATCAAAATATTGCAAGTCAATTTGAAAAATATAATCATCCCAATCACTGGGAATTCAGAATGTGGTCAATTTAATACAGAAACCATACCCATATCAGCTGATATGCTCGGCAGTATCCTCTGATCGACGTCGACAGCTCCGCTGGGAATCAGAGTGTCATGGTACTCGACTGGATCCGTGTAGCCTTCCTTTTCAAACATGGGAGGACTCTCTGGAGTATCTGACAGGAAAGAAAAAGTACAGGGTGGCTGGAATTCAAGCCCCACCATTGGGATCTCGTAAACCGTAAGAGATACAGGGTCGGTTAAATTATGGCAAAGTTGCCAAACAGAATGCCGTTCTGAAACTTGGAAAATTCCGAATACTTTCGACGGATATCCGAAAAAAAGTCCAAATTTCATGAAACCGTTTCAATTTTTTTCTGGCGTTATTTGAAAAGATCAATCAATTTGAATAACACTTTATCATGGCCACTTTTTCTTCCCTACAAGATAGCGTTTTCAAATTTGAAATCCGACGTTTCGTCTTCCACAAACTATCATCAACCTATTTTTTTTTTCAATACGGACCTGGATTTTTTATTTCATTCTTTGTTACCTTTGGGTAGCCCAAAGATTATGAGCCATCACAAATTTCGATATTCATTTTATGTAAACTACTAACAAACATGTCTTAAGTCTGTTCTTCTCCACGTGAGTACCATTATGTATTACTTGATATTCTTACTGTGTCTTGATTCTTTGTAGAATAATTTCTTTCGGCTGATGATGGACACCTTTTGGGTGTGAAACACGATCCCCCCTCCATGAATTTGAAATTAAACGCTGTAGAGACGACTTGGAGAGTTTAATTTATAACTACATCACTCCACTTTGAGATTATATGGACTCCTACAGTAGATTTATTTCCAACTAGGAAATATGGTAGATAACGATAAAAACAACTACTTTCCTGGTTATATGCAACAAAAAAAAAAGGATTATACGAATTTTTCGATAGATTTCGGGAGGATGTAATCCAAGGTTCAGCGTGGCATATTCGCGAGATTCACGAAGTGGGCGACATCTAGGTTACATAATACAAACTTCAAAGTGGGGGAAAACAAACTGTTGGCTATGGTTAAAGTGCATAGACTACATTGCATTCAGCTTGCTGAAGCTGTAGTCAACCTTGTCAATGACATAAAGTGTTGGTACTGTTGGTAGTGATGATGGTTGAGTTGGTTAATTTTTTTACATTATTACATTTTTATCAGTTTAGTGAACAGTGAACGGAATTGGAGATAGTTCAAACAATTCAAACTAATTATAACGAGCAAATCAATTGACATATAAAAGAACAGCTACAACATGTTTGCAATACCCAGATTGTCCTGCTTTGCAGGAACAAATACAAATCCATTGTTCTACAGGAGTTCCTCTGGACCCCAATTTCAATTTTACTTCATGTGGGAAAGATTTCATCGCCGAAGTTTGTAGACAAAGTGCAAAAATGTGCCTTTTGTTGAAGTCTTCTGCCTCACACAAAATCACATGATTAGAACGGAGAATTGCTTCTCCTTTCACTTCTTGTCGGCATTTTCCATCTAAATAGAGCAAAATATCTGCCAAAAGAACATCTACAACAGGCATTATTAAACTTTTTCGAACGAATATTGACAATTCATGTCAAGAAATTTAAAAACTTATCACTCTTATCAGTACACAAGCCAATGGCACTAATGGGATTGAGTTTGTTTTCCCCCAGTTTTGACGTGGCTTTGACATGGAACGATGAAAACCGAGCGCCACCTGGTAACATTGATTCCCGCGAATAGCCAGGAAAGTAGTTGTTTTCCTCTCGTTATCTACCATTTTCATTCATTTTATGAACTATTGTGGTAATGACTTTGATTTTCTCTCTTTGTGACCATTGCATTCCACTTTGAGTATTTGGCTTTTTCCTAGTTGAAAATACGCCAGTCGGGCAACCAGCCACTCCCATTTCACCTGAAATGGGATCTTGATTTGGAGTGTATCTTTCCTTGTCAGGTGACGTTCGGCGTTCGCGTTCATTTCGCGGACGTTGAACGCTTCGTGGAGTATAAATGCTGAGATGCGATTACGTTGGGTCAGGTTCGCACCGGATAGCGGTCGAGAAGCTATCTGGGACAGCCCTGTACTGATGAGAGCCAACAGCTCGAAACCGGTCTGCAGGTAGTCACACGTTCCTGGACCACTTAGGCGCAGCTCAAGGAATCACTTGCGATTTTATTCGTCCATACGAATTATTGCATAGATTTCGGGAGGATGTAATCTATCTAATTTATCGCACCTTGTAAATCCATAGTCAAGAATAAATATAAATTTCATACTTCTGGAACTACAATCGTATTTTTTTGAATGTTATAATTTATCTTGACGAAAATGCATCATTTTCATTAGAAATGCGTACCTTCATTATAATATGGCCTTCAATCCGAGAAATTACAAAACCATTTCGAGGTCAGACACCAGACATCATTATGACAAAGTAACACTCCATTATTTCACTAGTAACACAGAGAAAATTATGTTTTATCCACTGAAGACTACATTATTCTCCATTCCATTATTCAGTATTTCTTTTATCACTTTGTATAGACTTCTTCAGAATTTTCTGTGTTGGAACAGAATCACATATCCAACGACTATACATACAACGTTGATTCTTTGGAAAAGAATTCCAACTCCCAATTTCATTCAATTAATCGTCGAAAAAATGCATCATTTTGAATGAATATTCATAACACGATTATCAAAGCTCTGAATTTGAAAATTTCGAAAACGTTTCAAGAGAAAGCATCAATCAAGAGGATACAGGTGAGAAAAAAAAATCTGTTCAAACGGTAAAATGACGACCACGATGCAATTTTACACCCACTCAATTATCACCCTGTAGCAATGTTATCTGACATTACAGAAGTTTCATATTGCCACAACAAACTGTCAAGAGATTAGGCTAATCATCAGCGAAAACCGATTTCAAATTCTCAAGGCAATTCGTGAGTTATTCTACTTTGAATTGAGGCTATATTTTGGACCACGACGTTATCAATGTTGACCAGTTTATTTAATCCTGAATCAGTACCTGTCTCGGTGGTCTCGGGCTGCGAGCTGTCCTTCCAACTAGCGTCCGGCTCCCAAGTTTGCACGTTGTCCTCGGGGTTGTACTCTTCTGTTGGGGGATAAGGGTTGGCGCCAGAGGGCGCGTCCGTCGACAGGTACGGCGATGACGTGGACGTGTCGTAACCTGCAGAAATGTACAGCGACATCAATTTTGTTTTAATTCAATTTGGTCAAACGATTTATGTGGTTACTCCATGACAGTGTTGAGTCAATGTATACAGTGTGTCCCACTTACCATGCTCACCTATTAAACGGTGAGAGATACGAGGTCGGTTAAATGACACCAAATGTGGAGTTTGTCAAGGTCAACTATAATGTGGAAAAATATTTTGATAAAATCTATTCGTTTTTATTTTATACGCAAAAAACAGATTTTGATCATTTTCATGTCTTCTCTGTAACTTCTTTATTTATAAAAATATTCAAATAGGAATTTCACATTCTCATGGCAGTTTTTCAAAGTGATTTCGAAAAAAATATGAAATTTATACCAACTCTTCTAGAATTTGAGATATCAGCACCAACTTTAGTTTTTCAAATGTAGGACATAGCTCACTATGACTTAGTTACAAATAACTTTTTTCTCTCTCACAGATGATATGTCGCAGTGATAGTTTTGTGTTGATAACAACGGAGTTATCGTCATTTATACAAAAACAAAAAATTATTTGGAAGCCGCCATCTTGAAT
The DNA here is from genome assembly GCA_918026855.4 of Phaedon cochleariae. Taxonomy (NCBI): domain Eukaryota; kingdom Metazoa; phylum Arthropoda; class Insecta; order Coleoptera; family Chrysomelidae; genus Phaedon; species Phaedon cochleariae. The sequence continues at coordinate 4,523,774 of OU896710.1, read as the reverse complement.
TTATAAATTTTAACAACAAAATCATGATCTCCGACCTCAAAAACCCTCACTCACCAATTTTGAATGGAATCGGACCAAATCTTGTCCGCCATCTTGGAGCAGCCATTTTTTTAATTTCAACAAAAATTCCATAATGTATTGTCACCGGAATTATGAACACCTGCCAAATTTCAAGGTAATCGGAGTTATGGAATTTTTGTTGAAATGAAAAAAAATGGCTGCTCCAAGATGGCGAGAAGATTTGGTCCGATTCGGTTCAAAATTGGTGAGTGGGGGTTTTTGATGTCGGAGATCATGATTTTCGTTGAAATTCAAAAATTCAAGATGGCGGCTCCCCAATAATTTCTTGTTTTTGTATAAATGACGATAACTCCGTTGTTATCAACACAAAACTATCACTGCGATATATCATCTGAGAGAGAAAAAAAAGTTATTTGTAACTAAGTCATAGTGAGCTATGTCCTACATTTGAAAAACTAAAGTTGGTGCTGATATCTCAAATTCTAGAAGAGTTGGTATAAATTTCATATTTTTTTCGAAATCACTTTGAAAAACTGCCATGAGAATGTGAAATTCCTTTTTGAATATTTTTATGAATAAAGAAGTTACGGAGGAGACATGGAAATGATCAAAATCTGTTTTTTGCGTATAAAACAAAAACGAATAGATTTTATCAAAATATTTTTTCACATTATAGTTGGCCTTGACAAACTCCACATTTGGTGTCATTTAACCGACCTCGTATCTCTCACCGTTTAAAAGATACCCATGGTGAGCATGGTAAGTGGGACACACTGTAGACCTAGATATTTTATTTCACAGGCATATTCGATTTGGTTAGCCAAAGATAAGAGGTTCAGTTGAATTGATTTTATTGTTAGAGACAAACATGAAACGTGACTTCTCGGTATTTTTATAGTCAATTTGTGACTTGCAAGCCATTTTTCAACAAGTAGGAGATCAAGCATCATGCCCTCTCTTATTTGTTCTATAGATCTACCTGAATAAGGTAGTATGGTATCATCAGCATACAATTTTATTTTTCCTCAGAGGCTCAGGTTTGACATTGAATTGACATAAATCAGGAATAATGTTGGACTTAATATTGTGCCCTGAGGGACACATGTTATTGTTTGATTAGTACTAGCTACACCATCAATTGCTACATGTTGTAGTCTGCCTGAGAGGTACTCTTTGAACAATTTCAAAACTACGCCTCTGATACCTAACCTTTCTAATTTGGACAATAGAATATGGTGATCAACTGTGGCAAAACGCCTTCCTCAGGTCGAGAGACACTAGGTCACTTTTATCATGATTATTGGTGTTTTGTTGTATCTCAGTGACTAAATCTATTGCTGCCGACCCTGTGTCACTCGACTTGCAGAAGCCATATTGATGCTTATAAAAAAACTTTTTTTGTTTAAAAAATTCAAGAGGCGATTATTAATTACCTTGATAACGTCTAGTACATCATTATTAGTTCCCAGGTGTGAAAGTTCAAATTTAGCTCCTAGGAACTGAATATTTTGCCTAGCAACATACCTATTTTCTTGAAGCTTTATGTTTTTGTCACCAAAATCGAAATCTGTTCAACTTTAGTTCTTCCTCCACTCGACAATGCTACAAAATGATCTTACTTCCTCATCATAGCACATCGTTTTTTGAGAACAGCGTTTATTACAGTAGTGCTTCAATAAACTGCCTACCGATTATAAGTTTATGCCATTCAATATATTCAAAAGTTCAGTGAGAAATCTTCTAATAGATAAAGCATACTACTCAGTACTTGATTTTCCCAATGATAATAATATGTGATATGTGTATACCTAAAGTGTTATGAAAAGCATTTGTATAGTTCCATTGTTTTGATATAGGTACTCTCAACTTTTTATTTATTTTTATGTAAATGTGTAGTATGAGCGTTAACTTATATAATCCTAGTATATCTGTGATATGGTATACACCAAATAATTTCAATCGCTACGAAATGGATTTGTATTGTATCAGGTACACTAAGAGCTTGTTTTTTTTTGTATTCTTATATATTTTTTTGTAAAATGTTCAGATATGATGATCATTTTAGCACAACTATCATTTTAGCACAACTACTGTGCACTTTCCTACAAAACTTGTTTTTTCTGGAAATAAACATCTTAGCTTATCTTATTTTTGTGTCAGTAATAGAAACGTCAATTCGAGAGCTAATTTTGGTATCGTAAAATGGACGACTTTTGTGTCGTTTGCAGAAAAAAGCAATGTTCAATGTCATTTGGGAGAAAAACAAACATACCATATGTGACACCCGACGGCGCCGAACTGTACGCCTGCCCGTACCGGTACTCCTCGTCGGCCTTCGCGAAGGGCGGCATGGGGGGCGGCTGCAGGGACGGCACCCCCGCCACACCGCCCGCCGCCGTGCTGTAGCTGTAGTCGGCGGAGGGGGCGGGCGCGGCGACGGGCTGCGGGGCCGCCCCCGGGTCCATATCCGCCCCCGTCCCCGTCGCGCTGCCCGTCGACAGGCTCGAGATGTTCGAGAAGATGCTGCTGTTGAAGTTCTGGAATTCAATTCAATTGATTGATGGCAATGTACAGGGTGGTACATCATTGGGATCTCTTAACACATTGATTGCCAAGCCTATATCTAGAGTTTTTTCTACGGGGCCATCATTTCAGTTTTTTTCATTCATAAAGGATCCCGCACGAAAACACGGGAAATTGGCTCTCGGTCGAATTGGCTGAAATTTTACTATGTTGTTGTGGGATGGCTTATCAGATAAATATGTGAGTTTGAAAAGTTTTGTATATTTAGTTTCTAAGATACAAGCCGACAAAGTTCGTAAAAAAGCCGTAGCGGGGTAGGATTGACAATGGAAAAAACTGTTTTTTTAGTATAAATGAAACAAAATAAGCTAGAAAATGTATTGAACGGAACTCATAAACATGTCTAGTTATAATCACATAAGTTATAGTAAATCAGGGTGTATACGAGGCACGGTCAAAAAATTCATTTTTCGGGGAAAAAATTCGAGCACTATTCCAGAACCAACAAGTTATATTTTGGTAGGACATTATTGACATTATCCCAATATTTCATTCATGTGGTATTACGTTTTTATTCAACATTTTTTGCAAATTTTATTTTGTTTTCACAATAAATAAAACAGTACATATTTGATATTTGTGTTTCATTCAATTGTATCATGATCTATCAAAATTTGCTCTGGCCAAGCATACCTGTGAGTTCCTTGGGGGCCATGCATTCTTATCCCTATCTGAATGAAATTTTCTGGCATGCATTTTCGAATGACGCGGCCTCACAACATGAATTGGTCGTCATACATGTATGTATGACGCGACCTGAACGGAAGTGGAGCTGTCATTCACTGATATTTATGACGTGGCAATCAATGTTTCGAACCATAAGAGATACAGGGTCGGTTAAATTATAGCAAAGTTGCGCAATTTGATGCCTAACAAAATGTCGTTCTGAAACTTGGAAAATTTCGAACACTTCCAGAGATATCCGAAAAAAATCGAAATTTCAGAACACCGTTTTTATTTTTTTTCTGGCGTTATTTGAAGAAGTTAATCGATATGCATGACACTTTATCATAGTCACTTTTTCTTGTCTACAAGATGGCGTTTTCAAATTCGAAATCTGACGTTTTGTCTTCCAGAAACCATCAACTTATTTTTTTAAAATACGGACATGGATTTTTTATTTCATTTTTTGTTATCTATGGATAGCCCAAAAACTATGAGCTAGCACAAATTTCGATTTGCGAATGTTTCGATGACATAAAATTGACAGTTTCTTTATTTTTTCAAAATATTACCGAAAATGGAAAAGGCGGTCTCGATTTCAGAGATGAAAAGTCTCAACCACTCGTCAAAGTATGATAGTTCAATGTTTTGAATAATTTGCGGGATCAAAAATGGTATTTTCCAATTCAGAAAAACGTGATATGGTCCGAATTTATTATAGTGTTAATGGAAACTCGCAAATTTCTTGTGAGAGATATTTACAACAATTTGGACAAGAATTTGAATCTGTAAGGTAGTTTTAGTAAATCCCGAATTGCGTATGGCGAAAGATTTGAAGCTGAAGATGAAGGAGCTGTCATAAATGCGGTAAGAAAGGTGGATTATTGGAGCATTTACTTTAGAATTTCATTTTGTTCTTTTTAGAATTTAGGCACAGTTGTTATCAATTGGCTGAGTATTATAGATATTATTTGGACAGAAGTTCTATTTTGTAATAATTAAGCAGTGGAGGGGTGAGGGGTTCCATTAAAATTCAACCAGTGATGTTAAGGTGGTGATTAGCGTTCCCAAGTTATATTACTGATGAATAATAATGTTTTGAAAATGGTTTCGGATTGAATATTTTGAAAAAATAAAGAAACCGTCAACTTTTGTCATCAAAACATTCGAAAATCGAAATTTGTGATAGCTCATGGTTTTTTGGCTATCCGAAGGACTAGCGTCTGTGGACAGGCGCAAGTAATAACTCCGTGGTAGGGGAACGTCAGTTAACTTGTGTCGAGACTAATATAAGGAAGGAATTTTTTTTTAACAATCAATCGACCTAGATGAACCTTTTTTCTTGAAGAAGGAGAATTTTTCTTGAGGGAGGAAAATATTTTTTCTGCATAAAAAATGAGAAAACCTAACCTATCTATTTTATGAGTATATCTGTACTTGTTTCGTTGACCTGTGTAAAACTTGATGTTTATCAACACCAAATAAAATATTCTAGAAGGAGAATTTTTCTTGAGGAAGGAAAATATTGTTCCTGCATAAAAAATGAGAAAACCTAACCTATCTATTTTATGAGTATATCTGTACTTGTTTCGTTGACATGTTTGTGTAAAACTTGATGTTTATTAACACCAAATAAAATATTCTATTCTATTCTAACCTAACCTAACCGAACCTCACCTCTGGCCTAAACATAGAAAACCCCTAAATGAACCTATTTCCCATAGAGAATATTTTTTAGAAATCACTTGAGAACAAGAAAAAAATAAAAAAAAGATGAGCCTCGCACGGATTCGAACCCCGGCCCACCGGCTTGGCATGCCGATGCTCTGCTCACTGAGCCAACCAGTTGCTTACGAGACGAAGTATGATGAAGTGATTCAGTCGGCGCCGCATAACGCCAGTCGCATCTACTGCCCACTATAACGTTCTCACACCACAGAGTTATTACTTGCGCCTGTCCGCAGACGCTAATATCCGAAGGTAACAAAAAATTAAATAAAAAATCTAGGTCCGTATTTAAAAAAAATAAGTTGATGATGGTTTCTGTAAGACGAAACGTCAGATTTTGAATCTGAAAACGTCATCTTGTAGGCAAGAAAAAGTGGCTTTTTTTAAATTTTTTTTAGAACAGCCACCCTGTACAATATAGTGAATATAATCGTAGAGATATTAAATGAGTATTATTAAATATACAGCGTGTCTCACTTTAAATGGCCCCTCCCTCTATATCTCAGTTATTAGTCATGTGATTCCAACCAAATTTGGTGTGGTATGAATAACCATCAATATGATCAGTTTTACAGAGATGAACATTATTTTGGACAGTGCCGTGCGTTTTTATTGAAATAAAAAGGGGTCGATTTTTCATAAAATCATATTCGGCATTTTTTTACAGGAAATCTAACCTCATATTATTGTTCTTTATGGTTTGGAACCCCCATATGTAAATTTCCACCTACTTTCTATTGGGGGTTTTGAAAAAACGGTCACATCGAAACTGCATTTTTGCGAGCGTAAATACTCATTTTAACAGAATTTTCAGAAGAACGATCGTCACATTTAGTCCGCCCTCCAACTCCTAAACTCATTCAGTCAATCAATATGCCATATTTAAAAAGTATTACTTGTGTAAAACAACAAACAGTGGTATTGAAATAAGTGCAAATATTTCAAACACTGAGAAAGCTCGACGTGTACTATCGCATGGCACTAATAAAAAAAATGTAGGGTTCAAAATAAATTTTGAGGTTAGACCCCATTTTCCACCCAAAGTCCTACACTGTAGCAAATCCGACGTCACCTCTGTTCAAATTTTCATGCGGTAGGCACAATCACGCGGAGTTCAATCATTTAAATTGTTTTAAAGTGGCACACTTCATATTTTTCTCGTATTTTGTTCAATTTTTGGAATGAAATTCCTCGTTAATTATAAGGATTACAAAAAATCTGATATCACGGAAATATTCCTTAGACTGTATCATATTAATGTACTGAGTATGTGCACTTATTTGAAAAACACCTTGTATAATGATAATTTTCCTAAGCATACCTCCAAGTTGAATGTCTCAGATCCAATAAAACTGGATACTCCATTGCTGAGAAAACTATTCGAAATAGTGTTTTCCGTAGATGTTGTTGGTGTGTAATAACCTGCATTATATTGCAGTTCTGCCTTGGGATTGTAATGGGCAGGTGGAGCTAAAAAAAATTAGCAATGAGTTTTGCAATCTCTGAAAACCTCAAGAAAAGCCTTTCAAACGTGTACATGCTTCATTTTCCTCCCGATTGAAAATCTGGGACACATTTTTCAGATTTTTTTCCAATCCACAGAGTGGTAAATTTCTAGGACATTGTTGCCACGTTTTCCGTTTTTCCAAAACTCACATCAACTTCTTCAAAAAGTTTACCCTATGTGATATTCCACATTCAATAGATGAGTTAAGCTAGACTTGAGAGTGAAAAAATATGTCTTCCACTTCAGGGTTCCAACGTAGAATATTGAAAATGTTTGTTGATGACACAAGAAAAGGAAAAGAATACCATTTTAACATTTGGAAAGTTCCTTGACTGATTTTAAAAAATAAAAGAACAAAGTTAATGGTTCAGTTCAAGTACCTGACCTTTTTTCGCCAAAATATGTGAAAAATTTGATTCAATTAGGTTAATATAGTCAAGTTGTGTATCATGGTGTGTCTTCAAGCATTTTTGATTTTTATTCTTCAAAATCAAAATTAAAACAGAACTCGTTTGTCTAAAGAACGGCAAAGCTTTGGATTTCTTCGCCTACTGAAGTATTCACAAGAACTTATAACCTCCAAACATTCAAATAATGATCCACTAACATAATAGGTAGCGTGCAAGAACTGTCAGATGACCGACCCTGGAGGCAAAACATATTTGTTTACAAGTGATCGAAATAGTTTTCCACAATTATTTTGGCATATGAATCGTATTTTTCTGCTATTCATCAATTCGCTAATGCCATCACATTGTGCTGTTGTAAAATGCACAAAAACTGCAGTGGAAGATGAAGCAATCGGGATGGTACATTATGATTCAAAAGTAAGTACCTACTATAGTCACTCACATAGTTTTCATTTTTGAAATTTGGTTATTTCTCTGATTTCTCATCGGAATTCCTTCTGCAATAGGATCAGCTAATAGAAATATACCTGAAATTTCTAGAATAATGCAAGAAGATTGGATTCATGCAATCAATCGGTAGGACTGGTCTGACATGCTGACGATCGTGTGTGTTGTAGACATTTTCAATCTATTAGCAGCATTAGCTTGTATTGCAGAAGTGGCAGAAGGCAGAAGGAATTTTAATAAGGAATGACAACATTTCATAATGCTAACTATGTGAGATTACTATTTATCTGAAAAATCATATTCCCTAGTCTCTTGCTGCATTTTTTGTGCATTGTACAACAGCACAATGCGAAGGCATGCTTGAATTAATGAATAACGCAAGAAACACGATTCGTATGCCAAAATATTGTGAAAAACTATTTCAACCTTTTGATTCCTCTGTAACCAAATAAAAAAGTGAGGTTGTGTTTCAATAATTCACAGAAGAATGAGGTTGTGTTTCAATATTTTGCCTCCAGTGTCGGTCTTCGTGCACGCGACCTATAGAGATTCCCTTCCATGTACCCCATAAAGTAAAAAAAATACAATATACACGGTGTCCAAGATAAGGATCTACAAAACATTAAGAGATAGAAAGATAGTTAAATTAGAGAAAAATTGCGCATTTTCAAGCCTGACAATATCGCTTTTAGAAAGTTTCAAAATACCAAGTACCTAGTTCCGGAGATATGTCTAAGAAACCGAAATTTCCCGATTTCGTTGAAAAAATTTTCTGACGCTATTTGAAAAGATATAGGAAAACAAAAGACACACCTTTTTAAGCTCTACAAAACAACGTTGAGAGATTTAATACAGGGTATACTTTTTTACGGGCCATATAAAAGATACAGTTAACGATGGCTTCTCTAAAACGAAATGGTATATGGAAAATCTGTCAAGGCTGTTTTGAAGAGCTTAAAAAGTGGCAATGAGATAGTGTCTTTTGTTTTCCAATATCCCTTCAAATATCTTAAGAAAAAAATAAAAACGAATTCGGCAAATTTCGGTTCTTTAGGTATATCTCCTGAACTACTGGGAATTTTAAAACTTTATGAATGTCTTGAAAATGCGCGCGCAACTTTTCTTTAATTTAACCATCTTCCTATCTCTTATGGTTTTCAAGATCCCAATGATATATATCCTTATCTTGGACACAATGTATAAAATGCTGCAACCTTAAACTTCTAAATTATTTTGAAGGATTTAGTTTCATATTTAATAGAAAGAAATAAAATAACACATGCCATTTCATTTTAAATAAAATATTTCTGTTGCTTCAGTTGTTATTGAAGAAAAACAGTTTTATCAGTTTGTAATGTTTTGCAAACCATCAAATCTGTTTATTTGGATATGCCTCTTTGAAAATATGGTGCAGTATTGCAGAGTTATACGAATGATTAAAAAAAAAATTCAGTCCTATACCATGCTATATCCCACAGTAAAGTATTCATGGAAAGAATCAGAAATACTGATTGTTTGAAAGATTTATTTCTTCCTAAACATAAACAGGAAGTTCACCAATTTCAAACTGTCATAGCTCATTGAAACATTACCAAATAAACCCATTTCTGTATTTCTCTTAATGGACTTCTCATTGGTGTAACTTTTATTATATTAAAACTTTATGAATCAACCCAGGAATTAATTGTTCAACTAATCAAGTGCTTGTTTCCTGACTTTGCTGATTTGATTAATTCTTCACAAAAATAGGCAGCTGTAAGAAATCATCTATAGTAATATAAGAATGGCTGTAAGAATAAGTGGACATCATGGTTACTGATGAGGATTCAGAAATCCGAAATGGTTTCATTGCAATAAAGTCATATAACCTGAGTGTGAGAGATAATATTTCCCATATCACTGATATGAATGATTATTTTTGGAAGTTTTCAAGCTCATCAAGATCAGAGTTGATGCCAGTATACTTCTATACATTCCAATTTTCATTTCAATGCTGAATATATTGGTAAGTTATATTTCTATATCATTATACATCATATTATTCATCCGATTTGAAGAAGAATGTCAATTCTCAATTTCGGAGGTTTTTATTCTTCATTTTTCATGTTCTCCTTCTGAATGTTCATCAGATATAAGTCAATGTTCGACGAGGCAAATAGCCAGGAAAGTAGTTGTTTTCTGTTGAATATTCAGAATGATGTGTGCATATACATATTTTTGTCTGAAGGAGAATGCAAATTCTCAATTTCAGAAGTTTTTATATTTTATTTTCAAACTCTTATCGTGTGTGTTCAATAGATATAATTCAATGTTCGTCCTGGCATATAGCCAGGAAAGTAGTTGTTTTCTATTGAATCAACTGAGAAAGAGTAAATATTCTCATCACATAGAGAATGCAAATTCTCAATGTATTGCTTTATATAAATATATATCCATTTTTGTATGTTCATAATTTATCTGAGAATATTCCTTTTCTATACAACAGTCTCCCACAATGTTTCAAAGATTTTGCCTTGCTGCAAAAATTTTTATATTGTATTCTTTGGCATATAGGCTATTGGCTAATTTCAATATTTCAAGGTAAATGCTCTAGTTTTGGCTAGACTTTTCAATGTTAATGTAATCTTTTTGACCTGTCTTATGTCATTATTTAATAATAATAACAATAAGATGTATTTCATTCTTTGATATAAACATTACATTGCATCTCATATAAATATATTTTATTAAGATTATTCATGTGTTATCAAATCTAAGTTATGAACAACAGATTCAAAAATAATAATAATAGAACAAAAATCTCATGAAAAGTTCATTATCACATGATGAAATAAATTAGTGAATGAGAAATCATTCACTCAGGTTTGATTCTCTCTTTGCAAGAGGATATGTTTCTTGACTTTAATTTTGAATTGGGGGATATTTGTGCAACTTTTGATATCATCAGGTACTTTATTGAATTTTGAGATAGCTCCATAAGTACACTTTTTTTGGCCAAGTGTAGAATTAGCAGCATCAAGATGAAACAAGTCATATTGTCTAGTATGATGTTCATGGATTTGAGAATTCCTTACCAATATGAAGTTAGATTTGAGGTGTTTGTTGATAATATCAAAAAAAATTTTGAGAGTATTCATTAGATAGTGCTCTTCCAAAGAAAATGTATTCGTTTCTTCAGAAAGTTGATTTGATGGGGTGTCATGGAAGACAACACAGTACTTTTAATGCTTTTTTATATAGTCCAGATACTTTGTTAAAATTATTCTTGAAACATGAACCCCAAATATTTATGAGGTAGTTCTTTTTACCAAGGGTGTGAGAGTATAGAACTGTACTTGCTATATTTGGGACTGACTATGGGAGAAATTTTTTCTTTGAGCATGCCAATATGCTTGCCCCATTTTAACTTTTCATCAATTCAAATACCAAGGTATTTGGTATAGACAGTTTGTTTCAATCTATCATTTTTATTCTAATATTCAAATCAATATTTTGTTTTTATGGAAAGTTGAATATTGTGTCTTATTAGAATCAAGGGAAAGAAGATTGGATTATAGTCATTCTTCCATTTTCTTCAAAACCTCATTCATGTTGTTTTATAAACTTTCAGGGTTTTTGTTTTCAAATGAAAGTACTGTGTCATCTGCATATATGGCATAGTTTCCTATTGAATTTGTTATGAGATCAATGAATTCAATTCTATTCTACCTCACCTTCTTTTTGTGAAGTTATCTCTGTAACAGCTTCATCTGGCAGATCAATGTCAGAGTCTGGACTAGGTGAAGGAGCATTCACATCAGGTGAAGGTACTGGACTACTAAGAGTCTCTTTATGCTCCTCCAATTTTCTCTGAAAAGTTTTCACTCTGGTGCCAAACATTTTGTAAGCCTGCAAGCATATAGAAAAAATTACAATATTACAAAAAAAGTATGTTCAGCTGAGGGGAAACAAAATGGTTACTTACATTTGCAACAACTTTCACATCTTTTCTATCTGCTTCTAGCTGAGTCTCAGCTTGTTTCAATACAGTTATCAAAGTTATTCTATTCTTTATCTCCAACTTCAAGGCATTTATATAGTCTTCCATGTGTTTGATGTATACATCAAGTTCTTTTTCCACATCATCATGAGCACGGTCTACAAAAATCAATCACTATTGAACATTTGAGGAAAACAGACAATCATTAATTTTTGAGGCATCTATATTTGATCTTGAAGAAATTGCTAATACTTCAATAGTTGGTTTGTCAAGAATACAGTTACATACCCTTCAGAGAACCCACTAAACCATCATCCAGTTGTATCTTGGGATTATGTTCTTTAAGAACTTTCAATTTCACATCTGTGTCTTTTTCAAGTTTGGAGCATGATTTGATTTTGTTTATGACATAGGTTGGCTGAAAATTATCAAGTTATACTGTAGTAGAACAACATATACCTTGTTCAAGCTTACTTGAAATTCATTGGGCTCTTCACTCTTCTGAGAATTTGGTAAAATACTAAGCAATCCACACAAATCAGAAATGAATTCTTCATTATAAACATTCCTCTGTTCCCAGATTTTGAATATCCTGAGTACCTTGTGTTTCACCTTTTCATCTCTACAACAAAAAACAGAAATAAATACTGCTTAGTATGGATTGATATCTCATGTAGTACTTACCGAACCATAGTTGTTGCTTTCTGCAAAGCAATTCCCCAACTCTCAACAAAGTCATAGTTCCTCCTCTTTGAATACTGCACTACATCATTAGCTAAATAGAACAATACAAGTCTTTGCTCAACCCTAACCCGTTTCAAAACATTTAACCATGCAGTAACAATTTTCTTGTGGTGGATCCTGTTTTGTAAACACCATTGACAACAATGATTTATGGCCTCTTGAGAGTCTTTAAGTGTAGTGAGCTGCTTCTCGAACTGCGGCACGTTGAATTCACCTTCAGCCACATTTTGGGTCCCCATTTTAGGTTTCATAATGTTCACTCACTTGTTATCACTATTACATTGCAGACTTGGCATAGTCTGCATAAGCATTGTGCCCGTAATTAACCCAGTTTGATGGTTTGTACTTCGTTAACAGATAGAAGATGGTGAAAATCTATTTCAACCACATTTTGATGTTAAATTTGTAGTATTCTCACATGGACGCCGATTGCTGTTTTCGGGCGATAAAATGGGAATCTTCTTAAGCTTCCTTCTGAACTTGCAAAGCAGTAGCAAGTTGGATAAAGATTGTTGTGAGAAAAGCATTCATATGAAAAGTGCTGAGTTTTTCTGTTTTTCCAATTTTTGATAAATCTTGTTTTGCGAATTTATACAGAAGGGGGTCCTGTCAAAATAATTAAGCCATATTTCAATGTTCAATGTTGCCAACAAACAAGATTATAGTCTGTTGTGTTTCTGTTGCCAACCTTCTTGAACACTATAATGAATCCCACAACTAGAGTACCTTGGCCAAACCTGAAAGTTAACGTCCAATATATTTGAGAAAAGTGCATATTTCATCAATTTCCCCTATTCTTGATAAATCTTGTTTTGCGATTTTATGCAGGAGTCCTCTCGAAGGAAATAATCACGCAATTTTTCAATCTTCATTGTTGCCAACGAAATAACATCGTCGTCTGTGGTGTGTCTGTTGCCAACGTTCTTAAACACTATCATGAATCTCAAATCATCAGAATCCTGACATTTCACGTCAAACATATTTGAGGAACCTTATGCAAAACAATGATGGAAATAAGTAGATGGTGCGCGAACTCGGTCATTTTCACGTATTGAAAACTGAAGAAAAATCACTCGACTACCTACTATGATTACTCTTTTCTCTACGTCACATCGAGGGTACTGCTGTGACGAGTGTGACAAGAGAAAATAAAATGGAAAATGGCATTTCAGGAACGCGAGACATATGAAAAAGTGGGTTTTTATTCACTCGGAATTTAAAAAATCTGCGGCAATTCCAAAATTTACAGATTCCATAATCGTGCAATATTGCCGGCCGAAACCATTGTTCTCGAGCCTCACGAGAGGTCGAGAAGAATTTTTGAAACAAAAGTGCATCAGGAAGTACACCATCTACTTATTTCCATCATTTCCAAAACCAACCCCCTAGACTACAAAAAATGCACATTGCAGTTATAACTTAACGTAAGAACGAGAATCTACAACACAGAATACCCTTAACTGTAAACGGTTGTTCTGTGTCAAGTTGCAATCTTGATCCTTGAACTGTCATACGTCATACATGTAATGTCACTGTCAAGTGTCATTTGAGTCATCTCCACTCCATTTGTACTTTGTAGTCTATTACTAGTTTACCAGTTACCTAATCACAAATAAGTGAGTATATTTTATAAATTTCCATAAAAACTGCATCATCTGCATCCTTTGAATTACAGCAATGTTTGCGGCAACTGCTGTCAAATTCGCTGCGACAGCCCGGTCTTCGGCCGTCCAGGCTTCGAGGAACATGAGCGCCGTATCGGGCCCCCCGCAAGTCAAAGTGTCCACCTTAGAGCAGGTGGTGCACGGGGTCGCCCTCACCGTCGGTATCTTGGCGGTCCCCATGTGGGTCCTGGTCAACATCAAGCACTACAGAGGTGTGGCTGAATAGGCACTTTTTCTCCATCAAGAAAAGGAGATGTGAAGTCTTGTAATGTAGTACTAGTTGACAAAATTTAGGGACAGGTTCAATTTTATGTAGGTTGTAAGTATATTTTTAAGTGTACAAAGTGGTGAGGTTTTTTGCCTATTAAATAAATATAATTGCAATTACATAAGGAATAAAGAATGTCAGTCAGAATCTGATCTACTTGTTTTAATTATTTGTAGTAGCTGCCCCTGTAGATGATGATTTGATCAAGTATTATTTGTGAGGTTAGTCATGCTCCTCAAAGTTTAATTTCTATTAGGAGAAGGAATGCTCAAATTTGTCTCCAAAAATATTTGATGATGTGACAAACTTTTCTCAAACTTAGGGACATGTTTCCATCTTAAAAAGACTATCAGCCTAATGAAATTTTTGGAGCTGAAATAAAATCAATAATCAGTAGTTCTGCTTGTTGATGCTGGTAGTCAATACATTCCCCTTATCATACACCACTTTGGTATACACATCTGGCAAGAATAATTTTTCTATAGAGAAACCCTGCCCCCTATCTGGTTAACACTTACTTTTTTTATGAAGATACATATTCCCATTCAAAATTTCCATGTACTCAATGAGAGTAACAGAAGGAAAGAAGGTTTGATATTAATTGATTCATTTATCCCTGTTTGGTGTTTAATTTTGTTGAATATACCAGAGATAACCTTCTAATACTATTCTGCGATCTGTCCAAAGCATTCGACTGCGTCGACCATGGAATACTCTTAAATAAATTGGAATACTATGGCATCAGGGGTATGGCTCTGAATTGGTTCAGAACTTATCTTTTGAAACGACAATTTCTAGTTAAATTGGAACATAAATCTGGAGACACTTTACAAACTCACTACTCTGAAAGCGCGCCAGTTCTGACGGGGGTGCCTCAAGGTTCCATTCTGGGACCTACTTTATTTATTATCTATATCAATGATATTGTTTGTAACTTCCCATCGGTGACATTTTCACTATTTGCGGATGATACTAGTATTGTTATACACGAAAAAAATAGCCAACTATTACAAAATACAGCTCAGGAAATTATGAATGACATTTTCGATTGGTTCCTAGCAAATAAGCTCTCCCTCAACATCAATAAAACACACTGCATACTCTTCAGTCTATATGCTAACACCTCAAACATCGAGATAACTCTGAATGAAACACCACTTAATTCACAAGATTCGACCAAATTTTTGGGAATATCAATTGACAAAAAATTAACGTGGGCTGAACACATAAATCAATTGAATCATAGATTATCCAGAGCTACATTCGCCTTAAGAACTATCAAAATGAGTACCAATCTGAAAGTAGCTAAATCAGTGTACTATGCTCACTTTCATAGTATCTTACAGTATGGAATCGAATTTTGGGGCACTGCTGTTCAGTCAAGCACCACCTTCATTATTCAAAAGAGAGCCATCCGTTCACTTTTTGGTCTGAGCTCTAGAGATTCATGTCGCGATTACTTCAAAAATCACAAAATATTTACACTCACTTCCCTTTATATTTATAAAGTATCTCTGTTGATACATAAAAACAATTCCAAATTGACCCGCTCTTCGGACAAACATTCTTACGCGACACGCAATCAATCACTTATATTGCCAAACTATAGATATAATAGAACACGAAACGGTCCACTATATATGGGAATCAAGATTTATAATCATCTCCCAGAACGCATTAAAAGTAGTACAGTTAGGAAATTTAAATCTGAGCTAAAGAAAATCCTACACCACCATGTTTTTTACGACACCACAGAATTCTTCAATAAAAACTTCCTCGCTAATTCATAATGTTCTTTTTAGGTTGAATTACTTGTGTCAAATTCACTATTATATTTTTTGTAAGTTTTTACTCAAACTAATGCTTATCAATATGCTTAATTATACTGGAATAAACAGCAACCATTTCCCCAAGCCTAAATGGCATCTGATAATTTTGTCAATATTTCATTAAGACACCTCATTGTATTGGAATTGTAAACAGTTATCTTGGGAAATAAATATCTATCTATCTATCTATCTATCTATAAAAAATATCCAAAGAACAAACTTTCACAAAAAATAAATAAAATTACAATGGTTTTTTATGGGTTTCTGTCTCAGAAAAAAAAAATATGATAGTTCTTTCTTGAAAATACCTACATTTCTCAATATTCGAACATATGATTTTGTTGAAAAAATATTGATGGAAAGTAAAACATTAGTAATGATTTCCATTTAAAGTACTTTTATTACAACAATATAGGTATAATAATTAGTATTGAAATACATTTGTTTATAAATGTTATTGATCTACACAGACTGACAAAATATATTTCTTGACCTAAAAATTACACTCTGAACAGGCCATCATGAAAAATAATGACAAACCCATTTCAGACAAATCATCATTCAAAGTTTTGACTAGTTTCAAGAAAGCAACATTTATTTTCAATATATTCGTCTCATCTCCATCAAAATTCCTTTTCCTTGGCACACCTCCATAAAATGTCACAAATAATTACTGAACATTCAAAGATTTCAATATACAATGGAAAAAGTAAAACAGATATGAGAGTTGATTCAACCAAACGCTGATAACTGTATGAGGTATTTGTAGATCTAAAAATAAATACAAAATATATCTATGATGTAATAAGCTTAGTGAATTTGTTCTTACAAAAAACTGTCAGTACTGTAAAGAGTTTGAGGAAATGGCGAAACTAACATAAAGAGGAGAGTAATAATCTACAGTAAAACTCTTTACATCACCCGATCTAGGAACAACGCAGCTATGATTTCATAAGTGGCCCCATTATAAACATGAAAACTATTCTATCAGTGCCAAAGTGTCACAAATCACATGTGCAAGTTATAGAAATTCTCTAAAATGTCTGGATAGGCACAAGAGGTTGTCATTGTTTATTCAAAACCTGAAATAGTAGCAACCTTTTTTGATTCCAAGCCATATATATACCTTCCATAAATTTCACAACTGCAAATGATCCCTCGTCTACCTATCAAACTGGTATAAAACAACAATATACTCAGATAATAGGATAGGCACAAGAGTTTATCTCTGTTTATTCAAAACCTGAAATAGTGGTGTATTTTTTGGTTAAAAAAATCATGCATTCATCCCACACCTGCCACCACTTCAACAACTGCAAGTTTTCCCTCTTGTACCTATTAAACTGAAATAAAACAACAATATACTTAAATAATTTGATAGTTTGAGGACGTTCACATCAAAAACTTGAAATATATCACAATAGAAATAATATTTACAGAGTGCAAAGATTATAATAGCTACCCATATAATGTTTCTAATACTTGATACGAGTACTAATGAATGATGTATCAGGGGAATGAGCATCTACAGTATGAATATTGTTAAAGTAGGTACCGTAAAACACTGTTACTTTGAAGCATCTTTAAAGGCAGCGAATGAAAAATCCCAATAAAATATATACCGGGCGTCAGAGCTTTGTACTGCCAAAAAGTCGATTTTTGAAATGATAACAATGTTTTTCAAATTAATTTATGGGTGTTCAAACCCCACGATCGGGGATACTTTGAACGACTATGATGAAACCATGCGATTTCAATTCAACCTCCCTGAGAGTTTCTTTGAACACCTCAAAACCAAAGAATTTTTGTTTTCGAAAACAAAGCTACAGAAATACACAATTAGAAAAAAATTGAGTATTTTGTTATTCAAAACAGTATTAGGCACAAAAACAGTAGTATTCTTACAAAATATGGTATAAACACGTTCAAATCAACTCTGAAAACGGTGTCTAGGGGCATTGTTATGATACTAAATTTATAAAAAAAGTGTGTTGAAATATTTATTTAATATAGCTTATGACTACAGCAACAAAAGTTTGGAGACCATTTGTTGAAAAAGAGCTGACTTATGACTAAAAATAAAAGCGCACCGCAATGGAAAAATGTTTCAGCCATCTTTTGGCCAATCTAGCCATTTTTTTGGAATGTTTCTAGCAAAAACAAGAAATCCGACCATGGCCTACAAATCTCTTCTTCTTCTTTTGGGTTTATTGGATTTCTGTCACCTTTCGGTAACAATTTCTTCAGATCAGGTAATTAATTTTTTCAAGAATATATATGGTTATGTAATAATATTATCTCTCGACTCGAGCACTAAAGACACCGTAGTCCGTCACCCTGCCCGGAAGCCCAGTTCATCAATGTCCAAAGATTCTATCGTATGTGCTCATGCTGAGCACGTTTGATTTCAAGTATGGCCCCTTTATCCGGTGAATCCGTCACCATCCGGCCCCTATACCGGCGTAGAAATAAAAGGGCTTGATAATTTTCACACACACTTATTAAACTTCACAATAAATATTGGATTTTAATCCAGATCAGGTAATTAGAAAAATTATAGACTTGCACACGCATTAACCTGACTTTTGACCTGGAGACGTCATGTGTCTCCTTCCATGGTCAAAAGGCGAATCCATGGCCTACGAATCTTACATTAAAAACTCGAGACTAGAGCTTTAGATCTAGAAAAGGTGGATATATGTATGGTGAAATAGCTCCCTCTTACAAAAACCTAGAAATTTTTGTAGACCTCTGGCCTACTTGATTATGTCGAATTCTATCACCGTAGTAAGGCCGCGCAAAACTAACGCTAGATGGCGCTGTTCCCGAAGTGATCTTGCTACACATTGGTTGTTTTGTTGTTTACATTTACGTATATTAATTCGTAATTTAAAAACATTGGGAAAAAGTGATTGATTTAATGAAAAAGACGTGAAATTTTCATTATATCTGTGAAGTATATGTGGTACCATGTTCCCTACGCCATCTACAGTCAATCCGGTGCGGCCTTGCTACGGTGTTTCGCGGTCTACACGTTTTGGAAAAAAACAATTGACAAGTGGTTACACCAGTCTATTTTCATCATGGATCCAGAGCTAGACCTAGTAGTATTGACATTGACGTATGCCGTGATGTGTTGACGACATTGAAGTCGACGTCAATTTGTAAAAATCACAGGAAGCATGGAGTACAAAATCCATAGAAATACAGACTGGTCTGGATTTGATTTAAATCAGAAATATGAACATATTTTTATAGAGTCAGGATGAAAAATAGCTGAAAGAATGGCTAGATACAGTTTTTAGTTGCTAGATGAGCTTAAAAATGGCTATAACTAGCCATAAAATGGCTGAGTTGGCATCACTGTGAGACCACACCCAGCGGGCAATTTGTAGGTTAGAAATGACATGTCAGGATTGCCAACTCCAGAAAAATTATGTCCATACCAGTGTTGCCATACCATTCTTGAATGTGTGACGAATTGAGTGGTGGAAACTAGATGTCGCTAAACTTTATGGTTATTTCACTAAAATTCAATTGTTTTCCTATGTAACCCCTCGGATTAAAGTAACCGCGTTTTACGGTACCTTACCTTAAAATACATCACAATCTTTGCGACAGATGGGAAGGGACAAGGGAGGGGGTAAGAGGCGGCGATCAGTTTTCGAGACTTTTAGACGAAGAGCCAGAGCCAAAAAGATTCTCTGAATCTACTGAGCCTAGTTTCTTCACAGTTTATTACAGTGGATTTGTACACAAACATACTGCGGTCAGTCAAGCGAAACTGAGAACAGGTGTCCCTGGTATACTATCGAAGTTGTCGTTCCTACCGAGGTAATGCAATGAATTTACTAAGGCTGAAAATCATTATACACATTGTATATTGCATATGAATGAAAGTTATGAAAGTCGGGCAGCTGACTGTGGGGACGGGAGCTGGTCAGTCAGCCCCAATGTATGCAAAAAAGAAATGAATTGCAATTCATTTTTTACACTTCAAAATTTTTGTGATATTTGCTGTAATATCAATCATGAAAAAAATGGTCAGTCATCGATAACAACGCCCGTCAGTCAGCAAAAAAAGAAATACAAATTTCGCGACTCGCTCTTTTCTCCATGATTATTCAACGGTATCGATTGATTAGGCCATTTATTGATTATAATTCGATTGATAATATTGAACATTCAGTATATTATATAGTGTGTCTCACTTCTCACACCCCAATAATTTCCATATATTTTGACGTAGAACCATGAAAATTTCAGGAACAATATCTGAAAAAGAAACTCACTGCACGAAAGGGGTCATCCTACGTGATATAAACTGCACGTCAGCAGCGATGGAACTACCCATGTTGCTGGAAAATTATATTAGGGGGCAAAATTGACCGGAAATTCCGAATTCGTGTTCAGGATTCCCAAATTTTTATATGAAGAAATCAGCCCTGAAAAATTTCAATTCGTTTCTGCTGGCGTGCTGTGAATATCACGTAGGAATGACAACATGTGTGAAAAAATTTTCGAATCTGCCATAATTTGAAATCACCCTGTACATATATTCACAACAATCTAACAAAATGTTACCGAGATATTCACATGGTTCCATACCTATGTCAATCCCAATAATATACTGAAAGTTCAATATTATCTATTGGATTATAATCAATAAATGGCCTAATCAATCAATTTCGTTGAATAATCATGAAGAAAAGAGCGAGCGGCCGCCTGCAATGGCGATCGCGCGCGCGAAATTTTCAATTCTTTTTTTGCTAACTGACGGGCGTTGTTCGGCAGAATCGATGACTGACCATTTTTTTCATGATTGATATAACAACAAATAACCTCACAAAAATTTCGAAGTGATGTAAATGAATTGCAATTCATCATTTTTTGCATACATTGGGGCTGACTGACCAGCTCCCGTCCCCACAGTCAGCTGACTGACATTCATAACTTTCATTCATATGCAATAATACAATGTGTATAATGATTTTCAGCCTTAGTAAATTCATTGCATTACCTCGGTAGGAACGACAACTTCGATAGTATACCAGGGACACCTGTTCTCAGTTTCGCTTGACTGACCGCAGTATGTTTGTGTACAAAACCATTGGAATAAACTGTGAAAAAACTAGGCTTAGTAAATTCAGAGAATCTTTTTGGCGCTGGCTCTTAGACTATTTGGTTTCGCGCAGGGCGCGGATCAAAGTAACCGCGTTTTACGGTACCTTACCTTAAAATACATCACAATCTTTGCGACAGATGGGAAGGGACAGGAAAGGGGGTAAGAGGCGGCGATCGGTTTACGAGACTTTGGTTTTGCGCAGGGCCGTTTTGTCGAAGCTGCAGATGGCGCCCAACAGCTGGGTGCGGTCCTTGGGCTCTGACTGGCCTGTACCGTTGGCCAAGGGAGGGGGTGGCATGCTGCCCGTCAGGGGTGGCGGCGGCGGCGGGGGAGGGGGTGACGGTACGTTCGAACCTGTAGGTACGACGATAACAATGCAATTTTGTGCTACCAATGTCGCATGTGCAACGGAGGCGTGAATGGTGGGCGAACTAAAATATTGTTTTTCTACAGCTATGACACAAAATTGATCTTGTTTCACTGTGTTCGATACATCAATGAGATACTTTGTATGTCATCAATTTTATTTCCGTATCTGATATCACAATGACTCCATCGTGTTATTATTTCAAAAAAATCTCATCGCTATCTGTTACAACCGTAGAAAAATTGTAGTGTATAACTCGCACGGAATGCTAATTTCCTACTCGAATGAATGCAGCATTCGCCTATGGCTCATGCTGCAAACTTCATTCTCGTAGGAAATCACTATCATTCCGTGCTCGTTAATCAATAAACTATTTTCTATGGCTATGACGCAAAATTACTCTTGTTTTACTGTGTTCGATAAATCAATGAGGTACATTGGCTAGGCACGTTAGTTACTTATGCCAAAGTTCTTATAACACGTTACGACAGTTATACCCAAATAGAGATATTCTCTCCACACAACTCAAAATTAAACTTTGTGAATCGCTAATTTTTTCAAAAATTTCATACTGTGACAGTATCTACGGCCCCGCTTTGTTACAGTCTGATGCCCATCGTTTGCAACGCATACAGAACTCCTGTCTCCACCTATGTTACGGAATCCGTAAGTTTGATCACATATCAACCGTAATGAAACAATCCGGATGGTTGAGACTGGAGAAATTTGCATCTTTTAACAAATGTACACAAAATTTTACCTTCCCGAAAACCTGATTATCTCTTCCGTAGACTGGCATCTTTCTACAACATCAACAGATTTGCAACACGCAAGTGATGTACTCGTAATCCCCAAACATCGAACTTCAATATTTACTCGAAGCTTCTCGTACAATGCAGCAAAATGTTACAATCTGCTAAACTTCAAAAAAAGATTGAAACTACGCCTCCCCAAAAACTGACGAAACAAAAAAAGACCCATATATGATTTGTATACGCAGCAGGAGACGAGTTAAAAGTTTTGAATAGATTATATTATAGATATTGTTCTAGTTTTTTTTTGTGTGTGTGTTTGTTTTTTTTTTCTCATTATAAACATATAATATTATCGCTTCTTTGAGAATTCTCATTTATGTTTCTGATAATTTATTATATGTATACTGATGTAGCTCATCACCTGAGTTAAAATTGCATCTCCTTAAAAATTTATGAGTTATAGGATCACTTTTGAAAAATATCACCTATTCAAGAATCTCCATTCATGTTTTCCATATTATTTTTTCGATGATAAATATTATACGTATATTAATGTACGGTCGTCGTCAGGGGAGCTTGTTGCGCGTGGACGGTGTGAAATCTTTCAACCACGGTTATTGGGGCGCTCATACCGTCCAACCGCGGCGTGTTCCCTGGGGTCGAGTGTACCTCATCATCCACTACTTGTGCTTGTATTTGTAAATTGTTTTTGTTGTGAAGGTTGAGTTGAAAAACAGCTTTTGCTGATACTCCACCTCTTCACCAAACACCAAACATTGTATGTCTTCAATTACATTTCCTTCTCTGATGATCATTGTGTTATTATTTCACAGTGAATGTGATCTTCCATGAAATGTAAAATTTCAAGCGATGACAGCTCTGTTTAATAGATGAGCATTAAAAGATAAAATCAGATGGCTACAAGCCGAAGAAATCAAAAATGTCAAAATCACCTGTTACAGCCGTAAAAAGTATAGTGCATAGCTCACACGGAATGCTAATTTCCCACTCGTACAATTTGCAACTTCATTCTCGTGGGCAAAGGCTATCATTCCGTGCTCGTTAAACAATATACTGTACAGGGTGTACTCTAATTAATGGATGAAAATATAGGATATGGTTCGTTAGCTCATTTTAAGAAGAAACATTCATGTGAACATATTCCATAAACCTCTTAACTTTCGAACTGTAGGGTGTTTTTATTGATTAAAGAAACTTTCACAGTGTGAAAAACCGTCAGGTTCATGAATACTTGTCATAATAAGACGCAACGTAATCGCTCGAATGCCATTATTTCAAATACAAAATAGGACATTAGTCTACTAGTTCAAAATAATTTCGTTATGCCACAAATGCATGAAGATTGTTTTTATTTTTTACATGAAAACGGTTCGGAGGACGGAAAAAATCAGGTAAAATTTTTGCAAAAAAATGAGGATTTCAGAAATGATTTTTTTCTGTGACGGAAAAAAGTTTGGCAATTCATCTCTGTTGGCAGGTTGTAAAATGTAACTTTTCATAATTTACTTTTTCCCGTGGGAAAAAAGTGAGTACTTTTTTCCTGGATATATATCACATATATATACACACTGTTGATGGCTTTTGTTGTGCTATAGTTCCGAAAAATGAGTCAATAATACCGTCTCCGAGAAAGAACTACAAGTCTTATCTTCCATTCGACTTCGCGGTTAAGTATATTACTGAACAACCACTAAATTCGCAATTTTTTGAAATCAAATCACAGAATTAGACTGACAGAAGTGACATCAGATATTTGATTACTTCAAAAGAATGATAAGGTGCCTACAACGCAGGTGTCCCTAACTGTTAAAAACTTAAAATTTCACGTCGATAATTTTCAGATTTCAAAATTGATTCGTCCTTTCTTCTGTAACAGAAAAAAATAGTGTATTATACACGGGAAAAATATTGGATTTTAGCTCACTGTTTTTTGTCTCCATCCGCTACGCGTCGGGAGACAACACAACCTGGAGCTAAAATCTACTACTTTTTTCCCTTGTACAATAAATAACTATTTATTCTCGAAAAAATCAAGGGTATACAATTTTTTTTTTAATCTCCAGGATACATCCCTTATGTACGCCACTGGTGAAGATATTAAAAAATCTTCTGCATCGAAAAATGTCTATTGGTGCATGTCATATTTCATGAGGTGTTTCCCGAGGCATATAACCTCCAGAAATTTAAGAAGAACAACAATTCCTACCTTATTTCCCTTTGTTCTCACGATGTTCTTTGAACATTACAGGATATCCCTTTTCGTGGGAACCAGAACATAAAAATATATCTAGAAAGGTATTGAAGTTATAAGAGAACGATTTTTTCCTTAAAATTTTATTACCGTACAGCTCGAAAGTTAAGAGGTTTGGGGCATATGTTCATATCAACTTTTCTTCTCAAAATGAGCTAAGGAAATATATTCTTCATATTCAGCCATCAATTAAATTACATCCTGTATACTGTTTTTTTCATCATGATTTCAAAATGAATGTTTTATTTTACCATCACAAAATCTATGATTTACCTCAAGTCAAAATAATAAAGTGAAGCAATACGGAGAATGTAATTGAAAAATTTCATAATCTATCGAATTTTTTGGAAATATTTTTCAGTTAAGAATGAAGCAAATAAGATTATTTACACAAATTAGGAGATAGCAATGAATCATGACTTCATGAATGTTTTTAGCTGGACAATTCCTGTTTTTTTTTTTTTCAAATGTATTCTGACATATTCCAACCATGTACTTCACTCACTGAGTTGTGACATCAGCAGTTACGAGTGGTAAATTTCGACCGTTCTGAGACTGTGACTTCATTTGTGATATTGAATCCTTGAAACCATGGAGAATTGATGGAATTGAAAGCAATATTGTAAAGAACATGCGCAAAAAATAAAAAAATCAGTTATGCGCCTGTCTAACGCAATTGTTCAGAGCATGTGACACTTTTTGGGGAAGGCGCTGTTGTCTTACCTGTTGTTGAAGGGGGTGTCGAGGTTCCAACGGAAGTGGTCGCGCTGCTATTGACGCTATCAGATCTCTCACAATTCATGCTGTTCGCCTTCTCCAACTTTTTGTTGTGTCTGTGTTGATGTTCTTTCGATCGTTCCTTTAAGAAAAAGATAATACGAAATGTTATATGTTCGAAAGGCGTGTAGAACATTGTATTTTATCGAACGGCACCTGTGCCAATTACCATCCTGAGCAAAATGATTGAATAATCGCAATTTCCTGTGCGGTAATTTGCGCTCAATTTCGCAATTTTGCAATGAAACAATTCGATCATCAAAGGATGCTCATAATGTCATGGGTGGCCAGGAAGCCGTGCGGACAGAGTGTCTATATTCTAATTCGCATTCGCTTGCCGGTCGTGGATTCGATCCCCGTCGACTGCAGAAATTTTTCTGTTGGCCCAAGAAAGTGTTTGGGATCACACGTTAAAAGGTAAGGCCCCCGTCATTCCTTGCTCGCACAAGACTTTCGAAGACTTTTGAGGGTTGCTCGTAAGGGGGCAACCGAATGACAGATAGAACAAATTTTAGAAAAAATTTTTTAGATCGAAACTTGTTGAATGTCTTAACGGATCCCGTTCATTTTGGTCCTTCGCCAAAGCTGTAGGAAGAAACTTCACTTCCAGCTCGTTTCCTCCTCTAACCAAGGAAGATGGAACACTAGCCACAACTGTCCAGGAGAAAGCCAACATTTTTGCGCATTTATTTGCTGGAAATTCCACTCTGGATTCATCGGGAAAACAACCTCCAAACATAACGCCAATTGAAAGTCATATGCCCGAGATCATCTTTCGCCAACGTACTATAAGGAAGATTTTATTGGGTCTGAATACCAACAAAGCTTGTGGCTCCGACGGAATCCCACCGATTGTTCTCAAGAAATGTGCTCCCGAACTAACACCTGTTCTCTGCAAGTTGTTCAATTACTCTTACAAATTGGGAATATTCCGGTCCAACTGGAACATTGAGGGAGTACAACCAGTTCCTAAAAAATGCAAAAAGACCCCACCTAGCAACTACAGACCGATCGCACTGCAGAGATCACCTGCTCGCTTACAGCTTACAAGCGTCCATCTTATGGCTTGCCTCCCCAGCTATGTTCTCTGCTAGCTAGTTTTCTCTCAAACAGGTCTCTCCATGTAGTAGCCGACGGAGTTTCATCTGATTCTCTTATCATAAATGCTGGTGTTCCGCAAAGATCAATTCTAGTACCAACACTATGTCTACTCCATATCAACGATTTGTTGGAAGCAACTTCATGTCCAGTACACAGCTTCGCGGATGATAGTACCCCCCATACCGCCTTCTCTCCAGGCAAATCAGAAACGAACGAGGAAGAAATGTTGACAACATTAATATAGACTTGGCAACAATTATTCTCGAATGGGGATCCAGTAACTTGGTAGATTTCAATGCAAACAAAACACAAGCATGCCTTTTCTCTAGAAAGCCGATCTCACTGTGCCCAAACAAAAGCTTGTCAGAGGTAACCATGCCTTTGAAGACATCCATTTTGATGCTTGGTATTACTATCAGCAATAACCTTACTTGGGAAAATCACGTGAGATCAATTGCTGAAAGTGCATCACAAAAACTTGGTGTTCTATTTAGGGCCAGGAGCTATTTCATTTCCAGTCAGCTGCTTATACCTGCTGGTCAGTTATAAGGTACAGATCCGACCTGTCCTGGAATACTCTTCCCATATTTGGAGTGCAGCACCCGAACATACCCTGAAACTGTTGGATTCTGTCCAAAAGAGGGCAATTCGTCTCGTGGGTGATGCCTCGCTCACAAACTCACTCACTTCTCTGGAACCCGTAGAAAAGTTGGCAATCTGGCTCTATTTTACAGATATTTTCATGGACGATGCTCTTCTGAATATCAACAATTGTTCCTCTTTACCTACCTATCTACTTCCGTTATGTGATAACGAGTTGAAACAAAAAGCAAATGAAAGGGGATAATATTTCCTATGCGAATATCCATTATTGCAGCGATTCAAATTTGTCAAGTTAGTGGCACAGCGTCAATAATTCCGAGAATATTATGTCCCTGTCGAAATATATTATCCCATGGACCAGTGTAAAAAAGCAATCTCATCCTGTTGGACTCACCAGTTTGTGCCTGTGCTTCTTCTTCTCTTCTTCGCAGCTCATCATCTCCTGCACCCTGGCCAGTCGTTTTTGGCTGCGTACCAGCCGCTGTTCCTCCTTGAGGCGCTCTTCGGTCCTGCTGACGGCCAACCTCAGTTGCTCCTTCAACGTTTCGAATCTCTTCAGTTCTCATCGAATAAGTACATATTCTAAACAGCCTGTCTCACTTTGAACGCTGCCCCTCCTCTATATCTCAGTTATTAGTCATGCGATTCCAACCAAATTTGGTGTGGTATGAATAACCATCAATATGATCAGTTTTACAGAGATGTACATTATTTTGGACAGTTCCGTGAGTTTTTATTGAACTAAAAAGGGGTCGATTTTACAGAAAATCTAACCTCATATTATTGTTCCTCATCCTTTGAAACCCCCATATGCAAAAAATCACCTAATTCCGAATTAACAGGATTGGTTTCATTTTTTTCATTTTCAGTCTCGAATAAATAGTGACTTCAAATCAACTACGAATTTTGGAACGTTCAATGGATCCGGCAGGTGAAAAATCATGATTTGGAAGGAAAAACGGGTTATACTTTTTTATGTTGAACTCACCGTTTCCGAGTAAATAATTATTACGTTCATAGGCATCTTATGAAAATCCACATATATGTGGGTTTGAAACCATGAAGAACAATATAATGAGATCAGTTTACATGTGAAAAAATGCCTAAATATTATTTAATAAAAAACTGAACCCTATTCATTTCAATAAAAAATGCACGGCACTGTCTAAAATGATGTTTGTCTTTGAAGAACTGGTCATATTGATGATTATTCATACCAATACAAATTTGGTAAAGATCGCACGACTGATAGCTGATATATAGAGGTTTGAAATGAGACACGCTGTATACAGGGTGAGTCAAAAATGTGTACCGAGCTTTCTGGAGGTGATAGTACATCGACAAATTAGTATAGTTTGATGGATAAACTAATGGCTCAAAATGTATATTAAGGGAGATGTATCCTTCCAAAGTTGATCAAATTAAAATAATTTTTCCGCATAACGTCTAAACACTCTAAACGGTAAAAACCACCAGATTGATATTACCTTCATTAATGTATGTTGATAAGATACATTTTTCTGATACACTTTTACATTTCTGAAATTGTTATAAAGGGTGTTTAAAGTGGATGGGTCGTGATTTTTTTAGATCAGCAGATAAATTCATTAGTAATTATATTTCAGGAGGCTCAGAACTTTTTGGCTGGAAACCATTTCAGTTTTTCATTCTAAAACATTTTTTTCACGCAATCTTTGCACAATTAACAATAACAATGCTCTTGTCATGAATGTCAATATCAAGTACAAAATTCATCATGGCCTCCTAAAATATTGTTACCGATGAATTAATCTGCTAATATCAAGTGACTACAAAAACTCCAATATATCGCAAACGGTTACAATATTTGTATCTTGATAGAAGTGCCGTATTCATGTAATTTTATTCGCTTTATCAAATGCTTCTATTTTTTTACCAAAAAGAATACGAGGAAAAAAGTTGTCTTCAAAAAATCATGACCCGCCCACACTCTTTTTAACAATATCAGTAAGGTAGAAGTGTATCAAAAAAAATTATTTTATCAACAGACCTTTATGCAAGAAATCTCAATTTCGTGACTTCCACCCTTTAGAAATTATGCGGGAAAATTATTTCAATGTTATCAACTTTGGAAAGATATATCTCCCTTAATATAGTACATTTTGGGATATCAGTTCATTCATCAAACTATACTCATTTTTCAATGTACAATCACCTCCAGAAAGCTCGGTACACATTTTTGAATCACGCCATAACGCGTGAACGTCTGGACCGATTTCACTAATAATTATTGTTTTGTTTGTTATTGTCAGAAGGTTCTTATGAAAGAAATCTAAATTCTGATATATAAAATTCACCTGTCCCTGTCAAGGTGTTTGTCGCCACACTCCTCCGAAACGGCTTGGTCCATTATTATGAGAATTTTTGTGCGCATATTTGGCAAGTCTGAGAATCGGTCGTGAACTATTTTCAAAATTGAAAATTCAAGAGGGTGGATCCAATATGGCGAACGAGTTTTGTATTCCGATTTTATTCAAAATTGTTATCTGGGATATTCGGGTTCGAGACTATGATTTTTTCATCAAACTTTGGAGATTCAAGATGCCAGATCCAATATGGCGGACGAGTTTTTGAATTATAATCCGATTCTTTTCCAAATTGGTATCAATAATCAAAAAAACTCGTCCGCCATATTGGATCCGTCATTTCGAGTTTTATAATTTTGTCGAAAGAATCATAATCTCGAACTCCGAAAACCTCCCTATACCGATTTTGAATAGGATCGGATCATAATTACAAAACTCGTCCGCCATATTGGATCCGCCATTTCGAATTTTTTAATTTTGTCGAAGGAATCATAATCACCGACTCCAAATACTGAGGATTTTCGAGGTCAGAGATTATGATGCTTTCATCAGAATTGGGAAATTCAAGATGACGGATTCAATATGGCGGACAAGTTTTGAAATTATGGTCCGATTCTTTTCAAAATTGTTATCTGGGGAATTTCGGGGTCGGTGATTATGATTCCTTTGTCAAAATCACGAAATTCAAGATGGCAGATCCAATATGTATTGTATGCCTACCTAACCCCGCACATTTCATCAAAATTTGGAAATTCAAGATGGAATATGGCGGACGAGTTTTGTAATTATGATCCCATTCTTTCCAAAATTGATATATGGGGGTTTTCAGTGTCGGAGATTATGATTCTTTCATCGAAATTAGGAAATTCAGGTTGACCGAATTAAAAAATCTGAAAGCCCATTCAATTTTACATAGAGAATGTACTCTTTTTCAAATTGTCCAGCTGTAACGGTATTTGTGTAATTCACTCTTGAAGAGATTTGTGTTTCACTTATAGCATTTTCATTATTTTATAGTAGTGAAAAAAGACAGTAATCAATAACAGTAACAGTAATGATAACAATCACTAACAATGCCAACAACAAACAGCATTCCTAAATAGATGTTCAACCAAAGTGAGAAATTTATTTTTGTGTTTACTCTGTGTAGTCTAGATATTACTCATTTTTGATGAATCAACGTTTTGAATCTCTCTAGTTCAAAGAAGTACATTACATAAAATAATAAAATGAAAGAGAGTGATCGATCACATTTAGGTAACTAGTATCAGGGTGCTCTAAAGATGAGATATTTTTTTCAAGAGGAAGTAGAATTCATTTATACAGTGTGACCAAGGTAAGGTTGAACAGCATGGGTATTTCGGAAACGTGAGGAAATACGAATTCGGTTGAATGGGAAAAAAGTTGCGCAATTAGGGGATCAAACCAAAGGCTCCCGAAAATTTTCAAAGTTGTTTTTAGTTTTCTAGTTATATCGAAAAAAGTTAATTTTTTGACTATCTATTTAATTAACTGCGAAATAGCCACAATGCTCAAAGTGGAATGAAATGTTGAATAAATATAAAAAGCTCAAAGTCATATTCATAAAATGAACAACAATGGTAGATTTCGGGAGAAAAACAACTACTTTCCTGGCTATTGCCACGCAGAACATTGAATTACATCCTCCCGAAATCTAAAGTTACAATTATACCTAAGACGGCTCACGTCTTCCGATATCCTGAGGTTTTCTATTTGTTCAAATATTATACATAATTTTTTTAGAATATTTTCGGTAAAACTGGCCATAGCTTCTAGGGCTATCCGGCAAAATTTTGGGATTTTCGATTTTAACATGACCTCATGTTTTAGTAGCGCCAACTGGTGAGAGTGAAACCTTCCAAAGGTGAAAATTCCATCAGTTCACTTATTTCTGATCATTCAGTGTTAAACATTGTGCTAGATCCCGTTGAAAAATGCCTCACCTTCGAAACACCTTGTATGTGCCGTCATTCATATCCAAGTACTAGTTACATTAGTTAGGAGAGCTATTATAGCGTCAACATTTCTGAACAAACGAGGTACAACTCGGGAAAACCCGAAAACTGAACAATACCTTCGTCGAGGCGGCCATCTTGAAGTGGGCTCTATCAGAGGACACAAAGGCCAGCTGGACCAGTGAGAAGAAAGGATCGTAGAGAAGGTCGGCGATGCTTGGAAGACCGTTGCGGCAAGCGTCGGTCGACAGGATTTTCACCAGTATTTTTTCTGAAAGGAAGATCATATGAAATACGAATTTCACCTATGCTCAAAGTACATCACATAAATTCGTAATGAATTATTTTGAGTCAGACTGGATCTGGAGCTGCTGAAAGCGGTTTTATTTGAATTTCACTTGTTCAAAAGCTGGAAACCCAAAAACGTGATAAATCTGAATTATTTAATTAATCAATTTAATTAATTTTGCCAGATCATAACTTTCTTGTTATTGGATATTTTCGATACAAACTCAATCGGTAGCTTAGGCAAAGGTAATAGATTCGAGGCCAAATCCAGTAGATTACTGTGGCCGTGACAAGGTGATGTTTAACCGATCGGAATCACGGATTCAGCTTGTCCTTGCCCCATTTTTGTCAATGACAAGATTTCTGTGGAGTAAAAACACTCAAGATTGACTGAGAAAACTATCTTTTGCAACAACAACTCTAGTAGCCAGTATTTCAGGCTAAACCCAGGGTTTGTAATTAAAGCTTACATTCTCGTGGCAATAACATGTACTCCTCGGTTACACTTGGCCCCTCCTGTGCCTTTCTTCACTATTGTTACCTAGGCCACCTCACAAACTCAGTTTGGAGGAGTAGGTGAAGTCACTCACCCTCATGAAAAATGTGACGCACGAGTTATCCGAAACAGGTCCCAGGAGTCTATGTCCCGAAAGCGCCAAAGTAAAGGCCTCAGAAATAAACGCCTTTACAAACAAGTACAAATGTCGAAAAGTAAAAGGAAAACGCAGGGTATTACATGATAATGTCGTCATGTTATCGCCATCTAGTGGTATAGCTTTAAGGTAGGACCATGAAGATCGCGACACACCGTCTGTGATGCTGCCATCTATAGTCACACGTATAGACCCCTACGTCTATAACGCTGGCAAAGTGGTACTACTAGTTTAGTAAACCACTCTGATGACAGATACCGCTACCTGACTACTTGTGTCGCTTCATCCACCAAACCTATTCATTGAAATATATCTTTAAGTAATAAGAACTAGTTCAATGTAAAAGTAAAAGCTGTACGAATAATTCCAAAGAAGGGAGATCGCCCCAGCTTGTCAGATAATGCACTAGCCGTTCGATATCACAAATGGGAAGGAGGTTTTTGTTTTACCCTTTTATTTTCCTCCAACCCCACGAGACACCATCACTGATCGCGACAGATTTTGACAGATCAACTCCCCCACCCTCTGGGTATTCTCGGTGAGCCCACCTAGATGAAGGGCTCTGCCCTAGCAGATAGGCCTCTGTGATATAAATATGTGTTGTAATATAAAAATAAATAAACAACTTCAATACGTTCGATATCTGAAGTGAAGCAGTGTGGAGAGCGGTTAGTACTTGGATGGGTGACCAGTCAATGCAACGCCGAGTAAGCCCGCACATCTGTAGCGAAATAGCATATCATAGCTACAGCTACCATATCAATGAGCACAAGATAGAGGGGACGTTAGAGGGGACGTTAAGCCTTAGGTCCGGAGGCCATGGAAGTTGGACTCGTTGAAGATCGGCAGAAATTTCGGTTGGGAGTAGTGTGCTCACTGGCGTCGATGATTAAGCCTCAGTAGCAGAAAGAGGCCAACGTTAAAGAAACAAGAAGAGTTCCAAAGAAGGACTCACTGGCAGTTCCTTCTTGGATGTCGTCGGTGATAATCGCGCAACGGCGCGCCGTAGGCCATCTCGTAGAGCACGTGACCGAAGCAGTAGACGTCGACCGCCTCCATGGTGTAGATCTTCTTGTGCTGCATGAAGTAGGGCCGGTAGAAGGACGGCACGCCCAAAACGTCGTTCTCGAGGTCAAATTTTCGAGAAGGACGGAATTTCGATCGCCTGAAGTAGCAAATGATTCGTGACTCTTCTAGACTTCCGTAGAAATCCAAGAGTTGTCGGTGTCTCCAAAAAAGGACTCACTCAATAACATTTACCCTTGGTTCACTGTAGACATCTCCTGTGCCTTTCCTCACCCTTACTACCTAGCCCTCCTCTCGAATTCAGTTTGTAGGAGTAGGTGAAGTGAATCACCTTCATGAAAAATCTGACGCCCGAGTTATCTGAAACAGGTCCCAGAAGTCTATGTCCCGAAAGCGCCAAAGTAAAGGCCTCAGAAATAATCGCCTTTACAAACGAGTACAAATCTCGAAAACTAAAAGTGAAACGCAGGGTATTACATGATAATGTCGTCATGTTATCGCCATCAAGTGGGTATTGCTTTAAGATAGGACCATGAAAATCACGACACACCGTCTGTGATGCTGCCATCTATAGTCAAACGTACAGACTCCTCGTTTATATCGCTGGCAAAGTGGTACTACTAGTTCAGAATACCACTCTGATGACAGGTACCACTAACTGACTACTTGAGTCGCTTTATCCACCAATCCTATTCATTGAAATATACCTCTAAGTATTGAAAACTAGTTCAATGTAAAAGTAGAAGCTGTACGAATATTTTCAAAGAAGGGGCATGACCCCAGCTTCTCAGATAAGGCACTACACATTCGATATCTTAGAAGGAGGTATTTTGTTTTTCAAGATTTTATTTTTCCTCCATAAACCGGAAACACTCTCTCTCCCTCGTCCATCTGGGTACCTACAGCGAGATTACCTATATAAAGGGCCTAGCCCTAGAAGATGGGTCTCTGTGATGAACATTTCACAAATCCTCTCACATTCCCTGGCCAACACCAGCCACCTCTGTGCTAAGCGGAGGGACATCTAAGCGCACAAGCAGATGCACCAGATCTATAATAAAACAATGTGTTTGAAATTTGTGTTGTATTGTAACTAGGTAAAGTAAATAAACGACTTTAATACTTTCGATAGCTGATGTGAAGCAGTGTGGAGCGCAGTTAGTACTTGGATGGGTAACCATTCAAAGCAACGCCGCATAAGTCCGCACATCTGTAGCGAAATAGCATATCATAGCTACAGCTACCATACCAATGAGCACAAGATATGGTACGGATAGGCCGTCCTTCGGCGGTCCCGAGGCCATGGATGTTGGACTCGTTAAAGATCAGGCAAAATTTCCCGTTGACGGGGCTAGTGTGCTTACCGGCGTCGGTGATTAGCCTCAGTAGCAAAAAGAGGCCGACGTTAAAGAAACAAGAAGGAGAAGAAATCCAAAGAAGGACTCACTGGCAGGTCCGTCTTCGATGTCGTCGGTGATACTCTCTCGCAACGGCGCGCCGTACGCCATCTCGTAGAGCACGTGACCGAAGCAGTAGACGTCGACGGCCTCCATGGTGTGGATCTTCTTGTGCTGCATGAAGTAGGGCCGATAGAAGGATGGGACGCCCAAAACACCGTTCTCGAGGTCGAGCAGCTTGGCGCGATCGTCGTCGTCGATGATCACGTTGCCGGTGTGCAGGTGGCCTGGAAGAGAAAGGGATGTACAGGGTATCCCAATTTGGGCACTTTTGCGGGGTATCTCCCTTATCAGTAAAGATAGAGCATTGCGGTTTTCGCGACAGTGTGCTACTTTTTAATGAAATTAATAATGGCGCAAGCAGAATTGTGATAGCTCTTCCGGTTGTCGAGATACAGGGTGGAATTGAAAAATATCACTTTTCAGGCACCCTCCGTGTCTCAGTTATCTTTGAACTTATCGAAGAAGTTAAAACTTGTTTTTCTCGTAGAATCAGTGGCGTAGTTATTTTTTTGCTAGCACCTTTTGTTTTTTAGTTATGGAGCAAACATATGTTTTTTTAAATGGAACACCCTGTATATTATTTCATATATACATTGAGCATGAAGTGGGCTTTCCAAAAATATATAATTGTATACAATTATTTTCCATTTAAAAAAACATATGTTTGCTCCATAACTAAAAAACAAAAGGTGCTAGCAAAAAATAACTACGCCACTGGATTCTACGAGAAAAATTCTATAAAAACAAGTTTTAACTTCTTCGATAAGTTCAAAGATAACTGAGACACGGGGGTGATATTTTTCAATTCCACCCTGTATCTAGACAACCGGAAGAGCTACCACAATTCTGCTTGCGCCATTATTAATTTCATAAAAAAGTAGCACACTGTCGCGAAAACCGCAATGCTCTATCTTTACTGATAATAGAGATACCCCGCAAAAGTGCCCAAATTGGGATACCCTGTACGGGGGGTTGCAAGTGTTTCACTAGATCTGTGATTTCTTCTGAAAACAGTAGGATGAATCGACTTTTTTTTATCGCTTGGAGTGCACGAAAGGGAATACCTATTATTAAACAAAGGGTAAGCTTGTGTGTACTTTGTGATATTCAGAATATCAACAAACGAAGGCTATAGTATGTACACAGTCTGCTTTGAAAATACTCCCAACCAATCAGACAATTACTTCAATCCACACTCCTTGAATTTACTATTGCTACATCCATCCATAACATTTTATTGTCTCAATCGAACTGCTCCTCTTTGTTGATTGCCAACGTCACCAATTGTCAAGGATAACTGAAAAGTGTCAGAACAAATACGAATTTGCGATACAAAAAATCCATTTTTCGTGTTGAAAACGGGAACAGATTCGTTCCCGAAACGTCCAAAGCTGAGTAAAAAGTTTATATTTTTTCTACATTCCTTTATTTTTCTACTCCAAACTTTTTTCAATACAAATTGTCACTGACAAGCTAGTGAATTTTTCTTTTAGGCTCTCTGATAAGAAAATTCTTTAAACGCAGTGACTTTTTGGGGCAAATCATCTGATTTATCTTTACTACACGTATATTGAAATAATATTCATATTTTTATTTTATATAAACGAGGAGAGAAATTCCCAAAAAATCTCGTGGGTGATGCCTCGCTCACAAACTCACTCATTTCTCTGGAACACCGTAGAAAAGTTGGCAATCTGGCTCTTTTTTATATATATTTTCATGGACGATGCTCTTCTGAAATATCAACAATTGTTCCTACCTTGGCAGTCCCCGCGCGATTAACCCGTCGAGTTGAGGCTTCGCACCCCTTCGTGATCACTTTGGAGACCTGCAGAACACCTCTTTCCAAAGACTCGTTCATCCAACGAACAGCGAGGCTCTGTAATACATTGCCAAAGGAGGTGTTCCCCGAGGCATATAACCTCCAGAAATTTAAGAAGAACACCAATTCCTACCTTATTTCCCCTGGTTCTTACGATGTTCTCTGAACATTTACAGGATATCCCTTTTCGTAGGAACCAGAACATAAAAAAACTATATATATTATTCTTCAGTCTGAGCACTCAACTGCAAATGCACAAGTGACTCTTATTATCCCCACCATTCACGATTATATTCATTCATTCGTGTTTGGCGTTTATGATTATTGGTATTGGGGCATTGGTATACTTTATGAAGATTTTTCTATTCACATAACTAAAATGGCATTTAGCGTACGGATAAGTACCACGCTAAATGATCGATTAATCACGGATTGACGATCTGTGGTTTATTCAAAATATTAAACACGTTACCATGGCAACACGATTTCTCAAACATATTACCATGGCAACACAGTTCATTAAACACAGCTTCAGTAATTTGAGACATGTCTGGCCTGTCAAATGTATTAAATGTCAACTGTTATTTTCAAATTTTGTATCAGGATTATTCAAAAATATTCGTTTGTATCAGAATTCTTCATTAAAAATATATGAGAAATGTAGACGAAAGTGAAATCAAAAAGAATGTTCTGGTACTTGCATATCTCCAAGAAGTGTAAAAATGAAGCATCCATCTTTGAGAACAATTTGTTTATTCTGCGCTAAGCATGACAATAAACGTGAAACAAAGGTTAGTAAGCAATGGGCTGGACACATCTACAACCAATATTACTTATACGTGTCTCGCTGGTTGCATGCAGTTGCATGTATTATGTTCTCCATTCCCATTCCATTCGAATTATTTTGTAGGTTAGCAGGAATAGCAGGTACCTATGTTAATGTAATTTTCGGAGTTCGTAGCAAAAGCATAGTATGTAACGCGTTTATAAACTCTTCTAGACACTCGTTTATTAAACACTCGCTCCGCTCCTGCTTAAAATACTCGTTAGTAAAAGGACGTTCATAACACTTGTTACATAATATACTATTTTGAACGTTTCGCGGTGTCTATTTATTGTTATCTAGTCACCTACCGTAGGGCAATCCCTTGTCGTGCAGGAACTTCAACGCCTCCAAGATGTGGCGGCCGTATTTGGCCACCCGCTCCGAGGGCAGCGCCTTGTGCCCTTTCGGGTTGCCGTACTTCTTGAGGAAGGACTGGCGCGGGTTGCCGCCGCAGAGGGTGTCGCGCAGGGTGCCGCCCCGATGGGCCGCCCTCGCTACGAGGCCGCCCGTGTCGGTGCACAGGCACAGCCTGATGGGGTGGATGTACGGGTGCTGGATCAATACAGAACATAATTCTTTCAATCTCCATGTACAGTGCTTTCGTAAAGTACTGAGTAAATACATGTTTAGCCAAACTATTGTCATGTAGTAAATCCTAATCAAATTTTCAACTATTTGAATTCGAACATAATTATTCCTAATAAAAAAGAAAAACATTCATTTCAAATCCAATGTATTGCATGACACTCATACCTAGATAGGAACTAAAGTTTCCTATTACAACTAATATTTCCATAACTTGTATGAACTCAGGTTGAACGGAAAATACATTGAATCTAAAACTGCTGAGATACAGAAATTAATAAACAATCAGAGAGGGAAATATTGGTTGGAATTTGATTATGAAAAATACGAAGTCAGTCTACGTCGTCCCTGTGCCCATTGAAGATGGATCCTCTGATATCCAAATTGTAAGTACCAATATAATTATTTCATTCAATAAATACGTTTCTTTCACATTTTTAAATACTCTTTTTATTTCTTTTTGTTCCACGATATAACAAAATCCCTCTCAAAGCCGAGCGAGTAAGTAAATTAAGTCTATGGAGTAAGTACCCTCAAGGGGTATGCATGTTTTGAAAAGGTCGTTATAAACACCTACACGACACTATCTATTCCTGAGAAATATCCTAAAACAGGTCGATTTTCATCTTCGATATTCCTCATTTATGAGTAAATAACAGATATACTGGGTGACCCAGTTTGAGTTGAGACGTCAGCGGCAATGTTTTCAAATGAAACACCCCATAAATTATTCAATTTTTGAAATCTCCATGAACATCTCGATTCAATAATGTATCGCACATAGCATTTGTACGCAGTTAAAGAATATCATTATTACCCAGGGACCAAGATTATATATTATATTATTTTATAAGGAATTTTGACGTACTGTGCAATTCTGGCCTGTATATTCTGGGCAAGCACAAGGTCAACCAAAATTGTTTTGTGCTAGGAATGACTTTATTTCTATAAATCTACTCTGAAAGGGTCACGTTTCTGTAACAAAAACGCAAAAAATTTGGTTCAGACTGTTTTATTATCTGAGGGGATATTTCGGTAATTTTGCACTTATCATGCGATGGGTTTTTTTTCGAAAATTTTGTTTGGTACTTACGTATTTTTGTCTGAAAAACACGAATTGGATAATGAAAATGTGAACAAACCAATATTTATCAAGATATTTCACTATAAAGTTACAAATTTCACCATCTTTTCCGCCTGTCTTCTGGATCACATTTAGAACAATTTGCCCTTCTTTTTCCATCATTGGACAATGTATATATATCACACAATGTTGGACACATTTTTTTTATTATATGAGTCAACTAGAAATATGATTTTCTTGTGATTTATCCATGTTTAGTGAAAAGAAGGAAGAATATCATTTGAAATAATGGCGTGTGTAATGTCATTCCAAAGCAATGTATTGACATTTGACATCTCGTATTTGGATTGCATATGGATTAAATGGCCGTCATCTGGTATGCTTGCTCACTAAATAGGAAAAACTCGCCATAAAAATCATATTTCCTGTTGAATTTTCTATCTATCAAAATGTGTCAGTGAAGTACATCATGAGCATGAGTATATAAAGTGTCCAATGACAAAATAATAAGAGCAAGTACCTACCTGTAAATGCATCCAACACAATGGGGAAAAGAAGACAAAATTTCGAACTTTTTCTTGAAATATCTTGATAAATAGTGGTTTGTTCACATTTTCATTATCAAATTCGTGTTTTCAGACAAAAATACGTGAGTACCAAAAAAAATTTTCGAAAAAAAACCCATCGCATGATAAGTGCAAAATTACCGATATTTCTATTATAATTTTTTCAAATCATCTCATTGGGCTTTTTTGGGCTAGCTCTCGCTAGAACACGGAAAAACTTTGAGAATAACCATGGAACAAATCATACATCCCAAACACTGTATTGTCAGCATTGTTTTTTCTCTGTCAATCAAATTCATACCGACAAAATGAAGTCAGAAGAAAACCCCGAAATTCCCGATAATATCCTAGAGCGAGTGGCACAATTGACCGAAAATTTATTACCAGTAAAATCCATTCTAGTAGTTCCAAGTTTTTTTATTCCTACAACTGTGAAAATAAAAATGTTCCAAATTTCTTTTGTGTCTTTTTTATATAATATTTTACTATTATATTCAACTACTCACTGAATCTAAAGTAGGCGTTTGTTCCCTCATTTAAGGAAACAAAGTTGCCAATTTACTCCCACGGGAGAAAAGAAATATTAACTCCCGTGGGAAGTGAATTACATTGGCTTCAGCATACATCCTTTGCCGTCGATATACCTATAAAATCTGTGCAATCCAATCCATGTAATCAGCGTATATCACTCTCATAAAACAAATAACAATAATACCCTTTTTGAACTCCAATGATATCATACGCTTCTTCATATTCCGAACGAATTTCTAATCAAAACTTTCCTAGGGTCCCTTGATGGAAATTGACGTTGAAGTCATCTTAACAGGGTACGGACAGATCCTCGTGTCCTCTCACTCCAAAGTGTTTGTGAAACAGTTATATAGTTCCATCCTTATTCAATTCTGGGGATAGACACTAGATTTTTGACATTCGTTGTTTTTTAGGTTATATTGAGGTCACTGGCGTATCATACGTAATTTCCATATGGAATTCCTGATTCAATACTCAATGACTATACCAAGATATAGATAAACAATCCTCTAGTTTTAGAGTCTACTACTCCAGCATAATCTTTGCGAGGTAGGAATCATATAAATTGTACTGAAAGCTTAATATATTTCAGCAAAAGAGACTGTTCTTAGACTGTAAATCAGGGTTGACTGATTGACTTAATGAATTCTGACTTCAAGCTGAGCAGAAATTTATCTATGAACTGAATGAGCTGAGCCTTATGATTGAGAAATGGTGGAAACCTCGATGTGGGTATCTGAAATACTGTATGCATGTCATGTGTGCTAAATATATTTTCGGAAATACAATTCTGAGAAGAATTTATGGAGTGACTAATATGACACTATGTATAATACTTCATCTGGGACGAAAAGTAGGCTCAAGGCTGATGAAAAGTAATTCGTAAAATGTGCAGGAAAATAAATGATACAATATACTTTACCCCCAATGTTATACATATGATTTTTCCGTCTCCCCTGAATAAAAAGTAATTTTCGAATAATTTATTGATGAAAGTAACAGAGAAGTAGGTATACGCAGTATAACTTACAGACACGTCATTTTCACTCTTGCATCCTACATATTTTGTATTTGTGGTTGTTATCGTTAATATAAAGATTTCAACTTTCAGAAAACCTTTTCACTTTATTTCGTATCGAATCTGACCATTACAATTATCTATTTCTGACTCAATGACTTTTCCTGTCAAAATCCCCTAATACTATGTGTACAGAATTAACTAAAATATAAATTAGCCGTGACATTCTCCCCGCGGTGAAGGAAGTTATTTTTCTTCACTACTTATTTCTAAACGGCATAATTTCTTGACTGGCCTCCGGAAAGTAGAGGTACTAGTTTTCACTTCGGCAACTCTTATTCTTCCATCGGGCCCTGGAAATACTTTTTCTATCTTTCCCATTGTCCAAGCATTTCTCCGTATGTTGTCATCTGCTATTAATACAATATCTCCAACTCTGATCTCTTGGTTATCGTCTGTCCACTTAGATCGTTTATTTAGCCGTGGTAAATACTCTTTGACCCATCGACGCCAAAATATATCTGTTAACATCTGGGATTTCTTCCACTGTTTACGCAATGATGAGTTTGATTCGCTGATACATACTGGTCCGTTCTGATTCCCGTATCCAATCAAGAAATGATTGGGAGTCAACGCCTCAGGATCAACAGCATCAACAGAAACATAGGTTAGTGGACGTGAATTTACTATGTTTTCCGCCTCTGCTAATAGTGTCAGAAGAGTTTCATCTCTG
This sequence comes from Phaedon cochleariae, assembly GCA_918026855.4. Taxonomy (NCBI): domain Eukaryota; kingdom Metazoa; phylum Arthropoda; class Insecta; order Coleoptera; family Chrysomelidae; genus Phaedon; species Phaedon cochleariae. Next base: position 4,482,018 of record OU896710.1, on the reverse strand, counting down.
AGAGATTGGTTATATAAAGCAACTCCAATGGTCTTCTTAACAGAACCAATCAGCCGCTCCCAGACGCCGGCCATGTGTGGCGCTGCAGGTGGTAAAAAATGAAAGTCAATACCTTCTGAAGCCATTGTATCATGCAAAGCAGACGTATTCATTTCTGCTAGACATTTTTTCAACTCTTCGGCGGCTCCACGGAGATTTGTTCCATTATCGCTGAAGATCTTTGATGGTTTTCCTCGTCGTGCTATCATCCTCCTGATGGCCATGATAGCGGAATCGGTGGTTAAAGTATGCGCAACCTCTAGATGAATAGCCCGAACTGCCATGCAAGTGAACAGAACACCCCATCTCTTCTCTCGACGACGGCCAACGCAAACTTGCAGGGGTCCAAAATAATCCATACCCACATTCACGAAGGCTCGAACATCTGGAGTCAACCGTACTTCTGGTAGTTGTCCCATTTTTGGCACCACAGGTTTCGCTTTCGATTTTCTGCATCTAAGACAACTGGAGAATGTTGACTTCACTGCAGCTCTCCCATCGATGATCCAAAATCGTTGTCTCACGTCGTTCAGAATTGTTTCTATACCTTGGTGTCGGAATTTATCATGATAGTATTGCAACATGAGCTTCGTGTATGGATGCTTTGGGCTAAGAATATATGGTTTCTTTGTTCGGTATTCCATATGAGTAGCCAAATTCAGTCTACCATCTACAATTAACAACCCATCTTCATCAAGCGCGGGACACAATTGTTTAAGACGACTTCTCCGGTCTAAAGCTGTATCTTTTTTCAGGGTACAGATATCATCCCAGAAGCTTTGCTGTTGAGATTTTTCTATCCAATATTTTTCGGCTGCATTCATTTCTTGCACTGTCAGATCTTTTGGGATGTTAATGTCTTCTTTTCTTACTTTCCTTAATAACTTGTTTATGTATCTTTTTACCCAAGAAGTAGTTCGGATCAAGCGAATCCATTTGGAAAATCTTTCAATCTTGAATATATCCTCTTCTTTTTCAGTAGATACTGCTACAAATTCTGCTTTCATCTCTGAAGAATACTCTGGACATTTTGTACATGTAATCTCATTTTCTGAAGGCCAATATTCTTCAGAATTTCTCAGAAATTGTGGACCATGAAACCAGTTTTGCAATATAGTTTCGATTGAATCATTTAATTTAATTCTAGTGGCATAATCTACAACATTTTCATTCGTGGGTACCCACCGCCATTCTTCAACCGATGTCGATTCTTGAATTTCACCTATTCGATGTGCCACAAATTGTTTGAAATCTCTTTCATCGCTTCGTATCCACTGTATGACACATTTGGAGTCCGACCAGAAGTATTTTTGACAAATTTCTATCTCCAATTCATCACATATTGTGCGCGATAATCTGCTGGCCATCACTGCAGCTTGAAGTTCAAGCCTGGGAATCGACAAAGGTTTCAGTGGGGCTACCCTAGTCTTTGCTGATATCATAGCTACATCGATGAAACCTTCCCCGACAATGCGAAGATAGGTTACACTGGAGAACGCTTTCTCACTGCTATCACAGAATGTATGTAATTCGAGTCTTTTTGCGGTAGGAATATTAGTGGAATAACATCTCGGAATTTTAACTTTTTCAATTTCCTTAAGATCAACAAGCCATTTCAACCATCTTTCTTCGATACTTCCGGGAACATGGTCATCCCAGCTTATACCTAACCGCCATACATCTTGCATGAGTATTTTCGCCCTAACTGTGAAGCAAGCTAGCAGGCCTAGAGGGTCATAAACCGACATAATATTTTTCAATATTCGTCTTTTTGTGAAACTCTTAGACGAGTCAGCAGCTTTCATGACATTAGCATTTATTTTGAATAAAAGTTCATCCGTGGTTGACTGCCACCATATCCCAAGAACTCTTTCAGGTGAACATGCATCGTTTTCGAATGTTTTCATCATCAACATGTCTTCAGACAAAGTGTTTCTCACCAAATTCGAATTTGATATCCAATTGACTACCTCGAAGCCTCCAAGCTTATGAACATTAAAAACATCCTGTATCATTTGAAGTGCTTCTTCTTCTGAATCTAAAGAATCCAAATAATCATCCACATAAAATTTCTCAGTTATGGCTTTCAAAACTTTTTCTGAAGGAGCTTCTTGTTTGGCGTTCAAATTCTTGATGAATTGTGCGCAAACCGGTGAACATGCTGCGCCAAACGTCATCACCTGCATCTCAAAAACTTCTGGTGGTATTTCGAAGTTCAATCCTCTCCACAGAAAACGTTGAGCACATCGATCGACTTCACGGATTTTTACTTGGTGAAACATCTCGCGTATGTCACCACATATGCCATATCTTCGCTGCCTGAACTTCCATAAAACCGAAGTGAGGGACTGAAGTAAGTCTGGCCCGGACATTAGGTTATCATTCAAGCTCTCCCCGTTAGATTTAGCTGAAGCATCGAAAACCAATCGGATTTTTCCAGGCTTGTTTTCATTCACAGTGGCAAAATGAGGTAAATACCAGGTTCTTGATGTTTCAATATTCGCTTCATCAGATGGAACTTTCTTCGCGTATCCTTTTTCTAGGTAGCTATCAATCTTCTTACAATACTCCAAGGCGAACTTGTCATTTTTCCGGAACTTTTTCTCTAAACAACTCAGTCTTTGTAGAGCGACGGTCTTACTCTCTGGAAGTGTAACATTTTCGGATTTCCAAAGAAGACCTATTTCAAATCGATCACCTACTTTTCTAGCTGTTTCATTCATAAGTTCCATAGCTCGTGCATTTTCTTTACCCAAAACATTTGAAACCATGGCTACACCAAATGCTTCCGTCGAAAAGGAATTCCTCATCAATTCTTCCAGACGTTCATTATCACAAATATGGAAGATCTGTGCATGCATGCTACCTGAACCAGGACTAAGACCATGCAATGACCAACCTAGTTTGCATTTGGTAGCAACAGGTAAGTTATCTGGACCATTTCGAAACTGTCTGGGTAATATCAAATTAATATTGTCTTGACCAATCAATATCATTGGTCTTTCATTGGCAAAACTTTCAATTGGAAGGTCGTTCAAGTACTCATAAGCTATCCAATCGTCCATATTTACAGTTTGTTCTGGGAGAGAAAGCCCCTTCACGGTCCTGACATTTTCCAAAGAATATCTTCTGGAATTTTCTCTCACTCCAGATATCTTGAAATTCAATCTTTCAGATTTGTCCATGTTTGAGGTTATACCATTAGTCCACTGGATACAAAGTGGCTCGTTCTCTCCACGCAATCCTATTTCCCTAACAATACTTTCCTCAACTAATGTGACAGTTGATGCTTCATCGCATAACGCTAGTACATTCAGTACACCATTTGGCCCAAATATGGAAACCGGAATCATTCTAAGCAGAATTTTCGCATTTGCGTGTCTAATTGAACATACTGTCTCGTTCTGGCTATTGTTGCTACATGTTGATGGGTTCGATTGTTGACTATCAGCCGAGGAAATATTCGTTTTGTATAACAAAGGGTGATGGAAATACTTGCATCCATCTTTTCCACATTCCTGTCGCTTCTTGCATCTGAATTTCAGATGACCTTTCTGTAGACATGAAAAACACAATTTTTTATCGGTGATTGTTTTCCACCTACTATCAACGTCATCATCGTTCATTTTTGGACAGGAACCTTCTACATGTTTATTCTCACAATAGAAGCAGATTTGTTTTCTTGATATTTCTTTTGTCGCCAATACCCTCTCATTTTTCTGTTGCCAAGCCGAACTTCTCGAATTATATCTATTTTCAGTAATGTTAGGAATTTTCGGAGAACTAATGTAACAAGCAGCATTCGCAATTTCTGCCAGCCAAATAGAAAAATCTTCTAAAGACGCTTTGCCGTCTTTTTTCACCAGATGCTCTCCCCATTTCAGCTTGATTATCTCGGGTAATTTTCCAACCAGGTCTTTCAGCAGCTGAGGGTTGTTGAGATGATCCAAAGACACTAAAGCTTTCATGGTAGATATGAGATTTCTCACCTTATGTGATAAATGAATCAGCCTATCAGCATTGGTATCTCTGAAATATGGAATAGCTTTGATTCGTGAGATCATTACCTCAATGACTTGTTCCGTTCTCCCGAAGCGCATTTTCAGGGTGTCCATGATCAAATCTACGTTATTAGAGGTGAGCAGCATGCCGGCTACTGAAGTCTTCGCATCCCCCCTCAAACATTTTTGTAGTTTTATTAGTATTTCATCATTACTATATTGACACATTTTCACTATTTGCTGATATCTCTGAAGGAACAAAGGCCAATTCTCTGGATTTCCATCAAAAACTGGAAAATCCTTGTCCACTACATTCCTTGCTAACAACGTGTCGTGTCTAGCTGGAGAAACCGATTTCAAAACACTGGAAAGAGTTTCACACAGCAGTTGAATGTCTGTCGGAGCTGTATAATCCTTATTTTTCTTTGGATTGTCTGGTTCATGAATGCTTTCTTCTTTTCTAGGATCATCTACATCAATGTTGTTTACCCATTGAGCAACAGAGGTTACAGAATGAACGTAATTCCGTTGGTCTTCATTACTACAGCATTCACTATCTTCAATGTCCACTGCTTCCATCTCAGCTTCTTTCAATTGATGCTCCATTTCAAGAATTTTCATCTTATTTTCAATTTCCCTTCGTTGCTTTTCTAGTTCTTGTCTTTCCCTTTCTGTCTGAATTGCAAGACGTTTTTTGGATAAACAAAGAGATGCTTGTGATCTAGATCTAGATTTGCATGATGCACTTTTCATAGAACGTTGTTCAGAACGCCCCGTATCATCATGACTTTTTCTGATGGACATGTCACTATTATTGACGTTTTTCGAAATACCTGGTGAATTAAAACTTTGAGTTCCATTCTGTAGAGTCTGAGAAACACTACTCTGAGGAGCACCATTGAGTTCTGTCATGGATGAAGGATGTATATCGTGTCCTTCTCCAAACCCTCTGGGCCACAGAAAGTCGCAGGACAATTTTCTGTTCACACCTGCATTACTCCTAACACACCTTTTCTCCTTCCTGGAATCTTGTCCGTCCATAGCTGTTTCAAGTTTTTCTCGAAGGACCACAATGTTATCGTTAATATAAAGATTTCAACTTTCAGAAAACCTTTTCACTTTATTTCGTATCGAATCTGACCATTACAATTATCTATTTCTGACTCAATGACTTTTCCTGTCAAAATCCCCTAATACTATGTGTACAGAATTAACTAAAATATAAATTAGCCGTGACAGTGGTAGAGTAATAATTATATAAACTAATGTATTTCGCCATATTGAATCCGTCTTCTTGAATTTTCGAATTTTGACGAAACAATCATTATCTCCTACCCCGAAAACCCCCAGATACCAATCTTAAATAGAAGCAGATCATAATTAGGAATTTATCTCGCTCTATATTGGATCCGCCATCTTGAGTTTTCCAAGTTTGACGAAACAAGCATTATCTCCAACCCCCGAAAACCCCAGATACCTTCCAATTTTGCATAGAATCGGATCATAAGTACAATACTCGTTCGCCATATGATCTTCCCCAACAAGTAAATACCCTGTACATACCTATTATTAAGATTTTGAATGATTTCCTGTAGCGCCCATGGATGTGACGTGACAGCAATGTCAGGGATGCCAGTAGACAAAACTAAAGTCTCTAGATCATCAAAAAAGAATGCAGCTATGATCTGTCCCTACCCTGTTAAGATGACTTTTACGTCAATTTCCATCAAGGGACCCTAAACTTTCCAATGCAGTTACACAATATACAAATCAACTAATTCATGATGACAGACGTGTCAAATTGACTCTAGTTCAAATGCCTTCAATTGTCCACGGCATACTATACCTTTGTAATGCATAATGATTTGGATCCGGATATAGACCGCCTGAAGCACAATTTCAAGAATGGGGCATTAAAAAATACGTTTGCTGGTAAAATCACATATAAATCATGGGAGCAAAGGTTCACATCCTCCCATACAAAATGTCGTTCAACACACGTCTAGAAATGATGTTTCCTTGCTTCCATGACTTCTCCTGTGAGGCGAATCGAATTTTTCACATGCGCACGGAAAAATCCCCATTTCCAGACTCGTAATGAAATATACTATTTACTTCATTAAAATCTTATGCAACCATCATCGTGTTTATCCCTAACCTGTATTTGCCCCAAACTCTTGAAAACGTTGTGCATCTCCTTATCGTCCAGATACTTGTCGGGCCCGAAATCAGTCCAGCTGCCAAAGATCTCCTCTTTCGGCATCGATTTGCATTTCAGTTGGTAGTAGTGCTTCCTGAGGCGCCAGCCTATGTCGTTGATGGGGCCCACCACCTCCCACCCCACCTCCCCTCTCAAGGCCAGAGACACATGCTGCAAGGCCAACTCTGGAAGAGTCAGATGGTCAGATCTAGAGTTCCTAAATGTACTTGACACTGCTGTTTTGACGTTTTTCGTATTCGCGAAAATCACGAAGTGTGCGGCCTCTGGTGGCTAACTGTACAAGTCTTGCGAGTATGAACAACAAATATGCCGACCATTGTTTTGAATTTCATAAATATGTATTTTATTCCAAAATAATTCATTTGTTGAAGTGCATATTCCAGAACCTCATTTCTCCCTGATGAAAAAACTCGAATTATTGCATGAACTTTTATTGTTTACAATGAAGAAACCAGTACCTACCTTATAATAATATAATATACATTTGAATTAGAATCATTGTATAAATGTTGGTTGCAATGATTCGATCTTGAGAATAACTTGAAGTCCTCAATTGCTGGAGATCCTTGTTTATGTAAATCGATGATATTGTTCATTCTGAGCAGCCTCTCCAACCATATCTTCTTTTCCAACCCCTTCACTAGAATTCCATCTCCTTCATAAGAGCCAGTGATATTTCTTGATGAATTCAATTATTTCTTCATACCCATACCATATTGTTGTAATAGCTGATTGCTTGTATGGTTCAATTCCACCATGCAAGTGTTGAGTGGACCATTCCGATCACTCCTTATGTTTGAAAACTGTTGGATTGTAGTGTGATATCAATGATAAATACCACCATTGTCCACATCAAAATGTCAATTTCTCTGCACAAAAAGTAATTTTTTCCATACTGGAAACCTTGTACGTATTTCAAGAAGTCAACTTATTATTCACTATTTTGCAAAATGATTTGGAAATAACCAATTTGCAATGAGTGCATACGGCAATGTTTTTGTTGTTCATACTCAGTTGGAAATTTGACGTTGATTTGACGTTTAATAGAGCCATCTATTGGTTCGTGATTTTCGCGAATATTAGAGTACGGACACTAGACAAGCAGTGACAATCAATCATAACCACAAACGATTCTGAAGCAAATCATATGTTTTGCCAGAAAAGGACAAGAATATGTTTTTCGCTTGGATAAAGGATCCTCGCAACTTCCTTCCTCCACAAGTCCTGGGAATAGTACATCCATATATCTTTCTCTGTCTTTGATTTTTGTATGAGAGTGCATAGCGTCTCCTCGAGTGGGGTAAAAGGGTACCATAAATTGATTAGAAAATTATTCCTTCTCAAAATATTGAATGATAAGGCTGAAGAACCTCAATGGAGGTCGATATCAAGTTGGTATGTACTTATATATCAACGAAATACATATACTATTCCTATGAAATAAGAGACTTATACGTTCAGTTGAATAATTTGTACCACAAAAGTTCAAGATGGGGCAAAAACTGATAAACTTCAACCAATGAAACATACATTTATTTCGTATGGAACAATTTCACTTGTACAAGAGTGGTAGGTAATAAGTAATTAATAAATGTACAAATGATACGGCAACAATAACAGCTGTTCACATTGATAAAGGGGAATGTTGGTTTGAACCCTTCCATCGGAAGATCATTTTCAATACCTAACATAAATGGTGCACTCGGTAAATTCCAATAAATTATTGTAACCACATGAACCACACGTGAATTTGATCACCAACGCTTTTTCCAAACTTTTTGCATGCCATCTGGATATTTGCTTGTTCAATTTTCTTGTATTTATCTGAAGATATTTGCTGATTTTGTTTCAAAATCTGAAATAATGTTTAGGTAATAGTTCTGAATTTTGCTAACTCTGACTTTTGCACCTGAATCTTTTTGCTTCAACTTGTTTTCCAACTCTATTTTTTTCTTCTATTTGTTTCCTGAATTCCTCACTCTCTCCCACTGGTAAACCTTGAATTTTTTAATATTCCTGCTCTAAAAATTTCATTCTGAAGTTTTTTTTCTTTCAAAATATGTTCGAAATGAATTTCATTATCTGCAAGTTCTTCGTTTCTTGTTGGTTCTAAATTGGAATAAGATTTTTTTCGATACTCGCTCAGTTTATAAATTGTGGGTTCGGCTCTTTCTCTCAATACGATCCTATTTATCAATATCAAATCTTCCGTTCTGGAGTGTACCTGATGAAAATGCATTAAAAAATGTTCTATATCCTAACAAGAAATTTGAATACCTCGCAAATGTTGTGGCCTCAACCTATATTCCATGCCGGCCGCATCATATTCTGTTTCCATTTTTGTAGAATTACGTTATCCGATGGAAAGGACCCCGCACATTTAGTACGTAAAATGGCTTTCGGCTAAATTTTCTGAAAATTTGATATGTTTAAGACATTATCGTCCTTATCACACAGTCCAATTTACAGATCGATCCTATGACCAGTTTTTGAGCTACAGGGTGTCAAACATTAGATTTTGGCTGTTTAGAATATTTTGCATCAATTTGAATGATGTGCTCTAAGTCGTGATTATTCTTCAGTAGGAATGAACTCTTCACGTCTAATATCTACCTCATGAATCCCTCTATTCGGTTAGAGGATAATATCACATACAGAGTATTGCATTCCATCATGACAAGGTAATATTCTTGGGAAAAGACAAATATTGAAAACATCAGAATTTTGATTTTTACTCAATCACTGAAAACTTGAAAACAAACGGCTAGAATCGGCCGATTATGTGACACAGTATGGGTCTTGATCATAAACATGAGGATTCATATGATTACCTCTGATACCATGTCCGGTTGGCCATATATAGGGTGATGACAATGCTTGATGTCATATTATGGTATCTGACAACTTGTCTCAATACGACCATCTCGCCAGAATGTGAGCCACAATGTGAAAAATATCTATCAGCAGCTTTTGACAATCATCAAAATACAAATTCTCTTGAGAATTCAAACATAACGGACATGTCACAGTTTTACAACTTCTTTCTTGGAGATGTTCTGCTGGATTGAATGGAGCTGTGTCCTTACCGTCTGACCAGCTCAGGTTAGGTTAGGTTAGGTTAGGTTAGGTTAGGTTAGGTTAGGTTAGGTTAGGTTATGTTAGGTTAGGTTACTAGAACATTCTGTAGATTTTAGTTTTCTCTCGCTTCACTAGCCAACTGTTCACATAAGCAATTTCACTTTTATGGTTATTTATATAATGCTCGATAATAACGATTTTTCCCATACTACAAAAAGTTACGGAATTAATACGTCACCCCAGCAGAATGATATAGGTGATGAATATTTTTTATTAGTTCACCCAGTTCGAGATATGAATAATACTACTGAAATGTATTTTCACCAAGCTATTCAATGAGGTATCACAATAAGTAGGGGCTACTATTGAGATGATATGCGTTGGGGTGGTTGTGACTCATCAGGGGCTTGGTGGGGGTGGGTTATTTCATGAGACATTTCATTTTCCACTTCATATTTATTATAGAAATGTATCTCATTTTGTACCTGAGTTACATCAATTCTATAAGCTTTCAAATTGTCATCACCCTATATATGGCCAACCGGACATGGTATCAGAGGTTATCATATAAATCCTCATGTTTATGATCAAGACCCATACTGTGTCACATAATTGGCCGATTCTAGCCGTTTGTTTTCAAGTTTTCAGTGATTGAGTAAAAATCAAAATTCTGATGTTTTCAATATTTGTCTTTTCCCAAGAATATTACCTTGTCATGATGGAATGCAATACTCTGTATGTGATATTATCCTCTAACCGAATAGAGGGATTCATGAGGTAGATATTAGACGTGAAGAGTTCATTCCTACTGAAGAATAATCACGACTTAGAGCACATAATTCAATTTGATGCAAAATATTCTAAACAGCCAAAATCTAATGTTTGACACCCTGTAGCTCGAAAACTGGTCATAGGATCGATCTGTAAATTGGACTGTGTGATAAGGACGATAATGTCTTAAACATATAAAATTTTCAGAAAATTTAGCCGAAAGCCATTTTACGTACTAAATGTGCGGGGTCCTTTGAATAGAGTGAATTAATTTCCCGTGTTCTCACAGTTGTAAACTGCACAAACTTGCATCTCTCTCCTAATTCTCTCAATTTGTCAAACCTTTAAAGTTTATGTCACGTACGTCCGTGTACTATCAGTTCCCGCTTTTCCATCAATTTATTTGTAGTTATGTCTGATTGTCAGTGCTTGTCATAGTGTCCGTACTCTAATAGGTCGCGTGCACGATGACCGACCCTGGAGACAAAATATTGAAACACAACCTCACTCTTCTGTGAATTATTGAAACACAACCTCACTTTTTTATTTGTTTACAGAGGAATCAAAAGGTTGAAATAGTTTTCCACAATATTTTGGCATACGAATCGTGTTTCTTGCGTTATTCATTAATTCAAGCATGCCTTCGCATTGTGCTGTTGTACAATGCACAAAAATGCAGCAAGAGACTAGGGAATATGATTTTTCAGGCAAATAGTAATCTCACATAGTTATCATTATGAAATGTTGTCATTCCTTATTGAAATTCCTTCTGCCTTCTGCGACTTCTGCAATACAAGCTAATGCTGCTAATAGAGTGAAAATGTCTTCAACACACACGATCGTCAGCATGTCAGACCGCAGTCCTCCCGATTGATTGCATGAATCCAATCTTCTTGCATTATTCTAGAAATTTCAGGTATATTTCTATTAGCTCCTATTGCAGAAGGAATTCCGATGAGAAATCAGAAAAATAACCAGATTTCAAAAATGAAAACTATATGTGAGTGACTATAGTAGGTACTTACTTTTAAATCATAATATACCATCCGGATTGCTTCATCTTCTGCTGCAGTTTTTGTGCATTTTACAACAGCACAATGTGATGGCATGAGCGAATTGATGAATAGCGGAAAAATACGATTCATATGCCAAAATAATTGTGGTAAACTATTTCGATCACTTGTAAACAAATAAGAAAAGTGACGTTGTGTTTCAATGTTTTGCCTCCAGCATCGGTCATCTGACAGTTCTTGCTCGCAACCCATATACAAAAAACGTCAAAACAGCAGTGTCAAGTACATTTAGGAACTCTAGGTTCCGTTATTGTCACTGGAAAAGTTAGGACGAACTTTTTTGGCTGTCCTTATGACAAAATCACGCGGCTTGTGGGATTTTTCATACATGAATTAAATTGTCAATGGAACAGGTCCATTCATAATGAAAAAAGCAGAACCCGTGAACACAGAATCGGGACCGTATTTTATAAAAAAATTGATGATGGTTGTTCTACGAATACAAAATGTCGTGTAGAGAAATCAATAGCCCCACGTTGAATCCGGTTGAATCTCATCAAAATTTGCATTGGAAAATTGAAATAGATTTTCCAAAAATTCACTTTTTTACCTATAACTGATAAACTATAGGTAAACAATTTGGAAATTTTTCGATGGCCGTTGATATGACCCTCTGAATGCGCAATTTTTTTTGTCATTTGACCGAATTCATATCTCCTCCCGTTTCCGAGATCCCCATGCTGTGCAACCTCATTTCGGACACACTGTATATTTTACAACACTGGAAGAAAATATAGGTCTAAGTGATCTTCACAAATCTATTGAAACGTTTATATATTGAGGTACATGTTTCAGACTCTGAGAGTCCATCATCAGCCGTATTTCATGCAATGTTGAAGATGCAATTTCTTGTTAACCAGAAAACTTGAGAAACATCAAAGGTTGGTAGAATTGGTCATTAGTATACGAGGTTGCCTCGATCAGAAGTGGTTACTGGTTAGTCATGGTCTCATTCCATTGAAAAATCTACTTTGCAGTGGAAATCTATAGGTATTCTATTACTTTCCCTAAGTATATTTATTAATTCAGTTGTTATCTAGAATACCAGGGGTGATCACGGTGGATGGAAGATTAGATGTACAGGGTGCAGCAGAGAAACCTGCTATTTTGAAAGGTCAAACAAAAATATTTCAAATATCGATATAATACTAAGTTAGGTAGTTGTATGAAATTTGGTTATTTCATCACAGAGGGTATTGCAAATATTCACATAAAATCATCATCTCAGGCTCACCTTTAGATGACTTTAACCTCCCAGGGGGCCATATCTGGACCCATGTTTATTGATTTTATTCACTATCACCTAGAATCTATGGTTGGAATCAATCTATTTAATTTCAGGACGCCCTGTTTATGAAAGTAATGCAGTATAAAAAAGGCGGTAGTATTAGATATTTGATTGGACGTATTTGTCAAGACAGTAAAGGGCTTTCACGCTGGGTTGATAGTTGCGCAATACTTGGTAACAATGTCGTGCCAAAACTGCACATCGAAATATACTAGTAACTTTCAAAGTGGGCGAACCGCGTTATCGATTTGAGTTGGTAGAACTGTACACCGATGCCAGATTTATTTGACATTTCTAGAAGCGATTTGTTGTGATCAGCTGATCTCTGGGAATTATTCATTACTGACAATTTGTACTTTCAAGGAATTGTTTGTGATTTATTTGTGGATCATAGGTGAAATTCGATTTATTCAAAATGCCTAAACCATTGATGGTGGTATATGCTGCTATACCGGGTGTCCCATTAAGCCTATCGACCGGCTTCATCCCAGAAACTATTGGTCCCACAGTTTTAGGAAAAAAACTATCTTATGTAAAGCAGTCAAGAAAAATTCAACTAAAATAGTTTTAAGTTCCTAAAATGACCGCTAGGTGGCGTAATACAGATTGAAAATTTAAAAACTCCTTTTTCTTGAAGAAGTCAAATACAAACGTAGGTATTTTTTAAAGTATTCTGCATATCCTAGTCAATACCTAAAACTTTTGTATAATACTTTTTGTTCTAACTCTTCAAACAACGACAACAAAAACAAAAGAAAAACGGTATACAAAAATCACCATAACTTCGGTTTGTCTTATCCCATTCGAATAAACTTTTGATCGTTTGATAGGTAATTTAAGGTAGAATAAGAATACAATTTTAAATATTCTGGCAAATTCCTCAACAAACCACCAGATGTCGCTTTTTGTAATTGTCACCAATTATTGATGATTTCTTAAAAATTTCAAATGTAATGACATATTTTTTAATAAAGTGTCATATTCTGCAATAGATTTAGAAAAGAATGCCGCAAACCGGAAGTCTCTAGTGTTTTTTAAACAAATTAAGTTATGAATAAAAATGTGTTTATAAGATTACGAGCGTAATAAATGCATATTTTTTCAATATCAAGAAGGCTATAAATACAAAATAATTGTCCATTTCAAGAATGTCAGAATAATACTTTTTTTGTGTCAAACTCGTCATACACAGAATCGTCCGGTGAAATCCTAATGTACTTGTAACTTGAATTGTAAATAACAATTATAACATGGTGAGCATGCTGAAACCAAATATTCCAATGCTGAGCCTAACAAAACACGGGTGCAAACCGGTAGTCAGATATTTTTAAAATAATTTCAAAATTAAAATGTGACAATAAGTTCACTGTCAGGAGGAAATTTGAATCTGATTATGAAATTTCACTCATAAAGTTTTAAAATGTTGTTTTTTTATTACAATCTTATAAATGAAAAGGACAAACAAATTAAAGGCTAGATACAAAACAAATAACTTGGGTACCTACCTACTGCTTAAGGCTATAAGTTTTCATTTGAGATGTTCAAAATGGCCGCCATTATTTTCAATACACATATCAAATCTTCGTCGGGTCGATGATACAGCAGTTTCTATCTCTGCTACAGAAATTGACTGTATTGCATTTTGTATGCGCAAAATCATGTCTTCTCGCGTTGTTGGTCTAGTCGTATAAACTGCATCTTTTACTCTTCCCCATAAGTAAAAGTCTAAGACAGTTAAATCGGGAGACCTAGGTGGCCAAGCAAATGGACCACCCCTTCCAATCCATCTAGCAGGAAACTGGTTATCCAAATACTCCCTTACATTGCGAGCATAATGCGCCGGACAACCGTCATGTTGAAACCACATGTTCCTGAGGGTTTCCAAAGAAACATCTTCTAATAAAGCTGGTAAGTGGTTGACTAAAAAGTCCAAATATCTTGCCCCATTTAAATTTTCTTCGAAAATGTACGTAATAATTTTGCCCTCGATAATACCGCACCAAACATTAACAGAGAATTTATGTTGTTGATTGATTTCAATCATCCAGTGTGGGTTATTTTCCGCCCAGTAATGGCTGTTATGCAAATTTACCTTACCGGTACTGGTGAACGTTGCCTCATCGGTCCATAAAATACTGGACAGTAGTGTACCTACGTATGCCTCAGCCCAAGATGGCCGCCGCCGGAAGTGACGTCACAACCGTTCCTGTGGTAGAAGGTGTTGGCTGCACGGAAGTGACAAGATGACCGCCGGAAGTGACAAATGACAGATGACAAATGACAGATGACAAGTGACAGATGACAAGTGACAGATGACAAGTGACAGACAGATGACAAGTGACAAGTGACAGATGGCAGATGACAAGTGACAGATGACAAGTGACAGATGACAAATGACAGGTGACATGGGACACAAGGAGTGACAGATGGCATGGAACACAAAGAGTGACAGATGCCATGGAACACAAGCAATGACAGATGAAGTACTCTGAACTTAGCCCCCTAGACTCTGGACTCTAGTGCTTATGGGCGTGTCCTAGGACATTCTTCTTCTTCTTTTTGAAAGGTAGTTGATTACGTCACAATCTAGTGACTTTGCCACCAGATTTAGGTTGTTATTACTACAATTGGTAGCACTTTGTTTCAAGGTCACCCGATATGCATGTTGGAGAGGTGGCCGATGAGTCATCCTTATCTCGACTTCATAGAACAATGCCGCCTTTGTTTGCAGGTGTCCGATTACGTAACAACCTCATCCGATTGCATCATCCTTATCTGTGAGAGAACAATGGGTCCATTGTTCTGACGCAGGTGGCCGATGAGTCATTCAACAAAGCCTCCTTTGTTCTCGCTGAGAGATATTCTTGTAACCTCATTTTGTTAGCAGGTGGCTGATGACTTCACGAGCCATTCAAGAATGGAAAAACTCCAGAGGTATACAGGGTGTGTCTGAAAGTGAGGTTCATGCTTACATCCTGTCTAATTTGCTCAATAGCTCATATCCTGGTGATTCTAACCTCACTGAAATCAAACGGTCATGTTCGGCTCTCATGATATTGTATACTGTCCCATTATAATCATAGTGCTATCATCCTCGCCGAATACGATATATAACATATGCCGTATACGATTGACATTTGACATATGGCAGATAACGCTTGATAGATAATGTATACCTACCTTTGGTGATACTCCTGGTGCTTTGAACCTCACCCAGAGCAAACGCTTGAGACCACACCCCCCTTCTCCACCTTCCGGGTTGAAAAACGTGACTCAGCCGACCAGTCAGAGACCACTATCACATTTTGAAGATATCGTGATGATATTTCCGGTGCTCCTAACGTAGCCGAAAGCAAACGATCAGGTATAACAGACTTAAGGGAGATGGCGTATGGCAGATGACAGATGATAATGAGGAAATCAAAATCATAATATACAGGGTAATACAAATAGTCAGAGTCGAATGAAAGATAGAAAAGACATATGCAGGATGACTAGGAAAAAAAAAACTGAATCGTAAACACGTTACCAAAACGTCACAGAAACGCCACGAAAACGTTGGAAAGAAGTTCAAAATCGTTAAAAAATGATAGATACCTCCACGGGAAATGTTCCTCAGAAATCTCTGCTATAATTCCATCACTAGCAATACCAGTCAGACGACCTCGACAGGCCCAGTCAGCACATCCTTTCGTCGTTAACCTTGAAATATGTCGAACAACACTCTACCAAACTCATTCAAAAGTTGAAACACCTACCTTCCCTCCCTATCCTCCTTAGGTACGCACGTGACGAATATCATAGGAATTTCCTCTCGTACACACCAAGAGATGAAATAAATAAAAAATCACCATTCACATCATTCTCAGAGGCATCTTCGTACTAGGGTATTAATAGATATATGCTTATTCAAGCAGCAATTCTCCGAGTATGCCATCCTGATATCGAAATAAACCACACATTTCCAGCTAAAGGCACGCGCGGAAACTTTCATCAGTTGCCTACCTAGAACAGTGTTGTCAGACGTTGCAGAATGATCGATATTCCACTGAAATATACACGTTCCGATGCACAACTCTTTTCAGCCATTCAGCTATTTCAATTGAAAAAGGATACACGGATCTGAGATTGAACATCTATAGTAGAACGTTGACGTACGTAACATATAGAGTTGGTATAAGGAAAAAAAAATTAGTCGAAAAAAATATACAGGGTGGAGAAGGGAAACAGGTGAATAACCTCAAGTGGAATTGTAGTTAAGGAACATCTGATATGTATGAGACATCTCCAGAACAGACTTTGACGTATACCATATACAGGGATATCTGAATAAAGTATGACCTGCGACAAA
Source organism: Phaedon cochleariae (assembly GCA_918026855.4). Taxonomy (NCBI): domain Eukaryota; kingdom Metazoa; phylum Arthropoda; class Insecta; order Coleoptera; family Chrysomelidae; genus Phaedon; species Phaedon cochleariae. The sequence goes on along the minus strand of OU896710.1, from coordinate 4,465,196 downwards.
TCAAATAGAGTTATCGACAAAATATGTATCCTCAATTTCATTTTATATTCCTAATAACATCGACAAGGACATGCTTTGGGGAATGGGGTGAACCATAGAACAACAACGTCATTCTCTTTCATCAACATGATCGTTAGGGTACTCTGAAAGCAGTTTCCATCAAAGTCTGCGAGATATCGACAAAAATGAGAGAATTAATCGGAACAACTCAAGGAAAGATAACTTGTAGAATTGATTGGAATTCACGTGTGTTCACTCGATGGAAGAAAGAAGTGTAAGTGACATGAGAGTAAAAATATCAAAAAACGTGACTTTCAAAATAATCATTGAACTACTGGTATGACTCTGCATTTACAGCAACAAAAATTCAATTAACACATAACATGACTGAAGTATAATGGGTGGATCAAAATTAACTCGATAAATGACATTTCTGGCACCATAATACATAGGATAAATCTGTTTTGTTGAAAATTATATACAGGCAGTAATAACAGGAAAACAGTGTGTGAACAATACAGAAGAATAAACATTACAATGTCCCGAAAGTGTAGACTATTCACGTAATGTACACGGTCTAACAGAATCCACATGACAGATAGTAGTTGAATATACGTATCGATATATAAGAAACAAATCGTTTCTGATATTACATTCGATACAATTCGTGAATAAGGATGTATACAGGGCCTTTCGAAAAATCATCAACAACCCAGAAAAATCATTGAATCAAGTTACTACACAGAAAAAAAAAACAGTATGTGTCTGACCTAGCATCCAGGAACAATAAACAAAACTTGGGGGGAATAAAGAGAATTGCATTGAACTCGATGAAAAACAACCTCGATTTGACACCTGCTTTATAGTCAGTTGATATACGAGGTAGAATCAAATGAACTAAGCCGAGGATGATCGAAGTAGATCGAAGATCAACGAAGTGAATCAGTGTTTATTGCTCACCCGAAAAATGATAGGCATACCTCGATTTGACACCTGCTTCATAGTCAGTTGATATACGAGGTAGAATCAAATGAACTAAGCCGAGGATGATCGAAGTAGATCAAAGATCAACGAAGTGAACCAGTGTTTGTTGCTCACCCGAAAAATGATAGGCATATTGGTTGCACGAAAGAGTGCGTCAGTCGAAGAGACATGTATATCATACCCAAGTGAGTCAAGAGCGAATATATCAACAAAATGCTAGATGAAATAAGAACACATATCCACTTATGAATGTACTCGAAGGGAGTCAGAAAGACATGATCATGATAAGATTTAAATAATGTGTGTGAGCAAATATAATCAAACTAACTATTACAAAATATGTCATTCAGTTCTGTCATTCCAATTTCCGTTTCTATACTGATACATCTGTCTGTGGAGGAATTGCTGTATTCAACCTAATCTAGCTGTCATTCAAATTCCATGTATATGGAGTCAGCTGTCACTGATTTCCAGAAATCTGCTACGCAATGTATAAGAACAATGCCTCCTCTGTTCCGAGAGATTGCGTTATCGTTATCTTGTAATAATATCTACTTCCAGTGTCTAAGCAATGCTTCCTTCCGTTTTTTAGAGTGAGCAGATGGTCGACGTGGCCGACGTAGCCTCATCTTGTAACAATATCTACCTACTTCGTGAGAAGAATGCCTCCTTTGTTCTGAAAAACAGCAGGTGGCTGATGAGCCATGTTTATAAAGATAACAATACCCCCACTTCTGTGTAGGAACAATACAATCTTTATCCTGGAGAATAGCTGGTAGATGACGTCACCAACTCAAGCCATCTGGTGATAGAAAACTCCAGAGACAAACTATACAGGGTGTGTGAAAGAATGTTTCATAGGTGGCAGATATGTCAAATACTTACATTCTACCGACACTCACCTACCCAATAGCGTATGTCGATGTGAGACAAGGATGCAATGTCCAAAAATGGTTTAACACATGCAGAGCCATCCCCACCACTACCATGACCACAACCTCGATTACTTCTTTCTGAGGATAATATGGGAATTTCAAATCAGCATAACAATATCCTTAGAAGAATAGTACGACACAGCCAGCCACAAAATGTCACGGATGGCATATATAGTACTGACAACCATTTCGAATAACGTATTGTGTGTATGTTTTATCTGTCGATGACTTTATTGCAATCAATTAACGTGGAGAGCGATGCGAAATAACAATTGACGTCTACCAGTACTCTTTAAAGAGAAACCAAAGACGAATAATTCGATCTATCAACTCGAGTTGATGTTTTCCTGTGGATCTGGAGGGGAAACCGAATAACAAGATACATGTTTTCATAACAGCAGCTCACCTGCACAAAATATGTCGAAATACAACTTGAAATATCATACAATGTTCAATAGAAAATTATTATTCAACATACGTCAAAGCCGTGCTGCAAAACATCGAATCCGTGTTGCAAAACATCAAAAACGTTCGTCAAAACATCACCAACGTCAAAAATGTCAAAAACGTCAAAAAATGTCAAAAACGTCGAAAAGCGTCAAAAAACGTCGAAAAACGTCGAAAAAACGTCGAAAAGCGTCGAAAAGCGTCAAAAAACGTCAAAAAACGTCGAAAAACGTCGAAAAACGTCGAAAACGTCAAAAAACGTCGAAAAACGTCGAAAAACGTCGAAAAACGTCAAAAAACGTCAAAACGTCAAAAACGTCACGTTTTTCACGCTTATGACGAATCAACGTTCAAATGGCGTATCGGAACATAGATAATTCACAAAATGTGATAATAAGCACAAACGTTTAATCTTTCAACGAAGCCACTCGATGGGCACTAGTCTCTAGTTGACTTCCAGGAACTTGGTGACATCTATTTCGTCTATATAAAACTCAATATCATGTTGCTTACCAGTAGGAATTATGAAGTGACTCAAGACCCGGATAGGTAATGCGTTTTCAGCAAAGCGTTGTTCTTAAGGTGACATATGGTGTTAGTAACAACAACTACACATCATCGTTCATTAGCTGAAGAGCCCCAATGGGTTTGTATACATACAACATAATTAACAAAATACAGATACTTCTTTATTCACTCCATATTAAACAACACTATCTGAACGTTTTTTCTAAGCAATACTAGATGATGCAGTATACATCGATGTCATTCTGATATAGGCATTTTGCCAATATATTCAACTCTTTCAGTCATACCTCTGTCGTTGATGACGTCACTAGACAATTTAAACTTTGAATGCTCCAATTCGAATTAAAAAAGACATTGCACAATACCCCCACTTTGGACAAGTTCATCATAAAAGGTGAGGTACTGAGCTGCCCAAGGTCAGAGTAATGATATATATATTATGCATACGCGGCGATTGGAGTGACAGATGGCGGGAGGGATACTGAAACGTACGACAAAACATCGAAAAAGTACAACGAAACGTTATAAACGTGCAACGAAACATTCAAAACGTATTTCCATAGCAGAAGTAAATCACCACACTTATCTCCTCAGTTCTACTCATAATAATTATATGATATCTCAGATTACAGGTCAACGGCTTAATGTTATGACAATCACTTGGCCAGTCTGAACACTATCGAAATACCTGAGGTCAGACAGGTACTGCCTGTATGGGGTTTATACTTTGAGTCCTACAAATATCACAGATGTCATTCTCGGGAAATTTCCCTATGACATAGGGTGAAAAATCGTGAAACAGCATGGAAAAACGTGACGATCTCGTGACGCAACCATCACACTTAGTGCGTCGTACGCGTTATGCGTTATACATTCGTTAAACAGACGTCGAATATTATTTTTCGAAAACATCAAACGTGAGTTGCAAGCATCAAAAATACGTCAAATGCGTCAAACTTACCTCGAACAGGCCAATATACATTCAAAACCCACAACAAACTGATAAATGACGTCACAAAACGAAATCATACGATGAAGAAAAATTTGAAAGGCGATAGGAGCAGAATAAACAGGGTGTATGGAAGAACGATTCATGATGAGTGGCGGATATATGACAAATGCTTACATCCTACCGACACTGACTTGCCTAATAGCTCAATATAGGATAGGTCGAAGAATTGATCGATGAGATTGGTGGGGATTGATATTATACCGCTCTCTGGACACATCCAATTTACGGAAGGTTAGACACATCCGATTCAGGATGGGTTAGACAGGTAGAACGTTCATACACTCACTTTCCTTGACTCTTTTGCAAACGTTGAAAATGTTTATGGAATTATCAAAAATGTGGGGGGAAGAAAGACGTCAGTAGCGTGCATCGTGCTGCCATCTATGTGATACATATCCTCACTAACACATCAATTTGTTTGATTGACCAAAGAATATCCTGAAGCCTCAGAGTCCCAAGAATTCGAACAGGATAGGTTAGAGAGTAGGCCGACATCATGGGTTGGGTTTGATGCTATATCGATCTGGACTATCCAAGCTACCATAGGTTGGATCTATTTTTTTTTATGGTGGCTTGTTTGAGATTATCAGAAACGTCAAAAACGCCAATAACGTCAAAAACGTACACATAAAACATGTGTCAAAACATCACCAACGTTAAAAACGTCAAAAAACGTCAACATTGCTAACAAAACATCACCAACATCACCAACGTCAGAAACGTAAAAAACGTCAAAAAAACGTCAAAAAACGTCAAAAACGTCAAAAACCGTCAGAAACCGTCAAAAAACGTCAAAAAACGTCAAAAACCTTCAAAAAAACGTCAATAACCGTCAAAAAACGTCAAAACCCGTCCAAAAAACGTCAAAAACGTGACAATTTTGACGTTTTTTCACGCTTTTGACGAATGCATTCAACGTCCTATGAAAAAAAACATGTGTCAAAACATCACCAACGTCAGAAACGTAGAAAACGTCAAAAACGTCACGCTTTTCACGCTTCTGACAAATCAATGTTCAAATGGCGTGTCAAAACATCAGAGACGTACGTCAAACACATCAGATACGCTCCGCTCGTCTGATAAACATACAAACACGCCACCAAACAAAAATAGGTCTAACCTATCGTAGCTTGGATGTGTCTATAGGTCTAACCTATCGTAGCTTGGGTGTTCCTAGACCGACCAAACAAAAATAGGTCTAACCTATCATAGCTGCGTGAAAAACGTGACGTATCTGATGTGTTTGACGTACGTCTCTGATGTTTTGACACGCCATTTGAACATTGATTTGTCAGAAGCGTGAAAAGCGTGACGTTTTTGACGTTTTCTACGTTTCTGACGTTGGTGATGTTTTGACACATGTTTTTTTTCATAGGACGTTGAATGCATTCGTCAAAAGCGTGAAAAACGTCAAAATTGTCACGTTTTTGACGTTTTTGGACGGGTTTTGACGTTTTTTGACGGTTATTGACGTTTTTTGAAGGTTTTTGACGTTTTTTGACGTTTTTTGACGGTTTCTGACGGTTTTTGACGTTTTTTGACGTTTTTTGACGTTTTTTTGACGTTTTTTACGTTTCTGACGTTGGTGATGTTGGTGATGTTTTGTTAGCAATGTTGACGTTTTTTGACGTTTTTAACGTTGGTGATGTTTTGACACATGTTTTATGTGTACGTTTTTGACGTTATTGGCGTTTTTGACGTTTCTGATAATCTCAAACAAGCCACCATAAAAAAAAATAGATCCAACCTATGGTAGCTTGGATAGTCCAGATCGATATAGCATCAAACCCAACCCATGATGTCGGCCTACTCTCTAACCTATCCTGTTCGAATTCTTGGGACTCTGAGGCTTCAGGATATTCTTTGGTCAATCAAACAAATTGATGTGTTAGTGAGGATATGTATCACATAGATGGCAGCACGATGCACGCTACTGACGTCTTTCTTCCCCCCACATTTTTGATAATTCCATAAACATTTTCAACGTTTGCAAAAGAGTCAAGGAAAGTGAGTGTATGAACGTTCTACCTGTCTAACCCATCCTGAATCGGATGTGTCTAACCTTCCGTAAATTGGATGTGTCCAGAGAGCGGTATAATATCAATCCCCACCAATCTCATCGATCAATTCTTCGACCTATCCTATATTGAGCTATTAGGCAAGTCAGTGTCGGTAGGATGTAAGCATTTGTCATATATCCGCCACTCATCATGAATCGTTCTTCCATACACCCTGTTTATTCTGCTCCTATCGCCTTTCAAATTTTTCTTCATCGTATGATTTCGTTTTGTGACGTCATTTATCAGTTTGTTGTGGGTTTTGAATGTATATTGGCCTGTTCGAGGTAAGTTTGACGCATTTGACGTATTTTTGATGCTTGCAACTCACGTTTGATGTTTTCGAAAAATAATATTCGACGTCTGTTTAACGAATGTATAACGCATAACGCGTACGACGCACTAAGTGTGATGGTTGCGTCACGAGATCGTCACGTTTTTCCATGCTGTTTCACGATTTTTCACCCTATGTCATAGGGAAATTTCCCGAGAATGACATCTGTGATATTTGTAGGACTCAAAGTATAAACCCCATACAGGCAGTACCTGTCTGACCTCAGGTATTTCGATAGTGTTCAGACTGGCCAAGTGATTGTCATAACATTAAGCCGTTGACCTGTAATCTGAGATATCATATAATTATTATGAGTAGAACTGAGGAGATAAGTGTGGTGATTTACTTCTGCTATGGAAATACGTTTTGAATGTTTCGTTGCACGTTTATAACGTTTCGTTGTACTTTTTCGATGTTTTGTCGTACGTTTCAGTATCCCTCCCGCCATCTGTCACTCCAATCGCCGCGTATGCATAATATATATATCATTACTCTGACCTTGGGCAGCTCAGTACCTCACCTTTTATGATGAACTTGTCCAAAGTGGGGGTATTGTGCAATGTCTTTTTTAATTCGAATTGGAGCATTCAAAGTTTAAATTGTCTAGTGACGTCATCAACGACAGAGGTATGACTGAAAGAGTTGAATATATTGGCAAAATGCCTATATCAGAATGACATCGATGTATACTGCATCATCTAGTATTGCTTAGAAAAAACGTTCAGATAGTGTTGTTTAATATGGAGTGAATAAAGAAGTATCTGTATTTTGTTAATTATGTTGTATGTATACAAACCCATTGGGGCTCTTCAGCTAATGAACGATGATGTGTAGTTGTTGTTACTAACACCATATGTCACCTTAAGAACAACGCTTTGCTGAAAACGCATTACCTATCCGGGTCTTGAGTCACTTCATAATTCCTACTGGTAAGCAACATGATATTGAGTTTTATATAGACGAAATAGATGTCACCAAGTTCCTGGAAGTCAACTAGAGACTAGTGCCCATCGAGTGGCTTCGTTGAAAGATTAAACGTTTGTGCTTATTATCACATTTTGTGAATTATCTATGTTCCGATACGCCATTTGAACGTTGATTCGTCATAAGCGTGAAAAACGTGACGTTTTTGACGTTTTGACGTTTTTTGACGTTTTTCGACGTTTTTCGACGTTTTTCGACGTTTTTTGACGTTTTCGACGTTTTTCGACGTTTTTCGACGTTTTTTTGACGTTTTTTTGACGCTTTTCGACGCCTTTCGACGTTTTTTCGACGTTTTTCGACGTTTTTTGACGCTTTTCGACGTTTTTGACATTTTTTGACGTTTTTGACATTTTTGACGTTGGTGATGTTTTGACGAACGTTTTTGATGTTTTGCAACACGGATTCGATGTTTTGCAGCACGGCTTTGACGTATGTTGAATAATAATTTTCTATTGAACATTGTATGATATTTCAAGTTGTATTTCGACATATTTTGTGCAGGTGAGCTGCTGTTATGAAAACATGTATCTTGTTATTCGGTTTCCCCTCCAGATCCACAGGAAAACATCAACTCGAGTTGATAGATCGAATTATTCGTCTTTGGTTTCTCTTTAAAGAGTACTGGTAGACGTCAATTGTTATTTCGCATCGCTCTCCACGTTAATTGATTGCAATAAAGTCATCGACAGATAAAACATACACACAATACGTTATTCGAAATGGTTGTCAGTACTATATATGCCATCCGTGACATTTTGTGGCTGGCTGTATCGTACTATTCTTCTAAGGATATTGTTATGCTGATTTGAAATTCCCATATTATCCTCAGAAAGAAGTAATCGAGGTTGTGGTCATGGTAGTGGTGGGGATGGCTCTGCATGTGTTAAACCATTTTTGGACATTGCATCCTTGTCTCACATCGACATACGCTATTGGGTAGGTGAGTGTCGGTAGAATGTAAGTATTTGACATATCTGCCACCTATGAAACATTCTTTCACACACCCTGTATAGTTTGTCTCTGGAGTTTTCTATCACCAGATGGCTTGAGTTGGTGACGTCATCTACCAGCTATTCTCCAGGATAAAGATTGTATTGTTCCTACACAGAAGTGGGGGTATTGTTATCTTTATAAACATGGCTCATCAGCCACCTGCTGTTTTTCAGAACAAAGGAGGCATTCTTCTCACGAAGTAGGTAGATATTGTTACAAGATGAGGCTACGTCGGCCACGTCGACCATCTGCTCACTCTAAAAAACGGAAGGAAGCATTGCTTAGACACTGGAAGTAGATATTATTACAAGATAACGATAACGCAATCTCTCGGAACAGAGGAGGCATTGTTCTTATACATTGCGTAGCAGATTTCTGGAAATCAGTGACAGCTGACTCCATATACATGGAATTTGAATGACAGCTAGATTAGGTTGAATACAGCAATTCCTCCACAGACAGATGTATCAGTATAGAAACGGAAATTGGAATGACAGAACTGAATGACATATTTTGTAATAGTTAGTTTGATTATATTTGCTCACACACATTATTTAAATCTTATCATGATCATGTCTTTCTGACTCCCTTCGAGTACATTCATAAGTGGATATGTGTTCTTATTTCATCTAGCATTTTGTTGATATATTCGCTCTTGACTCACTTGGGTATGATATACATGTCTCTTCGACTGACGCACTCTTTCGTGCAACCAATATGCCTATCATTTTTCGGGTGAGCAACAAACACTGGTTCACTTCGTTGATCTTTGATCTACTTCGATCATCCTCGGCTTAGTTCATTTGATTCTACCTCGTATATCAACTGACTATGAAGCAGGTGTCAAATCGAGGTATGCCTATCATTTTTCGGGTGAGCAATAAACACTGATTCACTTCGTTGATCTTCGATCTACTTCGATCATCCTCGGCTTAGTTCATTTGATTCTACCTCGTATATCAACTGACTATAAAGCAGGTGTCAAATCGAGGTTGTTTTTCATCGAGTTCAATGCAATTCTCTTTATTCCCCCCAAGTTTTGTTTATTGTTCCTGGATGCTAGGTCAGACACATACTGTTTTTTTTTTCTGTGTAGTAACTTGATTCAATGATTTTTCTGGGTTGTTGATGATTTTTCGAAAGGCCCTGTATACATCCTTATTCACGAATTGTATCGAATGTAATATCAGAAACGATTTGTTTCTTATATATCGATACGTATATTCAACTACTATCTGTCATGTGGATTCTGTTAGACCGTGTACATTACGTGAATAGTCTACACTTTCGGGACATTGTAATGTTTATTCTTCTGTATTGTTCACACACTGTTTTCCTGTTATTACTGCCTGTATATAATTTTCAACAAAACAGATTTATCCTATGTATTATGGTGCCAGAAATGTCATTTATCGAGTTAATTTTGATCCACCCATTATACTTCAGTCATGTTATGTGTTAATTGAATTTTTGTTGCTGTAAATGCAGAGTCATACCAGTAGTTCAATGATTATTTTGAAAGTCACGTTTTTTGATATTTTTACTCTCATGTCACTTACACTTCTTTCTTCCATCGAGTGAACACACGTGAATTCCAATCAATTCTACAAGTTATCTTTCCTTGAGTTGTTCCGATTAATTCTCTCATTTTTGTCGATATCTCGCAGACTTTGATGGAAACTGCTTTCAGAGTACCCTAACGATCATGTTGATGAAAGAGAATGACGTTGTTGTTCTATGGTTCACCCCATTCCCCAAAGCATGTCCTTGTCGATGTTATTAGGAATATAAAATGAAATTGAGGATACATATTTTGTCGATAACTCTATTTGATTTGTCGCAGGTCATACTTTATTCAGATATCCCTGTATATGGTATACGTCAAAGTCTGTTCTGGAGATGTCTCATACATATCAGATGTTCCTTAACTACAATTCCACTTGAGGTTATTCACCTGTTTCCCTTCTCCACCCTGTATATTTTTTTCGACTAATTTTTTTTTCCTTATACCAACTCTATATGTTACGTACGTCAACGTTCTACTATAGATGTTCAATCTCAGATCCGTGTATCCTTTTTCAATTGAAATAGCTGAATGGCTGAAAAGAGTTGTGCATCGGAACGTGTATATTTCAGTGGAATATCGATCATTCTGCAACGTCTGACAACACTGTTCTAGGTAGGCAACTGATGAAAGTTTCCGCGCGTGCCTTTAGCTGGAAATGTGTGGTTTATTTCGATATCAGGATGGCATACTCGGAGAATTGCTGCTTGAATAAGCATATATCTATTAATACCCTAGTACGAAGATGCCTCTGAGAATGATGTGAATGGTGATTTTTTATTTATTTCATCTCTTGGTGTGTACGAGAGGAAATTCCTATGATATTCGTCACGTGCGTACCTAAGGAGGATAGGGAGGGAAGGTAGGTGTTTCAACTTTTGAATGAGTTTGGTAGAGTGTTGTTCGACATATTTCAAGGTTAACGACGAAAGGATGTGCTGACTGGGCCTGTCGAGGTCGTCTGACTGGTATTGCTAGTGATGGAATTATAGCAGAGATTTCTGAGGAACATTTCCCGTGGAGGTATCTATCATTTTTTAACGATTTTGAACTTCTTTCCAACGTTTTCGTGGCGTTTCTGTGACGTTTTGGTAACGTGTTTACGATTCAGTTTTTTTTTTCCTAGTCATCCTGCATATGTCTTTTCTATCTTTCATTCGACTCTGACTATTTGTATTACCCTGTATATTATGATTTTGATTTCCTCATTATCATCTGTCATCTGCCATACGCCATCTCCCTTAAGTCTGTTATACCTGATCGTTTGCTTTCGGCTACGTTAGGAGCACCGGAAATATCATCACGATATCTTCAAAATGTGATAGTGGTCTCTGACTGGTCGGCTGAGTCACGTTTTTCAACCCGGAAGGTGGAGAAGGGGGGTGTGGTCTCAAGCGTTTGCTCTGGGTGAGGTTCAAAGCACCAGGAGTATCACCAAAGGTAGGTATACATTATCTATCAAGCGTTATCTGCCATATGTCAAATGTCAATCGTATACGGCATATGTTATATATCGTATTCGGCGAGGATGATAGCACTATGATTATAATGGGACAGTATACAATATCATGAGAGCCGAACATGACCGTTTGATTTCAGTGAGGTTAGAATCACCAGGATATGAGCTATTGAGCAAATTAGACAGGATGTAAGCATGAACCTCACTTTCAGACACACCCTGTATACCTCTGGAGTTTTTCCATTCTTGAATGGCTCGTGAAGTCATCAGCCACCTGCTAACAAAATGAGGTTACAAGAATATCTCTCAGCGAGAACAAAGGAGGCTTTGTTGAATGACTCATCGGCCACCTGCGTCAGAACAATGGACCCATTGTTCTCTCACAGATAAGGATGATGCAATCGGATGAGGTTGTTACGTAATCGGACACCTGCAAACAAAGGCGGCATTGTTCTATGAAGTCGAGATAAGGATGACTCATCGGCCACCTCTCCAACATGCATATCGGGTGACCTTGAAACAAAGTGCTACCAATTGTAGTAATAACAACCTAAATCTGGTGGCAAAGTCACTAGATTGTGACGTAATCAACTACCTTTCAAAAAGAAGAAGAAGAATGTCCTAGGACACGCCCATAAGCACTAGAGTCCAGAGTCTAGGGGGCTAAGTTCAGAGTACTTCATCTGTCATTGCTTGTGTTCCATGGCATCTGTCACTCTTTGTGTTCCATGCCATCTGTCACTCCTTGTGTCCCATGTCACCTGTCATTTGTCATCTGTCACTTGTCATCTGTCACTTGTCATCTGCCATCTGTCACTTGTCACTTGTCATCTGTCTGTCACTTGTCATCTGTCACTTGTCATCTGTCATTTGTCATCTGTCATTTGTCACTTCCGGCGGTCATCTTGTCACTTCCGTGCAGCCAACACCTTCTACCACAGGAACGGTTGTGACGTCACTTCCGGCGGCGGCCATCTTGGGCTGAGGCATACGTAGGTACACTACTCTGGACAAAAAATTTGGATTTTCTGTTAACATATTACGCATCCATTCGCAGAATTCCAGCCTTCTGTCAAAATCTAAAGCTGTCAGTGCTTGATGCAGTTGAACATGATACGGATGCATTTTGTGATCTTTTAAAATACGTTGGATTGTTGATCTTGATACACCCAAATCTCTTGACATGTCTCTGATACTGGAGTGAGGATGTGCTTCAACGTAAGCAAGAACATTAATTATGTTATCTTCGTTTCTTGCTTTTCGACGTCTATTGGTCGGTGGTATTGGCAAAACACTTCCGGTTTCCCTTAAGCGTCGAGACAGGCGAAGAAATACCATTCGGGAATGTGGCCTTCGTTCTGGATATACCAAACTGTATTCTCGCGAGGCAATCACTGGATTTTCAAAACTTCGAAAAAATATTGCAAGCATATCATATGCTTCTGCAACAGTGTAAGACATTATTTAACAAAAAAAGGTTTTTTGATAATTAAACACTAAAATCTTAGCATAAGATTGTTCAACGGCAAAATGTTGACAGATTTCATCATCTCCTTGACAGATTTGCCATTTATTTTGTATTTATAGCCTTCTTGATATTGAAAAAATATGCATTTATTACGCTCGTAATCTTATAAACACATTTTTATTCATAACTTTTGTTTAAAATACACTAGACACTTCCGGTTTGCGGCATTCTTTTCTAAATCTATTGCAGAATAAGACACTTTATTAAAAAATATGTCATTACATTTAAAATTTTTAAGAAATCATCAATAATTGGTGACAATTACAAAAAGCGACATCTGGTGGTTTGTTGAGGAATTTGCCAGAATATTTAAAATCGTATTCTTATTCTACCTTGAATTACCTATCAAACGATCAAAAGTTTATTTGAATCGGATAAGACAAACCGAAGTTAAGGTGATTTTTGTATACCGTTTTTCTTTTGTTTTTGTTGTCGTTGTTTGAAGAGTTAGAACAAAAAGTGTTATACAAAAGTTTTAGGTATTGACTGGGATATGCAGAATACTTTAAAAAATACCTACGTTTGTATTTGACTTCTTCAAGAAAAATGAGTTTTTAAATTTTCAATCTGTATAACGCCACCTAGCGGCCATTTTAGGAACTTGAAACTATTTTAGTTGAATTTTTCTTGACTGCTTTACACAAGATAGTTTTTTTCCTAAAACTGTGGGACCAATAGTTTCTGAGATAAAGCCGGTCGATAGGCTTAATGGGACACCCGGTATATTGGGGTTAGAAAATTGTATTATATAGTGTTAGTTTATTGTAATGACATAGTGGTTTCATGAGTTTTTGTGGGTTTTCCTCATGAATTATATTGAGAATATTGAAAAAAAGAACAACTTTTGTTGTCTATTTCATAATCTCCAATATGAGTAGATGCACCATTATTTATTTTCCCACGAAATAAAATCAATTGATCGAATTTCATTTCACCAATTTATAGTAATTGAAAATCATTCATTCAAAACGATTAGATAACCACAAAATTGAATTCGAAGTTTTTATTATTTTCACTCAGTAAATGTGAATACTGATCAGTTTTATTCAAAAAAAATGAATTCAAGACATAATTGTGTATTGATAGGAAAATAAGTTATTTTTAATGTCAATATCTGTGATTGTTTGTTGATGTTGTTATATAATAAATCATTCTTCAAGTTATTATTCTTTATAAGAATTTCATTATCAATAAATTTCATACTCAGTATATTGTTTAGGTTCATGGTTCATTAAATAAAAATATTGAAGTTCATTTATCAACTTCAAGTGCTGATTTTGAAACATAAATGGACGGCTTTTGAGTTGGTTCCAAAAAACGTTATAACGTCCGACGATCGTAACACTAGACATATCCATATTCGGGCGGTTGGTCATTCAGTCATTTCCTTTCAACTATTACATATTGACGTCACTATCAACTCTGTGTGAAAGCCCGGGTATTTTTTTAGGTGCACTTTGAAAATGTTGGTACCCTGCAATGTTTTCAGGTTTGGAGGTAGCCAGTTGGAAAAATAGCCTGGGAAATAGCCTCCAGTGGCTCCAGCATAAAAAAACTTACTAAACAGCTTTTTCCTTCCTCATCAACCTACTCTAATAATGCATTTGTAATTAAATGTTTGTACAAGATTCTTATTTTTTAATGATATATTTTTTCTGGAGATTTTTTCTTATTTGCTACATCACTTTCTCTGTGGTACAAAACTTGAATATTTTTCGTGAATTTGATGAAACATTTTTTGAAATGAGCCTGTATAAAGAGACATTTGTATCTGGACAAATTTGAATAATAATTATCCCTTCTACAAGAAAACTGATGTATTTGAAACATAAGAACAAGAATTCCAACTTCATTCAGGGGCTCCTTTAGGGGCCTGCCCATTTTTTTAAATAAAAAGCTTTTTTCTGCAACCGACACAAAAGTCGTCCATTTTGATACCAAAATTAGCTTTTAAATTGACGTTTCTATTACTGACACAAAAATAGGTATGTTGCTAGGCAACATATTTAGTTCCTAGGAGCTAAAGTTGAATTTTAGTTCTTAGGAGCTAAAGTTGAACTTCAGCTCCTAGGAACTAAAAGGATGTACTGGACGTCATCAAGAATAAACAACATTGTGACGGTTGGTTATTTGTGTTGAGACGCATACCAGATTTGTTTCCGATTTCAGCAGATTTGGCATTTCATACCCATGCTGGAGATATAAATACAACTTATTATAGTTTAGTATTGGAATTATAAACATCTCAGCTAAGTATTTTTGTTTGATCAGGGAAGCCTTCAAGATTCAAATACTTGCTTGATCTGTATTTCATTCGTTATTCTCGGGATGGATAACTTGTTTTTGAATAATCACGGCAAGCAATAGTAGATTGTTTTATTAGGATCAAAAGTGACACTTTGTTTGACAAGCGAATTTTGCATTTGCGAGGCGGAGCGTTTAGCGAAGCCGAGCGAAAGCAAAATTTGCGAGTCGAACAAAATCACTTTTGATCCGAATGAAACATGCTATTTTTTCTGCAACCGAAACAAATAACTCAAATAAATTTGTGAAGTTACCACCAATACCGTGCCATATGTATGCAATGCAACAAATATTGAAAAATAATCCGTGTGGTGAGCATTCTACCTGCATCAACAGCAGGTTCATTCAATTTTCAAGGATGTTCGAATTGTAGTTTCAATATGAATACAATCACAGAGTGACATATTTGTGTATGGACCAGGTGTTCTAATGGCAAATACCGCGTCAGTGCCAGCTATAGATACAAGATTTGGAAAATGTTAGGTTAGTGAGCACATCAACAATAAGAAGAGCAATTATTTTTTCCTCCCCGTAATACAATGTTTGTCGCTTGATAATCAAATGAAGGTTAACAATATCGTTGTTTGAGACAGAAAACTATTGCTTGCCGTGATTATCCAAAAACAAGTTATCCATCCCGAGAATAACGAATGAAATACAGATCAAGCAAGTATTTGAATCTTGAAGGCTTCCCTGATCAAAACAAAAATACTCAACTGGGATGTTAATAATTCCAATACTAAACTATAATAAGATGTATTTATATCTCCAGCATGGGTATGAAATGCCAAATCTGCTGAAATCGGGAACAAATCAGGTATGCCTCTCAACCCAAATAACCAACCGTCACAATGTTGTTTATTCTTGATGACGTCCAGTAGATCCTTTTTAGTTCCTAGGAGCTAAAGTTCAACTTTAGCTCCTAGGAACTAAAATTCAACTTTAGCTCCTGGGAACTAAATATGTTGCCTAGCAACATACCTATTTTTGTGTCAGTAATAGAAACGTCAGTTTAAGAGCTAATTTTGGTATCAAAATGGACGACTTTTGTGTCGGTTGCAGAAAATAGTTCTTTGTCTCAAACAACGATATTGTTCAGCTTCATTTGATTATCAAGTCCAACACAGTGTAGTATGGAGAGGCTTAAATAATCACTATTATCATTGTTGATATGCTCACTAACCTAACATTTTCCACGTCTTGTTCCCATAGCTGGCACTGTCGCGGTATTTGCCTTTAGAGGACTTGGTCCATACACAAATATGTCACTCTGTGGTTGTATTTTTATTGAAACTACAATTCGAACATCCTTGAAAACCTGACCTGCTGTTAATGCAGGTAAAATATTCTTAGCACATGGATTATTTGTCAATATTTGTTGCATTGCATACATTATGGCACGGCATTGGTGATTACTTCACATGTTTATTTGAGTTAATTGTTTCGGTTGCAGAAAAAATAGCATGTTTGATTCGGATCAAAAGTGACTTTGTTCGACTCGCAAATTTTGCTTTCGCTCGGCTTCGCTAAACGCTCCGCCTCGCAAATGCAAAATTCGCTTGTCAAACAAAGTGTCACTTTTGATCCTAATAAAACAATCTACTATTATTTAACTTGCATTGTATGTTTGTATGGATGTATGGATGTATGTATGTATGTTCGGGTGGAATCTTTGAACTCAATTTTGAAGTAGAAATCTTCAACCGATTGAGCTGAAATTTTTTATACACGTTCAGTTTGGATGACAATGCACCATAAGGTGTCTCACGTTATTCTAAATCCAATATGGCGGACTATCCAAGATGGCGGAATAGCTATTTTTGATATACTTTTACAATATGGGTATCAAATGAAAAGACGCGTTGAGAGTAACTCGAAAAATGATGTGACGTCATTCTAAATCGAATATGGCGGACCATCCAAGATGGCGGAATGGTCATTTTTATTCTACTTCTACAATATGGGTATCAAATGAAAAGGCTCGTTGAGAGTAATTCGAAAAATAATGTGACGTTATTCTAAATCCAATATGGCGGACCATCCAAGATGGCGGAATAGCTATTTTTGATATATTCTCACAATATGGGTATCAAATGAAATGGCTCGTTGAGAGTAACTCGAAAAATGATGTGACGTCATTCTAAATCGAATATGGCGGACCATCCAAGATGGCGGAATGGTCATTTTTATTCTACTTCTACAATATGGGTATCAAATGAAAAGGCTCGTTGATAGTAATTCGAAAAATAATGTGACGTTATTCTAAATCCAATATGGCGGACCATCCAAGATGGGGGAATAGCTATTTTTGATATACTCTCACAATATGGGTATCAAATGAAAAGGCTCGTTGAGAGTAACTTGAAAAATGATGTGACGTCATTATAAGTCCAAGATGGCGGAATGGTCATTTTCAATATACTTCTACAAAATGGGTATCAAATGAAAAGGCTCGTTGAGAGTAAATCGAAAAATCCAGCTAGCAATAACTAAAAATTAAAAAATAAATCAAAAGTAAAAAAACTTTTTAATGAAAAGCTTTTATTTAAACACTCTTAAAAGAAGATAATAGAATTTTTCTTGATAATTTTAACTATCAAACTCATAACCTCACTGTACACAATTTATATGATCATAAAAGCTTGTCGCAATGATCAATATTTAATTAAATTGTAATTTCAAAAATTTTATCACAGCTGATTTTACATAATTAGATAATTACTAGTTCATTCACACAAGTGAATCGCGAGACAAACTTTTATGATCATATAAATTGTGTATAATGAGGTTATAAGTTGAGAGTTAAAATTATAAAGAGAATTTTTTTTTCTATTTAGAGCTTTTAAATAATAGCTTTTCATAAAAAAGTTTTTTTTACTTTTAATATATTATGTTCATTTAAAGAGGTCATAGGAAAGCACACGTAACATTTTTAGTGTAGATAATATAAAAATGAGAATAATTATGAAAGCAGTTAGCTATGCATGAGAACAATTTCATTTTAAATTTCACTCACCTCCAAATGGTTGACAGTAGTTTGCTGGATCAACAAACGACCTTGCAGGTAGTGATGATACCAAAATCGGATTCATGAATATGCTATCTAAATATTTCTGAAAATTAATAATACTAATCTTCATAGGTATACATTTACACACATTGAATTAGGCTGTGACTTCTAGTGTTTTGGTATCAAATATTAGAATGATAGGTAATAATTGAATTAAACAAAATTGTAATATAATATTTTGAATGCCTTAGGTACACAATAATTAGGAATGATCATACTAACAGTTCAGCAACACAGGAAAATGAAAGTAAAAGCTTTGATTTCATTAGATGTCATCAAAAAAGAGTATAGAACAAACACATTTGGTTCCTATAAAGAATGAAGAGGAAAAAAACACATGACCCTACCATTTTTTGTAGATAATTAATCTTGGGATGAATCATAATTAAAACTAAACTAGGGGAAGATGAATTGCCTGCTCCAACTAAGCAAGTAAGTAATGAAATGATCATACAACAGTTCAGCAACACATGAAAATAAAAGTAAAAGCTATGCATTCATCAGATGTCATCAGAAAAGAGTACAGAACAAACAAATTTGGTTCCTTTAAAGAATAAAGAGGGAAAAACACATGACCCTACCATTTTTTGTAGATAATTGATCTTGGGATAAATCATAATTGAAACTAAACCAGGGAAAGATGAATTGCCTGCTCCAACTAAGCAAGTAAATAATAAAATGTACTCATCAGAATCTTCAATTTTTCTCATGATGTACCTGATTGGTAAATGATAAAGTTTAAGGTTTCTCTGTAAATAACTTTAAAAATACCAATTATTCATGATAAGTGGTGATTACAATAAAATGTTTTGAATAATGTACAGACCTGGGTAGGTATAGTTCAACATTATTAACAAGGGTTATCTCTGTTATCAGGTAATATCTTCACCAAATAAGGATACCTACCTGCAAATTTTGCTGTCGTTCACCAATAAAATAGGGGTCCATATTACCAATAATCCTCTTTGGAGGAAACTCGAGGGGAATTCCAGAGGACTGCAAAACATTGTGCAATTTGCGAAAATCATTATATCTCTTGTTGATTCGCCAGGTATGATCTGAGAAAGGTCCTCTGTATACTCTCACAATAAACTCCTAGGGATAAACCAGAGGGTAATGATTTATTAGTTGAAGGAAAGTGTATTTACGTACTGTGTGCCCATCGACATTTTTCCAATTTTCAATCGTACATTTCAAAGGCTCGGTGTCGTCTAGCAGAACTTTATTAGTGGTTCGTCGCTCGAATATAGCCATTGAATTGGGAACATTTGCTCACATTCGTTGAAAACACCCATTAAGACAGATTAAATATATTTATTTGCTGAATTGTCTTTCCAGAACATCACTCACTAGTATAGAAACAATAATTTAGTTCAATTAGTTGTCTTTAGACACCGATTCTGACACAGAACCACAGAAACCACAGATGCCAGTGATGACTGCTGTCAATTGTATCTGACATCTGACTGATCTGGAGGCCATCGTTGTTTGTCCTTATTTATCACATATAATTAATCAAGAATAGATATACAGGACAGGAGTGCATTGAGTAAGCCATGATGTTTATAACAATGTTTATAATGGTGTTTGCACTGGTACGCTTCAAACTTTGGATATCGCAGAAGGTTCTTGTTACATCTCATTCTAATAGATGTCACTGTAAGAATTTTTTTAAATGGAAATAGTTGAAGGAAAGTGGGCACAATCATGAGCCGGCTGTGGCACAATCAATATTATAAGTTGAAAATGAAGGGAATCGAATCTATAGCGTTTCGAAATCAGTATATTACACTCGATATTTTGAAAATGTCAGATATGAAGCTGGATCCGTGTAGAGTACCTTGATGGAAATTGACTTTAAAGTCATCTTAACAGAGGTCTATTAACTTCTATAGAGTTGAATAGCCTTGGGTACGGACAGATCCTCGTCTCCTCTCACTCTAAAGTGTTTGTGTTTTTTAGGTTATATTGAGGTCATTGGCGTATCATACGTAATTTCCATATGGAATTCCTGATTCACCAAGATATAGTTGAACAATTTTTTAGTTTTAGAATTCACTACTCCAGCATAATCTTTGCGAGGTAGGGAACATATAATTTGTCCTAAAAGCTTAATATATTTCACCAAAAGGAGACTGCTCTTAGACTGTAAACCACTAAACCAGGGTTGACTGAATTGTCTGAATGAATTCTGATTTAAAGCTGAGCAGTAGTTTGACTATGAGCTGAATGAGCTGAGACTTATGATTGAGAAATGGTGAAAACCTCGATGTGGGTATCTGAACTATTATACTCATGTCATATGTGCTAAATATATTTTCGGAAATCCAACTCGGAGAAAAATATTTATGGAGTGACTAATTCTATGACGAAAAGTTGGCTTACATATGATTTTTCCGTCTCCCTTAAATAAAAAGTAATTTCCAAATAATTTATTGATGAAAAAGTAACAAAGAAGTATAGGTATACGTTGCACACCTTTAAGTGAAATATTAACAATAATTTTCCCGTAACGGTGCCACTGGTAGAGAAAATGAAAATTTTTTTACGTCAGAAAATGCACCTTGATGCATAAAAGACGTGTACCTACGGAATTTCATACAGATGTATACAATATTGTCTTAGTTATCATCAAAAAACTGAATAGTTTTCAAAACTTATCACCCTGTATCTCGGTAGTTGAGACCTTTAGGACATACGTCACTTGAAGTGAGATGTGGGGGCCAAAGCAGATTTCGTGATATTTCCATAAAAAACTTCAGGGGCCCAAAATTTGGTTCGAAATATTTTGCTATTTTGTGAGAAATTGCTGCACATACACATACCCTTCAGCGATATTCGTAGATTTCCAAACAAGAATGTCTCCTCCAGAATTTGCAAGTAAACTTGCCGACGTTCTTCTGAAACTATGCCCGGCATAATTTATGACATCAGGCATTCTCGAAAATTCTGCAATTTGATGACCGATGACCGATGACCGGACCTGCTTCTCTGATTTGCAACAGAACATCACATATCAATCGAAGTAAATTCATATCAGAAAATAAATATCATTAGATGAATTACATTGAATCTGAGACATACCTGAATAATATATTCAACGTCCGTAACTGATGGATTGCTATACATCCGCTTTCTTTCCGAATAGTGGTTTTTCCAGTAGGCATCTTCCACATTTTCAATTACGTGGGTTATATTAAGAACCTTGCATGCCAAACAATGTGTGCTGTTTCGGATCTAAAACTATATAAGGATCAATTTCAAATATAAATCGTGAGACCAACATAGAATATGAATCTATGAAGAGTCTGGATATACAACATTCGTAACTGAAACGCGATATATTTTTATAATTCATCAATTCAACAACTATCTCAATGAAGACGAGGTAGGCAGATGAACAACAATTTTCTCTGCAATGAAGAACACTGTATATACCTAACCCACCATGCGCCTACCTCCTTTGCAGAGAGGGTTTATGAACGCCGAGTTGATACTCTCCCCTCGTAAGGGTACCTGTCGTGTTTCCATAGAGACATAAAGCTGAATATCTGTCTATCTGTCTGCATGAGAGTCTGGAAAGGTAATCAATATATCGCCTTCCGTACGAATATAATGATATGAATTCTGTAAAGTATACTCTGGTCAGTTCTCTTTGCGGATCTTCTGTTCGGTCCGTATTTACTGGATGGTTTTCTCCGATTGAGTGGCAAGTATCAAACACTGCTTCTTGGATCTGAAACTAAACATCACATTTGAATTGAAGTTCATTTGAATCAGAAAATATCATGAGAGGAAATACATATATGTTGAATCTGAGACATATACCTGAATGATATTTTCAACGTCCGTATAACTAGATTGCTACATATCCGCTTTCTTTCCGTATAGTGGTTTTTCCAGTAGGCATCTTCCACATGTTTAATAACGTGGGTTAGGTATATAAGGACCTTGAAGGCCAAACAATGTGCTGCTTAGATCTAAAACTAAGTATCTATCAATTTCAAATTTGAATCGTGAGACCTACATAGAATATGAATCTATGAAAAGTCTGGATATTGTTTTCAACATTCATAACTGGAACGCGATATATTTTTGTAATTCATCAATTCATCAACTATCTCAATGAAGACGAGTCAGGTAGATAAACAACGATTTTCTCTGCAATGAAGAACACTGTATATACCTAACCCACCATGCGTCTACCTCCTTTGCAGAGAGGGTTTATAAACGCCGAGTTGATACTCTCCCCTCGTAAGGGTACCTGTCGTGTTTCCATAGAGACATAAAGCTGAATATCTGTCTACCTGTCTGCATGAGAATCTGGAAAGGTAATCAATATATCGCCTTCCGTACGAATATAATGATCTGAATTCTGTAAAGTGTAAAGTATACTCTGGTCAGTTTTCTTTGCGGATCTTCTGTTCGGTCCGTATTTACTGGATGGTTTTCTCCGATTGAGTGGCAAGTATCAAACACTGCTTCTTGGATCTGCAACTAATCATCACATTCAAATCGAAGTACATTTGAATCAGAAAATATCATCAGAGGGAATACATAGATGTTGAATCTGAGACATACCTGAATGATATTTTCAACGTCCGTAACTAGATTGCTACATATGCGTAAAGTGGCTTTTCCAGTAGGCATCTTCCACATGTTCAATAACGTGGGTTATATCAAGGACCTTAAATCCCAAACAATGTGCTGCTCAGATCTAGAACTAAGTATCAATTTCAAATTTGAATCGTGAGACCTACATACAAATATGAATCTATAAAAAGTCTGGATATTGTTTTCAACATTCATAACTGGAACGCAATATATTTTTGTAATTCATCAATTCATCAACTATCTCAATGAAGACGAGACAGGCAGAGATAAACAACAATTTTCTCTGCAATGAAGAACACTGTATATACCTTACCCACCATGCGCCTATACCTCCTTTGCAGAGAGGGTTTATAAACGCCGAGTTGATAAACGCCGAGTTGATAAACGCCGAGTTGATACTCTCCCCTCGTGAGGGTACCTGCCGTGTTTCCATAGACTTCTCAATGAAGACGAGACAGGTAGATGAATAACAATTTTCTCTGCAATGAAGAACACTGTACATACCTAACCCACCATGCGTCTGCCTCCTTTGCAGAGAGGGTTCATAAACGCCGAGTTGATACTCTCCCCTCGTAAGGGTACCTGCCGTGTGTCCATAGAGACATGAAGGTGAATATCTGTCTTATCTGTCTTATCTGTTTTCTTGAGAATCTGGAAAGGATATCAATATATCGCTTATCCAGGAATGCGGGCTGGATATGAATATAATATACCATTTCGAGACAAATTTCCAATCTGAGTATATGGATGATAATAAGAGTTTGACAATTCGTGTGTGACCATTTCAAAGAAATTTTGAATGCTTCAAAAATTTCTCTGTGAAAATTGGCAGTTGCGGTACCTAGCCTAGCACAGTCAGCGATACGGATTGACAAATCTTTTTCGGGTTTGTTCTAATCGCATACATTTCTCTCAAAAAATATACGTGTATGTATATGAAAATGAATCAGAGGAGTACCTACTCTAAGATTTCTAGATGTATCGAGTGGTATCGGTTCAAAATACCTATCAGATTATACTAACACTCATAATAAAAAAATAAAAAAAAACTCACCAGCGTGAAAAAGGTAAAGAATGATTTCTGTAATTCCATTGTTTGAAATTTTCGATTAATAATTCCTTTCGAGTATTTTTCAATGTCGATCACAAAATTCGACCGTACGTGATGACATCTAATAGGAAACTGTCTTGATTTACCACCTGGAATGCATGACTAATGAGTTGAATCATGCTGCTAACCGACACGGATATACTGACAGTATTATTTTCGAAAGTCTAATGATTTTAAAAAAATCAACCTAGGCTGAAAATATAATCTTTCCCAAAATATCTAGATATGTTTTGTTAACTGAAAAAAAGAGGAAAACAATGAACAATGTGGTCTACTTTTCATAAGCGCGCATCCAAATTGACATTTGGTATTATAATATTATCATGTTTATTTCGACAGGAACAGAATATACAATGGAAGAAATAATGATAGCAAGTTAACATTAGGTAAATAAACATTAGAAAATCCACAGAAGCAGCAAATGCTGCTTGTACGTAGTGAAAAAGTATGAAATTCGTTTGACGAGCTATTATTGAAAATACTATAAGATCAATAATTTTGGAATATACAGGGTGTTTCAGTTTTTTATAGCAGGACTTTAACAGCTTGAAGAAGATATTTTTTTAAGATGAAAATCTCATACAAACATATATGCGTGGGAGCTTCGTTTCCGATTTACAGGGTGTCAAAGTTTCAGACTTTTTTTATGTTTTGTTTTTTCTAGTTTTAGTTATAATGGTGTTCAAAAAATTCAATTTAATTTTGCAACTGAATTTCATTTGGTATGGACGCTTTCAGTCATTCCATTTTCCAATAAAATGTTTAAGAAATGTCAAATAAGTGTGTTTGAGAAATAATGGTTTACTGTAATTTATTTTTGGCATTCATCTCGAGATCCATACAGTTTTCGAAAAAATTACATGGATGCAAAAAGTTTCCAAATTGAAAAGACAATCTGAATCTTTGTCCCATTGAAAGCCGAGACGGCACGCAAAAAAGTTCTACAGGGTTAAATTGGGTACGACCCCTGAACGTCTATCACCCTGTAGGTATTCAAAAACGCTCAATAGCCTCAAATATTGAGTTTTTGAAGTGTATCAGGTGTACCAAATTGCAATTAATTATTCCGAAAATTGTAGGAGAAAATTCAAAAAACATTAAAAAAATCTGAAACTTTGACACCCTGTGAATGGGAAACGAAGCTACCACGCATATATGTTTGTAAGAGATTTTCATCTTAAAAAAATTTCTTCTTCAAGCTGTTAAAGTCTTGCCACAAAAAACTGAAACACCCTGTACAGTTTTCAACACACTAAATGGACCACTCATAATTTGACTCTATTTCGAAGACCTGTATTTTTTGAAAAAATTGACCGATCTTCATGCGGTCTTCGATATCAGATGATGATGTTTCATTGGCTATCATTGACCATATCAGGAAACAAGTTTGAATTGAAAATTTTCATCCTGTATTTATATAAGAGGTGAATTTTCGAAAACGTCTCGAGTTAATAGTCTTATATTAATAATGAATATCGAGAAGGCCGTTTCTGAATATACTGAATCGATGGGCCATGGTTTTAGTCACCAATTTTGACTGAAATGAGATTTTGTCCTATTTTATTATCATCCTGTATATTCCAGAAAAATTCTTTTTTCGTCTTTCATTGTCCTCCACAAAAAATGGGAAAAGTTCTTCCCAATAGTCAGCTTCAGTGGAGTTCTATAGAAAAAGTTCAAGAAATGCAAGACTTTCGAAAAAAAATCGAATTTTTGGTCCAATGGCCAATTGAGGAGAAACCACGAAAATGTCCCGAGATGAGGTCCCAGTGTATCATAATATGACTGACTTTTGATCAGAAAAAAATTTCTCGAGTTCTGGCAGCATTCGAAATGTAGACCATAGAGTGTAATGGTTCCACTTTACACCGTGTGTAAGCTTTCTTCTGCGGACTTTTTCAGAGTGTTCTAGCTCTCTTTGAAGCCGATGAAATATCATATCTGATATCGAAAACCGCATGAAGATCGGTAATTGTTTTCAAAAAATACAGGTCTTCGAAATAGAGTCAATTTATGAGTGATCCATTTAGTGTGTTGAGAAATGTAAAACTAAGTAGGTACAAAAATTCAAGAGTGTGAAATATTTATATACAAATCAAACTGGATAGATATAAAAATAAATGAAATGAAAGAACTCCGGAGTTAATCACAAAAACTTCGGAGACGTATAATATAATATATTGTACAGGGTGGGCCACCAGTAACGCCTCGGTCTCTAGAAGGCTAACCACTTTTCTTCTTGGAATTCTTCCTCTCTAGGAAGTTGCATGTCAACATAGGCTACCATTCAAAATTATTTCGAAACATACAGGGTGTCCCCAAAAACCATAAAACACTGAAGTTAAACTTTTTTCTATCGAACACCCTATATATTATTTCATTTTGAGATTCTCCCTGGTGAGCTGATTTCAACAATCCATCATACTTGGGATCTAGCAGTTATAATTACTGAAATATAGGGTGTGAAAAATCGAGATTTTCCAAGTACAAGAATTTTTTGTGTCGAAACTATTCATAATTGGTCAAAACGGCTATGTCCCTATCTCAACTTTTGATTAACTATCTACTGATATTTAATTGGGACATATACCGGGTGATCAAGAATATGAATTCTGCACCACCCTGTATTTGTTTCAATTAAATGTCAGTAGATAGTTGATCAAAAGTTGGGATAGGGACATGTGAGCCGTTTTGACCAATAATGAATAGTTTCGACAAAAAAAATTCCTAAAGTTGAAAAATGTCGATTTTTCACACCCTATATCTCTGTAATCATTTCCGCTAGACCCCAAGTGTCATACATCGATGAAATCAGCTCTTCAGAGAGAATCTGAAGATGCAATAAAATACAGGGTGTTCCATTTAAAATAACAAAGTTGTTGCTTATTTTCGATAGAAGCGGCAACGCCGCAGAGCTGAAAATATTTTAGATCGATAGATCAAGAGCAATTACTTGAGTAACCAAATTTTCAGAATGATCTAATGTCCCGTTCTCCGTAAACGTCTAAGGTGCCATCTACCGTGACCCACCCTGTATATATATGTATATAAAATTACTCACCATACTAGAATAAATAATTTCGGAATATGAATCAACGTACAAAAATTCTAGAGTGTAAAATACCTAATTAATTTGTGTGTGTGAAAATGTATAATGAACACACTAAAATAACTGAAATAATTGACAAATTATTCTACGGAACAAAATCCATCGATAGTTAACCTAATTTGGCTCTAAATGAGTTGAAAATTGAGTACTGGTTATTATATTTTTGATAAAATTTGATTTTTTGAATAACGAGTTCAATAAAAATACTGTTTTTCAAATTGGATGCGCATTGTTAAAAAATAAGTTTTTTGTTTTGCCTGAGGACGGATCTGGATTCTAAATTCGATTCATATTCAGTTTTGATGAGAAATATGAGTTGAATATACCTACCAAGTATGAATCGATTATATACAGTGGTTCGAAAGTTATGACCTGACCATATAGATAAAGATTTTGCCAAAATCAAGATTACGAGTTCTGTGATATATATCACAGTTATTGAAGATGGTAAATTCTTAGAAGATACAGTTTCGAACAGGAAGCACGGAAATCAGAAGAAAATATTCCTTGATCGGAGAAAATACAACAAACAGTACGAAACATACAGGGTATGTCACGACGAGCTTACACTATATATCTATATCGAGAATCAGTCGGGAGAAATCCATGAAAATATGCATATAATCAGAATTCTGAATCTTGAACCACCCTGTATCTGTTCCGATTAAATATCAGTGAATAGTGAAACAAAAATTGAGATAGGGACATGTGAGCCGTTTTGATCGATAATGAATATTTTCGACACAAAAAAATCCTAAAGGTGAAAAATATCGATTTTGAATACCCTATATCTCTGTAATCATTTTCGATAGACCTCAAGTATGATATATCGATGAAATCAGCTCTTCAGGGAGAATCTTAAAATGCGATGAAATACAGGGTGTTCCGTTCGAAATATCAATGTTGCTACTACTTTCTAGTAGAAGCGACAACACTGCATTGTCGAACATATCTTAAATGAAAAGAGCGTATACCAAAATATGAGCATGCACATTTTCATGGATTTCTTCCGACTGATTCTCGATTTAAAGATAGTGTAAGCTCGTCGTGACATACTCTGTATAGGGTAATGAAGTTAAATGAATACAGAGAAATATGAGTAAAAATTGAGAGAATTTCTCTGCACTCACCAGCGAGAAAAAAGTGAGGCTTTGATGAAACAACACGAAACACTAGAACAACACACGATCCCGATATTATTATTATTATTGAATCGAATGAGGAATACAAAAACACTATATACGAATCAATACGATCACTCAGTTTTTAGGGCACACTCAGTTTGGAACGATAAATAATTCCTTTCGCGTATTTTTCGATGTCGATCACAAAATTCGACCGTTCGTGATGACATCTAATATAAGACTGTCTTGATTTACCACCTGGTCCCGAATGAATGACTAATAAGTTGAATCATGCTGATAACCGATTATACTTCCGAACAAATGATTTATCTGTGACTAATGCTGATGATTAAATTATACGGGGGGAAATCTATGACTGATGATGATGAAATTATACGGGGGGAAAATATATAATTCACGAAATACATATAAGATGAAGTATTGATCACGGATATACTCTGACAGTATTACTTTCGAAAGTCTAATGATTGAACACAGGCTGAAAATATAATCTGCTCTAAAATCTCTAGATATGTTTTGATAACTGGAACGAGTAGGAGAATAATGAACAATGTGGCCTACTTTTTATAAGCGCGCATCAAATTCGACATTTGTGTATGTGAAAATGAGAAATACATGAGAATATGCATGCTCATATTTCAGAATACGCACTCTCTTCATTTAAAATGATTTCAGCAATGCAGTGTTGCCGTTTCTATCAAAAAGTAGCAACAACTTTGTTATATCAAATATATAGAATACCCTGTATTCCATTCAGATTCTCCCTGGAGAGCTGATTTCATCAATACATCAAACTAGGGGTCAATCGGGAATGATAACAGTAGAGATATGGGGTGTTCAAAATCGAGATTTTTCAACTTCAGGATTTGTTTGTGCCGAAACTATTCATTATCGGCCAAAACGGCTCACATGTCCCTATCTCAACTTTTCATTCACTATTTAGTGATATTCAATCGGAACAGATACAGGGTGATCAGAATTCTGAATATCTTGAACCAGCCAAAACACCTAACCCCTTGCCCCTCGCCCCTCGCCAGACATCAATGTGCTTTACTTGTAAAAGGAAACAAATCGCTTTCAATTGTGAAGAAATGACGAGAACCAACTAAGAAATACGCCTCTTTTTTCCATACATTTCTAATTTCGACCTCAGTTTTTGATGGTTGACGCAGTCGAAAGCTCGACTATAAGATCACAAAGAATTACCGCTGTACATTCACCTTAATCAACGTATTCCATGGTTTCGTCAGCGTACATACATTTTTTGTAGGTACGCTGCTTTTGTTCAGTAATGATAACATAGCTATGTTCGTGGATTTTTCAGGACGAAATCCATGCTGCCTTTTACTCAAGACAGAATGTTTATCAAGAAACGAATTAAGACGTTCCAAAAAGGCATATTCGAAAACTTTCCACAAGGGACTGCTACAGGATGAACAAGTGTCAAGTACTTCTCCTCCCTAAGGAGGAAAAGTACGACGTTGCTTCCTACATTGAGGCAAGGAAATGTTTTTCCGCTCTAGCGCATTGTAAAAATTGTAAGGTGATGGGCACAATGAAAAAGTATACGTGATTTTTTATCATTTTTACCACGCATATTTTGCTCAATTTACCGATTTTCCAGTTCGGTTTCTTCATGTTTACTTTACATGTTTTGAGTTTATCTTCATCTGTTGGAAAGCTTACAAATTGAAATTTGCCATCTAACTGATTGGCACAGCCTAACACAGTACATTTCGCCATTTTTTTAAAAAGAGAATAGGAAAATATCGTATTCAGTAAATAATATCCTTATTTGATAGTAAAATGTTTTTATTTTCTTGAATTTTATAATCATTAACATTCAGAAATCATTTGACACTGTCAATATTTTCTTTTTTCAACAATATACAAAGATTATTGGGAACGAATAATAAAATATCATTACAAGATTACTAGTTCACTTGGAGAAAGTTGTTTTGCTATGCAAAATATTTCTAGAAAATATTCTTTCAGTTAAATATTTACCAGCACACTATATTCATTTCATTTTTTACTTCTCTTCAGTTCGGCTATTCATAAAAGCGTGTTTCTTTAGTTTTTCAAGATACCTACTATTCATTTTATATTCGTTTTCAGCTCGGCAATTTATCTCTTCAGTTTTTCAAACTACTATTTATGTTCTACTTCTTCTTAATTCGAAGTATCTACGAACGCGTGTTCAATTGATTTTTCAAACAAAAATCAATAGAAATATTCCTTTAGTTGGAGCTTTTTTATATGAAAAATCCATAGCCCATTATTCAAATTCAATGTTTTAAACAAAAAATTCTTGAACTTGGAAAATCTCGATTTTTCACACCCTATATTTCAGTAATTATAACTGCTAGACCCCAAGTATGATGGGTCTTTGAAATCAGCTCATTAGGGAGAATCTCAAAATGAAATAATATATAGGGTGTTCGATAGAAAAAAGTTCAACTTCAGTGTTTTATGGTTTTTGGGGACACCCTGTATGTTTCGAAATAATTTTAAATGGTAGCCTATGTTGACATGCAACTTCCTAGAGAGGAAGAATTCCAAGAAGATAAGTGGTTAGCCTTCTAGAGACCAAGGAGTTACTGGTAGCCCACCCTGCTGTATATCCATTTTGGAACATGAGAGTATCGAATATTAGTAAGTTTCCAGACCACCCATGAGGCACCCATGGCTGGTTACTTGTTTTTAGTGGGTGTTCGCCAATAGCCCTATCGTCCCACATTTGAAATAATGATATAAAATTAAACTAAATCAGAGTTCTCAACAAAATGAAATATGAATATAACATTAAACTTGATAAAAATTCTCAACAAGATTGAATAAAAATAAAACATTGAACTTGATGAAAATTATCAGTAGTATATGGAACTTCAAGATATGTATGTAACAATATGAATAAGATAAGTACTATGGAAATGCCAATAATTCTAAATTTTTGATTGGTAGAGTTACTCTATGTAAGATACACGTATATTCGAGATTATATACAAGCAGGTAACTTACTCAATTGAACATTGTTCTGATTATTGGTTTAAAATCATACGAAGAAAATAATCAACAAAATAAAATATGAAAACATTGAACGTAATGAAAATTCTCAGCAAATAAATGGTATATTCTGAAAGTTTTTTGTGGAATAAGAAATAGGTACCTACAGTTCTACAGTTTCAATTTACATGTCACATCATTTTCCTACACTTTACACAATTTCACTACACATGTCACATCACTTTCCTAAACTTCATACTTTGGTTATGATAATCACAATATTATTCACAACACACCGCTTATTAGTTTTCGTAACTGTTATACACGAATACTAATACACGATGATATATCACTAGTCACTATCGGACTCTTCATGACTTGAATCTTCATTTACCCTAATGATCACTGGATACTGTCCCGATGGTGGTTAAAACTGACTCGCTAAATTGCGGTGATTGTTTATTTTTTCTCAAATAATTCTGCCGTCATATCCTCGTGATAATCGGCAGAGGATTGCTTGATATTTTTGACAGACAACAACAATGCATTGTCAACAAATCCATTTTCATTGCCGACGTGGAAGATAATTCTTTTGCCTCTCGAACTCGGATTAATCACATTGCAGCTTTTTCTATCATATGCCCAACAACGTCATGAGTGTCGAACCACGTTTCATCTAGATTATAGGACTATTCGTTTCACGGTATTCCTTTATTTCAAGTAGATATTCTTGCCGACGGTCTACGATGGGTCTTTTGATTCCATAATCACCATCTTTTTGTCTAATTTCTTATCACTGAACCCGAAATCTAGTAAAACATTTCGCAACGTACTTAACGATTTGTAATTATAATCCGCGTATTCATTCAACTTATCCCTGATATCTGGCAATGTTGGCACCTTATTCTCATTATGAAATCTATATACAATTCGACGAATTACTTCTATCGAAGCATCATCAAGCTTCTTGAGTTTTTCGCTCAACTTCATGATCTACAACACCTCCGGTTCTAATAACTCTGTATATGTAACTTATTTTAGTTGATTCCTGTATATTCTTCACAAGTTGGTTTTCTGAAGAATCATTATTCTCGTCCTTAAGACGCGAATAGATATTCAAAATTACCCTTTGCATTTGAATGTGTAAGTCTTTTTTGGCGAACTCCGCTTGCTCTTCCTCCGAATCACTATCACTCACTTCGTTGACTTCCTGAAAAAACCACTATGATTGAAATAATAATTTTCTGAATTTCGAGTTGAACCAATGAAGGCAACCTCGCTCGTACCGCACTACCTAGCGCAGGCTAGAAGATTCTCATCACACAGAAGACCGCCCATGCAACTCTGTCCAATCAACATTCAGTATAGTTTGGCGTAACCAATGAGACGCGGTTTCAAGCATGACAGCGTTCGTCTAGTCCACGTTGACTGCACAGGCTGCATACCGGGAAACGGGAAAGCTTAGTAGAAAATATCTCATTCATTCCTACTCCAATGTTAAGCAAATCGACAAATCCTCGTATCGTCCTTAAAAACGGAAGTTTTTCAACTGACTTCGCATAAACTTTAACTGAGATAACACGCAACTGCATCGAAAACTGGACACACACTGTACATATAAAATATATAGATAGAATTTATTAGATTCTTGAGAATAATAATGGGAATGAGGATGTGATTAATCTAAAACATAAAATATTATTATATTGAGCGAATTTATTCGATCCAACAGTAATTGATGGTAATTGACAACAATATGAAAACTTCTGGTAGGTAGGTATATATATATATATAATAGGTAGTTATCAATTACCTATAATTATACATTGGAGAATTATATTTACAAAGTACCTATTTATAATGATTAACTTTTTAAACTCAATGATACAACCTTCTTGGACAATCCTGAGATGTTATACAGGGCGATATATTTACGTGTATGCCACACATTGGACATTTTCCCAACATATGCAGCATCGGAAACTTAAAAATTGGTTCCTCAGCTATACAGGGTGTGCCGAAAGTCAACTTATTTCTTATATTTTGTTTCACACGGTTCGATAGTGGCATTGTGATTGTGTATAAACAATATACCGGGTGACACTGGAGACATAACACGTCGCCTCACCTGAGAGCAACAATTTGAACATTTCTGAGCGGTTTGTTTCCATGGATGTGAATGACCAATAAACACAAACAAAAACAAATGTGAACCAATGAAATCAAAGTAATCAGACCGCTATCACAGCTTTCAAGAACTCCAATAGGTGGCGTACGCTTATTTTCTATCGCGAATTCAATTTCAACCGTTTTCCAATCGTCGCACTAGCTCACGAACTTTTTCCCCACTGGAAGTTTTCAATTTTTTTTACAATGTGGAAAACGGTATTATAGCGAATACCATTGGCAGGAACTGGTGGAGTGTTTCTGCACTCATTGTATATGTTTCCTTATACTCGCAAGTGATAAACAGTGGTTGTCCAGAAAATCCGGAATTTTGTGTTTGGATAACTTTTTTATTATTGAACAGATTTCTTTGATTTTGGTCTTGATTGGAAGATAATTGAACAAGACAAAACGCCAACTTAATATTTTTCAAATTCTCCCAGGAAACAAAATGGCGGACACGCCTAAACTTGATGAAAGTTTTAAACTTGCTGAAGCTTTTTTGAGTCACACTGTATATTTATGCGTATGATATTCTGAAAGCGTGTACTTTTGTGAATGCGACAAGATGTCAAAGATACAAATCCGTTGGAAATTACTTGATATATTACAGGATAAAGACAGGTGTGGTATATTTTGTTTCCTGGAAGAATTTGAAGAATATGAAGTTGACGTTTTGTCTCGTTCAATTATCTTCCAAAAAAGACCAAAATCAATGGAATCCGTTCAATAATGAAAAAGTTATCATTCAAAATCAAAATTCCGTTTTTTTTAACAACCCTATACAATCCCTGTGGAGAAACATCAGTTGCTGCCGATGGAATTCGCCATTAGATTTACAATAACAATCTGGAAACACTAAAAATCGTCATTGTTAAAAAATATCCTAAAACGATGCCTCCGTTAAAAAAGCAGAAGGTTATTGTGGTACCGACGAGGTTCTGTCAGAGGTACCAACAAGAAACACCAAGACACGAAACCGAGGACGAACAAGCTGACGATGGTAATTCTCTTTCTCGGTTTGTACGTGCAGATTTCTGCGATGTCCGGGAATCCCATGTGGTTGCAGAAAGCGTGGACGATGAAAATGGAGACGAAGTGACCGGTTCGGTAGAATAAGTAGGCCGAATACATTCCGAACATGGTCGTGTAGGTGAACTGGAAACCTATATCGGAAAATTATTTGTTCAAACCTTGTTTTTGAATGTATGAAAAATTGATATTCATCATACAAGACGTGGAAAGAAATTCTGAATTGATAGAACCTAATCAGGAATCTGCGATTGAAGGTCTATAAAAATAACAAGTTTCCATCGTTCAAGTTTTTTTTTATGTTCTGGTTCCCACGAAAACGGATATCCTGTAATGTTCAGAGAACATCGTGAGAACCAAAGGAAATAAGGTAGGAATTGGTGTGCTTCTTAAATTTTTGGAGGTTATATGCCTCGAGAACACCCCCTGTGCAATGTGTTCCAGAGAGAGCCTCGTTGTTCGTTGGATGAACGAGTCTTTGGAAAGAGATGTTCTGCAGGTCTCCAAAGTGAACACGAAGGGGTGCGAAACCTCAGATCGACGTGTTAATCTCGCGGGGACTGCCAAGGGAGGAACAATTGTTGATATTTCGGAAGAGCATCGTCAATGAAAATATCTATAAAATAGAGCCAGATCGCCAACTTTTCTAAGGTGTCCCAGAGAAGTGAGTGAGTTTGTGATCGAGACATCATCTACGAGACGAATTGCCCTTTCTTGGACAGAATCCAACAGTTTAAGGGTATGTTTCGATGCTGCACTCCAAATATGGGAACAGTACTCCAGGACAGGTCGGATCTGTGCCTTATAGATCATGAGCAGCTGACTGGAAGTGAAATTGCTTCTGGCCCGAAACAGAAAACCAAGTTTTTGGGATGCACTTTTAGCAATTGATCTCACGTGATTTTCCCAAGAAAGGTTATTGCTGATAGTGATACCAAGCATCGAAATGGATGTCTTCAAACGTTTGGTTACTCCTGACAAGCTTATGTTGGGCACAGTGAGATCGGCTGTTCTAGAAAAAAGGCATGCTTGTGTTTTATTTGCCTTGAAATCTACCAAGTTATTGGATCCCCATCCAAGTCCATATTTATGTTGTCAACATTTCTTCCTCGTTCGTTTCAGATTTGCCTCGCTGGTATTGGAGCCCTCGAAGAGAAGGCGGTATGGAGGGTACTATCATCCGCGAAGCTGTGTACTGGACATGAAGTTGCTTCCAACAAAACGTTGATATGGAGAAGAAATAGTGTTGGTGCTAGAATTGATCCTTGCGGAACACCAGCATTTATGATAAGAGAGTCAGATGAAACTCCGTCGACCACTACATGGAGAGACCTGTTTGAGAGAAAACTAGCTAGCAGAGAACATAGCTGGGGAGGCAAGCCATAAGATGGAAGCTTGGCGAGGAGTCCGTGGTGCCAGACTCGATCGAATGCCTTGGAGATATCAAGTGCCACGGCAAAGTGTTTTGAAATAACTAATATGATACAGTCTAAGGAATATTCCCATAATATCAGATTTTTTCTAATTCTTCTAATTTACGAGAAATTCCATCCCAAACATGATACAAAATTCGAGAAATAATTCAAATGATTGAACTCCGCGTGATTGTGCCTACCGCATGGAAATTTGAACAGAGGTGACGTCAGATTTCCTACAGTGTAGAACTTTGGGTGGAAAAAGGGGTCTAACCCCAAATCTTATTTTGATTCCTAATTTTTTTATCAGTGCCATTCGATAGTACACGTCGATCTTTCTCAGTGTTTGTAATATTTGCACTTATTTCAATGCCACCCTGTATATATATCTTTTTTTTTTTGGTTCATAATTATATCTGAGGATATTCCTTTTCAATACTTTCTCCCAATCAAGGGGTTCAAACTTGAGCGATGGAATCATGTTATTTTTACAGACCTTCAATCGCAGATTCGTGATTAGGTTTTCTCTATTCAGAATTTCTTTCCAAGTCCTGTATGATGAATATCAATTCATCCATTCATTCATGCATTCAAAAACAAATGCACCCAGATGACAGGAGTATGTCAACAAATCATAATTCTCAGATGTCAGTTCGTTATAGTTTTTATGCCCGATGACAGTGCTAATGTCAACAAATATCATACATTTAAAAAATATTCAAGGGATATTGAAATTGTGTATATCATGAAGAATGGCTGAAAGAATAACTGGACTTCAGGTTACTGTATTTGATATCCGAAATCGTGCTTCATATTAGTCAACTGATTCAGAATAGTCAATATGGAATTACAAAGGCTTTACTGATATCTAGACCAGTTAGTTGAAAACAGAAAGCGTCAATTTTGAATCAAATGAAATGCCGTTATACTCACATGATATTTTCAACGCTGAATCGAAGCTCATGCCCATGTGGTGAATTCGCTCCCACATGTGATGGAAATGGGCTGAAAAGTGGAAAACAGGATCAATAAAAAAACAATGAAATACTTTTTTATCGAGAATCAGCCAGACGGGAATAATTTTGTGTGAACACCGAGTATATAAAAATTAAAAATAGATACATTTCCAAAAATCCTATATTTGATGCCAGCAATATGTTCCTCATTTTTTCCGTTCAATTGGGCAACTGTGCCTACCAGGTTTGACATATGAGGATTTCTAGAAAAATCAAAAATATATCTCAATCACCCTCTTGGATAATGATATACAGGGTGTATCCATATAACAACGAAAAAATTCAAGGGGTGTTTCCTTGTGACATTATAGCAAATAAAGTTGATATAAACATGCTCCGTTATGATACAGGATGTTGAAGTTGGGAGTATTAATTGTTTTCAATTAAAACCCACCTGTATAAGCTTTCACTTTTCCAAAATTCAGTATGGATGGAGACTGAGCAAGCCCCAAAATTCCAAAATGATTTCAATTGGGGTTATTTAGTAATCTCAAAGGAGTCAAATCGAATTTTTATTGTTTCCTCAAAAACTTACGTAGATACAAAAATCACACAGTAGATGAAAAAATCGGTAAATTCACCCACTGTGACGCCACTGGAAATAAAATATTATTTCGAATCTAATTGCACCAGAAAAAGCTCCATATTACTATCAACAAAACCACAACGTTTTATTGAAATTGATGAAGACAATTGAGAAATGAATAAAAAAAAAGATTTTTCATGGAAATATTAATACCCTGTATCTCGAAAACGAAGCAAGTTAGGACTTATGTGCATGTGAACTTTATTTCCCAATATATCACAAGGAATCACCCCTTGATTTTTTTCGGTGTTATTAAAATACACCCTGTGTAAATTCATTCAGTATCTATGGTGAAAACTCGGAAAAAATAACATTTCCTTATGAAAATCTATGATAAAAAAATGCTCACGTACTCTATTTGGGTTTTCTAATTTTGTTTTCTCTTAGCATTCGATTCTGTGAATTTCTTGAAAATGTTGAACTTTTTTGGTTTTGTCTTACCTACTCCAAAAAATAATGGGCTACTGAGTACTGTGGCAGTAGGAGTGAAAGACTGAAGCAGAACTGGGAGCATACAACTTCTGTAGGTGAATTCCTCCGATAATGGTGCCACTAAATGGTTCCTAATCCATATCAATTTGTTGGTGTGTTGTTGGTTCTCTTCTGAAACATCATACAAAATATTCTGAAAGACTATATACAGGGTGATTCACGGTGAATGGTGCATTAGACGTTTCTGGAGAACGCAACCCAGGATTATTCAAAAAAAGTTGGTGACTTTTGAATAATTAGTTGTGTTCTATCGACCTGAAATATTCTCAGCGACGTTGTCGCTTATATTGAAAAGTAGCAACAATTTTGATTTTTTCAATGGAACACCCTGTATATCATTCCGTTTTCAGATTCTCCCTGAAGGGCTGATTTCATCGATCTATCAGACTTGGGGTCTAGCGAGAATGATAACAAAGATATAGGGTGTGAAAAATCGAAATTTAAGAATTTTTTGTGTCGAAACTATTCATAATTGATCAAAACGGTTTTCATGTCCCTATCTTAACTTTTCATGTACTATCAATTGATATCTAATTGAAATTAATACAGAGTGGCAAATAATAAGTTATAATTGATTGGTGATATAAATTGGCCACAAATTTTGGTGCATCAGTTCTTCTCAATTATTCTCAAAAGTGAATAGATACCAGGTTTTTTCAGGTTCATATACATATAAGCCCAGCAGAACAGTGGATTGAAAAAAAAAACGATGAGCGTAAATTATTCTGTGTGGGCGATAAATTAGCTACGAATAAGCGACAAATTATTGCATAGTTCCGAAATGGTTTTGCTAAGTTTGTAGTGGCCAAAAACCCGGTATTCATAATATATCATTGATTTCTGGACTCGCTCTTGTAGCATGAATATGAACTGTTGATTATTCGATATAGAGGGTGATGGTATCTCAGAAAAAACAAATAGTGGGTGTGGCATCACCAACCATAATACTCGAGTCATCCAAGATCTCTTAGTTATGATATTGAGTTGTTTTAATATTCAACACTTCGTTTTAACACTAACCAAACCGATTTTTTACACCTCGACACGTGTTTCGCTAACTATGTTAGCATCTTCAGGAGAAGATTAAAACTGACCTAAACTAAACCAGTGTGTAGTGTATTAGCCTGCCAAAGGTTCTAGTCTTCGATAAAGTTGTTTTAATGTTGATGAAATTAAGAAAATATGCTTGTTTTTCCAAACATTTCAACGACTTCTCATGTGGGCTATATAGGTATATATAGGTTGATGGAGAAATACTACTTTCTTTTACCTTTTCTTTTAGCGTATAGTTTGGAAAATCCATTGCACAGCTCCATAGAAATGGGGCCCAAAAAAAGTATCATGGTCAGAAATAGCGGCACAAAAATAGCTTGGCCTAATCCCTGATATCTTAGTCCCATTATTTCAAGAAATGCTGCCTGAAATAATTTTGTATAATTACTTTTTCATCCTGCCATGAAATTGGAAATTATTTCATTGAAAATTCCACACCAGTGATTTTCATACAGTTACATTTTTTTATGTTCTGGTTCCTACAAAAAGGGATATCCTGTAATGTTCAGAGAACATCGTGAGAATCAAGGGAAATGAGGAAGGAATTGGTGTTCTTCTTGAATTTCTGGAGGTTATATGCATCGGGGAACACCTCCCTTGGCAATGTGTTCCAGAGCCTCGCTGCTCGTTGGATGAACGAGTCTTTGGAAAGAGATGTTCAGCAGGTCTCCAATTGGGTTTTTATGACAAATTACCATAGCAGCGTATGTATTTTAGTGGGAATTTTGACGTCCTAAAATAGTGATTTTGAGCCACTTCAATTGGATAGAAATCAACAATTGATAGGCTAAGAATCCATTGATTCCCTTTACCTATGAAAAATCAATTGACAAAATTATAATTTCTTATCACTTGTAGTATCCCGAAGTTAATATAAAATGGAAGAATATAATTATGTTACATTTTAACCTCATGAACCTGTATGCAAATCAAATGAACAAATAAATTCTAGAATTATTTAATTTCTAAACACAATCTGGTGTGGAATTTTCTTACCGAATACCACACGAGGTCAAATTACTTTCCGGTAATTTTTTCTCACTCATTAATTAATATTTCCATGAGCTCGAACAAATTTCCGGAAATAATTTAAACTCTAGTGGTATTACAAGTGAATATTTTTTGAATTCCCCACAGCGATGATGACGATTATCTTCTTCATAATCTAAACGAATTTTGAGTTAGCAAGCTAACTTAGAAAATGCCAAGATGCTCAAAGTGAAATGAAATAATAAATGAATACTCAAAGCTCAGTCATTTTCACAAATGGTCATAAATGAACAAAACTGGTAGATAACGAGAGAAAAATATCTACTTTCCCGGCTATATGTCACGCAAAACATTGAATTACATCCTCCCGAAATCTATGCAAGGATTCGATCGTATAGACGAATATGAACACGCAAGTGTTTTCTTCCTGAATGCTGAATTGTGCTTAAATTGTTCAGGAAAACTTGTCTACCTACAGACCGATTTCTAGCTTTATTGGCTCTCATCAGTGCAAGGTTCTCTTCAGAATTGTATCTACGTTGAGTCAGGTTCGCACCAGATAGCGGTCATGAATACTATCTGGAGACAGCCCTGCACTCATGAGAGCCAATCAAAATGATATTGAACATATATTTCTATCTGAATTATAATTTTTAGTGATATGCAGTGACCGAATAAAGGATATTGAAGGTTGAACGGATCACTCGCCATAATCACGAACACTGAATTATTTACAAGGTGCGCAGAAAGGTGGGTCCAGAAAAAGGATGTATAAGATATTGAAAATCTCAGTTTCTTTCAAATGGGAACCCATTTTTTACTTCTTATGATTCAATTAGATTATAAAAATTAGCCCTAGTTCCAATTACGTTCCTATACCCAAAACTCATGATTTTGTAGATATTGCATAAATATTACTTTTATATACAGTGTGGTTATTTAAGTGTGCAACACATGGAAATTTTTTAAATGAATTGAACAAGCAGAATACAGATAGTGCCGAAAGTTGGTGCATGTTTGGTAATCATTTTGGGTGCACTTAGAATGGTTGTATGTCACACAGCATACAAGGTAGGTCAAAAAATATAGAAATTGCTCAAGAGTAAAGTACCCTCATTTCAGAGAATTCAGCGAAATGTATTTGAAAAGAGTTGTTAACAATTGGAAGTTATGCCTAAATGCCAAAACATGGCCTCCTGAGACATTTTTCAATTTTGTTCGTGAATAATTTCTCAATTTGTAATTTTTTTTCATCCACCCTGAATACTTTCATAAGTTAATCATAACGAAATCAGTTGAGCATACTTTTGTTCAAATTCAAGCATATTTGTGCAATTAACTTGGATTTTAATTTTTTTAGGGAATCACAAACTTTATGTTTGTTGCAACAATATTCAGCTTAACTTTGAAATTTCGCAAACCATATTTTCAACAAGGTTAAACATCATTAATGATAATATGCATATTCAAAAACTTCCATTCGATGTGAACATTTTGTATTCGAAATATTACAAAGTGGGGAATCATCACCGAACAGAATTGGGGAAAACTAAAAAATATCTTAGGAGGCCATGTTTTGATATTTAGGCATAACTTCCGATTGTTAACAACTTTTCTCGATAACATTTTGCTGAATTTTCTGAAATAAAGGTACTTTACTCTTGAGCAATTTTTATATTTTTTGACCTACCCTGTGTGCTGTGTGACTTGAAATCATTCTAAGTGCTCCTCAAATATGATAACCGAACATGCACCAACTCTCGCCACTATCTGTTTTTTGGTTGGCAATTCATTAAAAAGAATCCCATATGTTGCACACTTAAATGACCACACTGTATAATAACTGCCTGAAATTTTGGATTTTTCTAAAATGCCCATAATTATGTTTTTTATTTCGGGTACCTAAATCGAAAGTGATTTGAGCTGGTCAAATTATGGAAACTGTATTTTGGAAGACTAAAAATTAAAACAACAGGAGTCAAGATCACTCGGCATATATCGTGATTATAAAATACCTTTTCAACTGTTTCGTCATCTAATCCAATGTATAAAAAACATGGTGATACGAATAGCATCGTGAAAGCACTTATAAATCTCTTCTTTATCGTCGATGGATGATCTCTGAAAAAATAAGTACATACTAATATTGACTCAATCCGATATCGGAAAATATTCGTATATAAAAGTAGGTATTTAGATTGTATATTTTGATAGTTTTTATTTCTGGGGTATCTAAAATCTATGTGGAAACTTCAAATAGTTCATATGCGACATGTTTTTATTTCAATGTTTGATAAGTAATAATATATTATACATCAAGGGAAAGAAATGCAAGATTTTTTCCAAGGCGCGAATTACCGAGGGAAAAATAGCATACTGTCCTGAGGTGTATATACTATTTTTTGTGAGAGATACAAAGCACCGAGAGTCCTAGTAAAGTCATGTAGCTAAAATATAAGCTTTTATATTGATATCAAATTTTCACATATCAGTTACATCATAGTTACGTAACATTTATATATAATTATGGGGTTCACATATTTTAGAATTGTTATGGAATATTTACGTAAATATTTTATATAAATACGAGGTTTACATATTTTAGAGGTATTATGGAATATTTACGTAAATATTTTATCTAAAAAAGTTCCGTTGATGTTATATAACAGTGATGTAAATATAACAGATGTGTTAGCTGGGAATTAGTAGTGGTATAGTTTGTGGAATTCGTATCTTGAACAACATACATCTTGTTGACAACCCATGGTCACAGCAAATATCAAACTGAAATTTATGAAAACAGCTTTGAATATGGTTAAAGGTTATGGAACAAGAAATCGAGGGAAAACCCCAAGAAACTATTGATACTGCTTCTGCAGTGATTCTTAACTTGCTACCAGTGAGATCTAGAAATCTGTCATACTGGCTTCAGAAAAGGGTGTTCCGAAAAGAAAGCGCAGAGCTATGCGGAAAATGTAAAGTTGGTATACACTCCCTAGGGAGAAAATATGTCACATTATCTCCCTAGGGACGAGATTTCTGCCCCTCTTTTGTTACCAGAGAAACTAACTTCGACTCCTGCTGGCGTAAAAATTGACATTTCCCGGTCAGTTATCATTGGACCAACAATGATCAAGCCTAAAATGAATGGTTCCCCTCGTGGTTCCCCGATATTGGCGGTGAGTAGGCCAGCGGGTAATTCATGTGATTTACCATTGAAAAATTCCAATATTGTGCCAATGATAGTTCACTGGGTTCATAATGCTGAAAAAGTGATGGCCCCAGTATTGATATTTGCTGGGAAAAAATCGAAAAAAAAAAAAAAATAGAAATGCTTCTTATTATTCTTTGACGTTTAGAAAATGATTCATCCCGCTTATTTTTTTGCGAAAAATTGCTGAAACATTGATTTTGTCATTAAAACTGATCTTCATCAGACACCTGAAAAGTATAGTTGATGTATGTATACACATATGCAGGTTTAGGATAAAGTATGGAACCATACAAATATCTCGGTAACCGTTTGTTAGATTTTTTTGAATTTATGTACGTACAGGGTGATTTCAAAACGTGTCAGATTTGGAAATGTTATCGCCAATGTTGCCACTTTTTCAGTTATTCCGAAAATATCATTAACTTCCTTATTTTAAATAGAACACCCTGTATCTTGATGAAATTTCAGATTTTCCCTGAAAAGCTGATTTCATCGAAATATCACACTTGGAGTCTAGCAGTACCTAATGATTACATAGATATAGAGTGTTCAAAATCGATATTTATTATTTATCAACTTTAGGATTTATTTGTGTTGAAACTATTCATTATCGGTCGAAATTGCTCACATATCCCTATCTTAACTTTTGATTCACTATCTACTGACATTTAATTGGAACGAATAAGGGGTGGTTCAAGAATCAGAATTCTGATCACCTTGTATCTGTTTCAATTAAATGTCAGTAGATAGTGAATCAAAAGTTAACATACGGACATGTGAGCAGTTTGACACAAAAAAATCCTAAAGTTGAAAAATCTCGATTTTGAACACCCTATATCTCTGTAATCATTCCCGCTAGACCCCAAGTGGGATAGATCGATGAATTCAGCTTTTCAAGAAAAATCTGAAGATTTACTAAAATACAGGGTGTTCTATTTGAAATGAGGAAGTTAATGATAATTCCGGAATAACTGAAAAAGTGGCAACATTGGCGATAACATTTTCAAATCCGACACGTTTTGAAACCACCCTGTAAATAAATTAGGGATCGACCGATACCGATATTTATATCGGCCTATCGGTGATATCGGCCTCATTGGCCGATTATCGTATCGGCCGATA
Source organism: Phaedon cochleariae (assembly GCA_918026855.4). Taxonomy (NCBI): domain Eukaryota; kingdom Metazoa; phylum Arthropoda; class Insecta; order Coleoptera; family Chrysomelidae; genus Phaedon; species Phaedon cochleariae. The sequence goes on along the minus strand of OU896710.1, from coordinate 4,420,926 downwards.
TCAAAAACCGATAGACCGATATACTGATATATTTTTTTATTGGGAAAAAAAATCAATTTGAAGAATGAATGAAAAAAATACACTTCCATCAAAAATATATCTTTATTACCAATAAAAAATATGTAACGTAAAATCAACTAAATTCTTTGACTAGTAATTAACAATTAATAAAATGAAACCCTATGCGGATTGCAACTGTAAAGTAAAATTAATTCACCCTACTAAAATACAAAAATAACTGATTAATACTGATAATTTAGTTTTGGTAGGTTGTGATGCAAAATCAATATGCTTTCTGCCCTATCAGCAGTTAGCCTGCTACGTTTTGCATCATAAATATTACCAGATTCAGAGAAAACTTGTTAACGGCCGATAGACCGTTAACAAGTTTTCGAAGTTTCACGAAATACAAAATCTCTTCATTCTATCGATATATCGGTATTCGAAATATCGGTATCGGCTAAAATTTCTTTATCGGTCGATCCCTAAAATAAATTCAAAAAAATCTAATGAACGGTTACCGAGATATTTGCTTGGTCCATACTTCATCCCAACCCTGTATATAAATCTAAGGTACAAATTAATAATCGTTTATTTTTATCAAGCGTACCTAGGAAACCATTCAAGTTATCTTCTATATTTGGGTACATATACAGGGTGAGTCATAACTATTGGGACATAGGCTAAGGGTGGATTGTTATTTGGACCAAAATATGGCGATAGTACCAATGAATATGCCTTATGCCATAATAAAATATAGCTGTGGAAAAAGATACAGGGCGTTTCAATCGAAAAAGTTCCTATATTGACTATTAAACTCGAACTAAAATTTATTCAATGACAAGATATATGTCATTTATTACCAGCAATAATTATCTGACAGTCCAAAGGACACTCTCCATAAATTAAATAATATTTGGAAACCCGCCTTATGAGACTTTGAACTGTTCAAATCTCGAAAACATCGAAACCGGATTATAATGAAATATCGTGTTTAAACAAGAGTACACTAATATATTAGTAGAAATGATTTTTATGTCATATTTTCTTATCAAATCACTTGAAAAAATTCTTCAAAATAACCCCTGTAACAAACTGTAGAATATAATACATAAAATAATATTTTCTGTATAAAATTATGCCTCTCTGTGCCGATTTTGATATATACAATGAAATTATTACAGCAAAAAAAGAAAAAAAAAACTCCAACCACTTTTATCTTTTTCCACAGCAATATTCTATTGATCATTCTAGAACACGTGATTTTGACATGGTTTCTTGAGGGGCACACAAAAAATCTGTTAGAGCCCAGTCAACACACGGACATTCGATGGACATCCATTGGACGTCCATTTAGGATATTTGGGATATCCAGAGAATATCCAGTGATATCCGATGTATATCTTATGGACGTCCAATGGACGTGCCGAGTGGAAGGAGTTGGACTTCTATAGGATATCCTTCAGGGACATCCATAAGACATTTTTCAGGGATATCCATAAGATATTGTTCACAAATATCCATAAGACATTTTTCAGGGATATCCATAAGATATTGTTCACAAATATCCATGAGATATTTTTCAGGGATATTTACTAAATATCCTTAACAATATAGAACACCATGTATATTATTCCATAATGAATTAGGAACTATTATAACGAATTCAACGGTACCGGATTGGATAGGGTTATTTCAAACGATTACGAAGATATGGCATTCGAAGTTTTCATATGCTCATTGAGGATATGGAAATGTGAATATCTTTCTAATCGTTTGTAGAAATCCTATCAAACACAGTATCGTTGAATTCGTTATGATAATCCTTAACCGATTATGGAATAAAATACAGGGTGTCCCGTTTGAAAATGCCATCCTCGGTTAAACCAAAAGTGCGGTAAAGCAAGTAGATATGTCGAATAATATAAAATGAACTATAATTCATGACCCCAATTGACGTTTTACTACCTACAATAATGAAAAAGTTATAGGAGTGAACCACCTTAAGCTTTAGCTCATACCTCATGAAAGAATTCAATTTACCATGACTTTCGACATGGATGCATTTTTAGACCAATCAGAACGATTCTAGCCATGGAGGTTTATTCGAATTGAATTCAATCTTTTGAGAGATAAATAGAGGAGGCGAGGTGGCCGGATTTGAATCGCGTTATCCCTAGCGCAACAATGAAGCGATTTTCCGAAATGCTGTTAAGGTGAATTCAAGAATTAGATTCACTTAGATTTTTCCATCTTTCTTTTGGAAAATTTGTCATTCACGCGAATGCCATATTGATTTATATTTTATTGCTTCAGAATATTTTATTACTATCCATTGGGAAAATACCTGCCCAGTTTTGAATTCATCAGGGATGCGAATATATCTTCTTATGGATCTCCATCTCAATCCCAAGGAAAAAAATGGAGATACAAGTTATTTCTGAAAAATCATATTTTTGTGCGAAAAGGTTGAAGAACAAAAGTTATTTTGACATAAATATGATTTTATGTTTTCTTTGGATATCTTATGGCTATCCATAAGATATCTTCTGATGGATATCCGCTATAAATCCATGGATGAATATCTCATGGATGTCCATCTGAAGACCACAAAAAAGTAAATATATGAGAGCTATTTTCGAGTGATTGTATATTTTTGTACGAAAACATTGAACAACAGAGAAAAATTCCAAACTGTGGTGTTGTTATTTATATGAATTCATATTTGCATTGGATATCTTAATTGTGGCTATATATTATACCTACATAAAAATAGTTATATGATGGAAAACTACCTTTGAATTTCTAATAAACATATGATATTTGCATGTGATATTTGTGATGATTCGTATTGTTTTGAACCATTCTCATTTAACAATTTTTGTTCGCTAAACGAACATCTTATGGATGTCCATAGGTGATCCGCATCAGAATATCCATTTGATATCCTCTGACGGATATCCTATGGATATCCATTTCATGTCCCAGGATATCCCGACCTGAAATGGACTTGAGAAGGATATCCATAGGATATCCTGTGTTATCTGGGAGGTTACCTTTGATGAGCATAGCCCTGGCCATCCCTGCCACATCTACAATATAATAACAGTTTCACCAAACACAATTATGGAATTCTTTCTAGTTCCAACTCGGATTCCAAGGAAAACGATCCTACTCATTCTGGTTTTATATGACATATCTTGACAAAATACAATGTTTGCCCCTCAGCAACCTGTCAAATGACGTAATTCTGGAATGATTTATTGAGGTATGTTTGGTCCTATAGCCATATTTTGGTCCAAAAAATACGCCCTTGAGCCCTCTATATGACTCACCCTGTATAAGGCGTACATATCATTGAATTTTCAATCAATGAATTTAATGGTCACATCTCGTCCTTATGAAAGCTGACCATTATCTTACAGAAAAAAATGATTATGCAATATGGGGTGAATAATTTTGAATGTTTAAACGCAACCCATATCTCTAGGAATTTTTCGGTTCCCACGGTAGGTATGATCGGATCGCAAACATCTGAACGGTGTCGGTGATCGTTGATCGACAAACTAGAGTCTAACTTGCTAACGGAGGAGCCGCCGAAATTACCCGAATGTACACCGAAAGACGGCAATGATGCCAAATGAGTCAATAATTCGTGGAATCAAGTCTACACGAAATTTCCTGAATAAAAACAGCACTGAAATCGAATATGAGGACGGAAAATATATATTCTGCATGACTATTAAAACTAAAACTTCCTACTCAAACACTAGGTTAGGTGTTTGGGTAACTAGGGAAAGGTAGTCTGTCGGCCTTAAATAACTTTTTTTCTAGAAAGTATGTTTTTCGGAAAAATTTCTTGAGAAAACAAATTGGAAATTTAAAAATGAGTCTGTTCATCCTGAACGCACTAGCCTATTTGGCTTCAAATATTTCCTGAGGAAGGATAACCAGAATGAAGTGAGAAAGCATCGATGAAAAAAAGTTGTGAAAAAAAGTTCAGATCCACAGCGACTCGAACCATGGAGTCGACAGCGCTAAGCACTACCCCACTACTAAACCGTTAGGATATAATATGAATTCACTGACATCGAGAATAAAAGTACCACTAACAATAATCAAAAATAACAAACATACATCACTTGGCATCACTGCTGTCGTTCGGTTCAATTTCGGCGGCTCCCCCGTTAGCAAATTAGACTATAGTGACAAACTATGCTAGGATTGCAAACTTGCGTCTAGCCCCTGCGTGCAACTGGCGTGCCCAGGCAAACATTCGAACGCCGGCCTTATCCAGCACCGCGCCGACTGCCCATCGGAAAACGTGCGTTTATCGATTTGTGATTCGTCAAAAAAATTTCAAATAAAATTGCATCGTTATTCACTCGATTCCATTGATGAGGAAAAGAGGAACTTATTCTAAAAACAGTCTTCACGAATTTTTGAATGACCCATAGGCTTTTAGACTTAGATTACTTTTGTTGAGTCGATTTAAATAAAGTGACTCTTCACGAAAAGGAAAGAATTCAATTTCTTCAAAAATGTTGAATACAAGTGACTGACGATGATTTTTGTTGGGTATATATCTGAAAAGTAAACTTAACATGCAGAAAGAAATTCATTGATAAATTAATAGAACTAGAGGTACATCGAAAAAATTTCATATGTATTCAAATACCTTTGTCAGACTTATAGGTAAGGTGGCTATTGGCAATTATAGCAACCTTATTACTTATAGGTATGATTGGATACCTATGTTATACCACTGTACCTACTTGATGCAAATGAATAACAATTGTTATTATTATATCAATTGCACCTATAGAACCTACCTTGAAGGCAGCATCTGTATCTTTAGATAAATATACTGTTCTGAATGAGAGAGTTAACATGAGTCACAACACAAAAATCGAACCACAACGAAGGCTGTATTCATCGAAAAAAAAAATTAACAAATCTAATAAGTTGAAAAAACCATCAACAGACGAGAGGAATAAGATAGCAATTTCCCTTTTAAATAACTCTGCACCAACCCCACATGTATTCAAAAGATTCTTTTCGAGAGTATTTTTTTTTAATATAGTGTATCGATGATGGTGAACAATACATGATTCTGCACTATCGTATGCATCTATGTCTGTATTTTTTATGAACATTAAACTTTTTTCATGAATAACTGTTGCATTAATTTTATTCGTTTTACAAATTAGTTACTTTCATTGTTTAGTTATTATAATTAATTTGGCACCCTTGTACATATTCTACCCGCATAATGTAAAACCATTGTCGGCTAAATGAAAAATGATCAAACCAGCCGTCTTGATTATTTTTCATTTAGCCGACAATGTTTAAAACATAGCCATAAACCAAAATCGTATTTCGATGTGCAGTCGGCGCTGGATGGCCGGCGTTCGAATGTTTGCCTCGGCACGCCAGTTGCACGCAGGGGCTAGACGCAAGTGGATTGCAATGGGTGCGCGGGGAGAGCGAAGGGTAACGGGTAACGCAAGTATCACAGGGGCTGCAGGCTCTCGGTTCCTCGAAATTTCGTCGTTCGGGTGCAACTTCAGATATCGGCAATCGAAACTCACCTGTTAAAACGACTGTTCCACACATGAAGACTAGCCAAGTAGGTCACCGACAACAGGAAACAAAGAAAAATTGATTTGAAACATTTGAAAACTCCATCAAAGTCATGCTCCATTTTGACGTTTGACGGTCACGTGATGGCGAGCCGCTGCTCCTATTCGTCGAGCCAGCCGACCTGCGCACTGCCTGTCTTCTCGGGAACCGTACGATTCTTAAAAATGGCTGTTCGTGGTAGTGCTGGTGTTTCCTTTGTTTAGTATTGGAAATTTGGTTTGCAGAGTTTTCTGAAGATGCCCAGCGCCTCTTTCACGGCCTCCAGGTCGTACGTGAGGAGATCTCGCAGAAAAGGAGCTAATAGAATCCCCACACCTTCGAGAACAACGTCTGGTGAGTGGATCTGCTAGTATGGAAGTTGTTTAGGCTCGACCCTAATCTTGCTATTTTCCTGGCCTGGATGTTTGAACGAACACAGGGATATCCTTACTTTAATGACTGCATTGAGGAATTCGTTAGATTGTGGAGACTTTCCATCAATCTTTTTTTATTTAATAAGGGAGCAGCCTTGTCTATTTGTCATTTGTCAATGAGTATTAAAATGTCATCTCATTTATAAAAATAAATCCATTTCACAGTATGTAGGTAGTTTAACTGGAATGGAAAAGTATTATATCCAGTGCAGTTGCTAGACAGTTCTTTTGTGCTGAATAGTTCTGATTCTGAAAATTTGGCAAAAAAATTACCACCCAACATCAATACTTTGTTAAATTGTTGGCCAACCATTTTTCCTCATTTGGTTTGAAAATGTGAAAGTTGATGAACATTAAACTGCCACTTGTAAACCAGAAAATTATCATGAGTGAGATTGTTACCATGAAGTCAACAATATTCACTATTCTTGCTGAATAGAAGTTCAATGGAATTTTATCATCACTACCAATGTCATTTATCTGTTCAGGAAGTTTAAATTTTGATTTGATTTTGTGTGCTTCCTTGTTGACTCAAGTTGTAAGTAGGCTACATTTGAATAAACTGAGAAAAAACACTAATTGGTATTATCTACTCACTTCCATGATGTTTATAAAGGCATCATTAAAGAGTACCCCATTAATTATCATTCTAAAATACCTACTTACCTACCTTGCACCTCAGTAAATGTAAAATTGATTGTGCATTTATGATTAGTTATGATTAACAGACTTTGAAAACAGTAAACATCTATGCCCTACCTGGCCCTACCTTGGAATTCCTTGTGAAGTACATAAATAAATGGCTTATTAGTTACTTGTTTTATACAGGGTATTTCTAAATGTCTTCTACATAAACTGAGTGCTGCAACTGATGCCAGAAATAAATTCAATAATCATTAATCAATCATCAAGTAATAAATAAAACTTTCACAAGAATTGATCAGAATTTCTGGTCATGGATTGCTAATGAAATAGTTGAAGTAATATTGTTGAATCTCAAATTAAAACTTCCCAGTTTGAGTGATTTTATTATACATGCCAGTGTTTTATTTTTTATTTTTTTTTTACAATATCTTGTTCTGACTCACCCTATATAAATAATCTAAAAGTCCGAGATATGAATTAATTTTTCAGTAAATTTTCCAGGAAATACCTGCAATCTGAGAGAATTTTCTTTGAAAAAGTGGTACTTTTGCTGCCTAGTCTGGAAAGAATTGTAAAAGACTCATTATGATAAACTTGAATATAGGCACAGGTATGTTGTTGAAATCTACTATTAAAATGATAGCTGAGTGCAAATTACCACACAGGAAAGTGCAATTTTTCAATCATTTTGCTCAGAATAGTGATTGGCACAGCTGCTTTGTTATCAGATGACTATTGACATTTGTAGCCGCCTCTCCTAGTATTAGGAAGGGTTCAATGCTCTAATATTAGCAATTTTTCAATCAATATTCATTCATTCATTAAGAAGGCAAGCCGAATATACCATAAAAAGTGTAAATTCCTACCTCACAACATTATCTGAAACATTATTAAGCTATGTAAATTGTAAATACTGGTAAGTGAATATGACTATTAATTATTATTCCAGATTATTTGGGAATTTCTCTCCTCTCTATAAAATAAAAAATATCAATAATATTTCAATATATGTGTGTAATAAGGACAAATCAGATGATTTGCCCCAAAATGTCACTATTAATATTTGTCTGACTGTTCCCAGATCAATATCATAAAGGAACTGATTTTATGAGAAGCTTTTATTTTGGAATTTCCACCAGATAGAGATCTTCCACCTACCGAACTCCTTAGCAGCTTTAAAAGAAACCTTTTTCTACAAACATAAAAAAAAGACTAAGGACCGACCGATACCGATATTTATATCGGCCTATTGGTGATATCGGCCTCATTGGCCGATTATCGTATTGGCCGATACCAAAAACCGATATATTTTTTTATTGGGAAAAAATCTATTTGAAGAATGAATGAGAAAAATAACTTCCATCAAAAATATATCTTTATTACCAATGAAAAGTATGTAGTGTGAAATCAACTAAATTCTTTGACTAGTAATTAAAAATTAATAAAATAAAACCCTATGCGGACTGTAAGGTAAAATTATTTTACCTTACTAAAATACAAAAATAACTGATTAATACTGATAATTTAGTTTTGGTAGGTTGTGATGCAAAAACAATAAGCTTCCTGCCCTATCAGGATTTAGCCTGCTACGTTTTGCATAATAAATATTTTCAGCTTCAGAGAAAACTTGATAACGGCCGATAGACCGATATATTGGTATATCGGTATTTGAAATATCTGTATCGGCCGATTATTGATATCGGCTAAAATTTCTATATCGGTCGATCCCTAAAAAATACATGGTTCATGCATTCATAACAATTTGCAAAGTGACACTTTTTCAGTTATCATGACACCATGTGCCAACAGATTTTTTCTTTTTATTATGGCTCTTTTAATCGGTTACATTTTAGGGTTCACATCATGCAGTATGCCCAGTGATTGAAAAAATCCTCGAAAAAATCTCCAGAGAAATATTTTTTGAGTGGTCAAGCCCTTTTCGCTCTGTAAACTTTTTTCTGGTGCCCTGCTGGTAGATTTTGTAATCTGAAATGAGCTCTTAGTTCTGTTTCCAAACTTTTTTCTCCTGTATTTTTTTCGCCCCTGAAATCTTGATACCCAATTTTGAAACACCCTGTATAGTTATTGAAGCTTTTTTTATATGTACAGGGTGAGTCAATAGTGTGTTCTCCTTCAGTCAAACCGTCAGATAGATAAAAAAAGTCAAATACAACAGCAATAGGGTTTCATGAGAACTATCACCTCGAATTATTTCCATATCTATAGGGTGTGTGATTTCCAAGATATCTGATTATGTGTTTTTTAATGGTACTCCCTATATATTATCGAGTATATTATTGCATTTTTAGAATCTCCCTGAAAAGTTGATTTCATCAATGCATCACACTTGGGGTCTAGCGGGAATGATTACATATATACAGGTGTTTTAAATATAGATTTTTCAACTTAATAACTTTTTTGTGTCCAAACTATTCATTATCAGTCAGAACGGCTTACATGTACCTATCTAAACTTTTGATTATCTATTTACTGACATTTAATTGGAAAAATACAGGGCTGTCCAAGATTCAGAATTCTGATCATCCTGTGTCTATTTCAATTCAATGTCAGAAGATGATGAATCAGAAGTGAAGGTCGGGGCATGTAAGCTTTTTTGACCGGTAATGAATAGTTTGCACACAAAAAATCCGGAAGTTGAAAAATCTCGATTTTAAACACCCTATATTGAAGAAATCAGCTTTCAGGGAGAATCTATAAATGCAATAATATATATTGTCCCATTAAAAGAACCCTCAGCAGCCGATATCTTAGAAGTCAAACACCCTATAGAGATGAACATAATTTTAGGTGATAGTTCTATTACTGTTGTATTCGAATTTTTTCTATATATCTGACGGTTCGGCTAATACCGAAGAAGAACACACTATTGACTCACCCTGTATATCTCCTACAAGGTTGGACAAGTGGAAGATTTAATACTAATGAAGAGCAGAGATACCCTCCCTTGAATATGCACCTCTTTTATGTTTTTAGACACCTCCTTTTTTTCAGAATTTTTGTAGTTTTTTAAGCATTCATCAATCATCATTTGTACCTTCGTTAGTGATGGGCGGTGGGTATTCATAAATTGGACATTTATCCGGGTATTCCCCGGATTATCACCCTTTTTTTTTTTTTTTATCGCTTGAAGCGCACGAGAGGGAATCCCTATAATGTTCAAAGAACATCGTGCGTTCCTAGGGAGGATAGGGATAGGAGGTAGGTATTGGAATTCTTTTTGAACTTCTGGAGATTATATGTTGTTGGGAATACTTCCTCAGGCAATGAATTCCAGAGCCCAGCCGTTCTATGGATGAAGGAGTTTTGATAAAGTGCTGTTCGGCATCTTTCGAGGTTGACAACGAAGGGATGTGCTGACTGGGCTTGTCTAGCAGAGATTTCCGAAGAACATTTCCCGTGGAAGTATCGATAGAAAAGTGAAAGGTCGCCGACCTTTCTACGGTGTTCCAATGATGTCAAAGAGCGAGTGAGTGTGGCGTCACCCACCAGGCGGATGGCTCTTCTCTGGATGGAATCTAAGAGCATCAGCGTATGTTTCGGTGCTGAACCCCATATGTGGGAACAGTATTCTAGAACAGGCCGTATCTGCGCTTTGTAGATCATGAGGAGCTGTTGAGGTGTAAAGTAGCATTTCGCACGGAACAAGAATCCGAGTTTTTGTGAAGCAGCTTTTGCGATGGATCTGACATGATTATCCCATGAAAGAGTGTTGCTGATGGAAATACCGAGCATAGATATGGTGGGTTTGGTGGGGATGGTGGTGCCAGACATTACAATGTCGGGCATACTGAGTTCCGCCTTTCTAGAGAAAATACAGGCTTGAGTTTTGGTGGCGTTGAATTCAACTAGGTTGTTGGTTCCCCAGGCTGTGATTTCAGCAAGGTCTTCATTGACAGCATTGACCTGCCTGCGCCGTGTGTTCTTAGTTTCCTGGGAAGAAATAGGAATTCTGGAAGAGAACGCTGTATGGAGGGTACTATCATCTGCAAAGCTGTGGATGGGGCAAGTTGTTACTCCCAACAGATCATTGATATGAAGAAGGAATAATGTTGGTGCCAAAATTGATCCTTGTGGGACGCCGGAATTGATGCCAATGGTATCAGACGATACACCGTCCACCACCACATGAAGCGATCCTTCTGAAAGAAAACTCGATAAGAGATGGCATAGCTGAGGTGGTAAGCAGGATGATGGTAGTTTATGGAGGAGTCCTTCGTGCCAAACACGGTCAAATGCTTTCGATATGTCCAACGCGACAGCTAGAGATTCCCCGTGTTTTTCTAATGAAGCTTGCCATAAATGGGTGACGTAGGCAAGTAGATCTCCAGTAGATCTTCGGTGGCGAAAGCCGTATTGTCTATCATTGATGATTCCCGAGCTCTCCAGATATTTGATGAGCTCAATGTTGATGGCTTTCTCCATAACTTTGGAGATTACTGATAACAGGGCAATGGGCCTGTAGTTGTTCGGCAGGTTCTTGTTCCCTTTTTTGGGGATTGGTTGGACTCTAGCTGTCTTCCAGCATGATGGAAAAATACCCGACCTGTACGAGACGGTAAACAACTTGCAGAGAATCGGTGTTATTACAAATACCCACCCAAAAGTGGGTATTTATAAAAAATGATTTGATATTGTCGACGGCACAAAACTGCCGTGTAAACGTAGTGAAATGTTTGATATCGCGCTAGATTATAGAAAAAGAAGCAGAAGAAGAAGAGAAACAATAATATTACCTCACTTTCACAGTTTTGACTTTTGTACTTTGTCACAAATCTGAATAAAATGATAAAAAAGAAAGATCCAGCTTGGTCTTGATTTGATATTCGCGATAGAAAATAACACGTCGCCCCATCTGACGGCAACAACTGGAACACTTCTGATCGGTTTGTTTTGATGCTATGACCAATAAGCGCAAATAAAAAACAAATGTGAACCAATGAAAACAAAGTAAACAGGCCGCTTTGACAGCTTTCAAGAAGTATTTTCTATCGCGAATAGAAAGAAAAGGTGTTGAATGTAAGTACTGTTAAACCGAATACAAACCCAAATGTCAAGAAAATGCAAAAACATGTACTAAAAAAGTGTTATTTTGTTTTATACGAAGTTTTATAAGTGGGTAGTTTTTTCAAATATAGATTTTGTTGGTTATTGTGGTTTTTTGTCCAGGGTATCATTTCTGTAGTACCAGATAATCTTAACCAGATACCAGATCCCATACCACTAGTCGGTTTTGATGAGTTTTTGGAGAGTTGTTCAATCTGAACATTGGCTTTGTTAGAGGTTTTGGTTGTTTAGAAGGCTACCAAATTTAAAAACCTGTTTTAAGACATTGAACTTGCGAAAATAGTGTAATAAAGAGCAATTTTCCATGTTTTCTGTTGAAAAGTTCATAAATAAAAAAGATCCTTATAAATACCCAGCTCCTGGGTAAATACCATGGAACAAGTTATATAGAAAAAAAAATTTAAACTTTCACGATCTGTAGATCAGTAACAAAGAGTTTGCAGACAGTACATGGAAAAAAAGTCTTCGAGCTGAAAAATAAGTTCCTGAATTCTTGATACAGATTTTTGAAACACCCTGTATGAACAATTCACTTTGTAAATTATAATATCCAGTTCTTTAGATTCAACTTTCTACCAGATAAAGATCTTCCACTTGCCCAACCAACCAATGTGGTAGATATACCGGGTGACCCGGAACCAATTTACCCCCCTGTATCTTCGTTGTTATTTTGTATGGATGTTTCAAATTCGGTACTTCGATTTGATGTCATGAATGTACAATTTAGCAAGTAACAATCCAAATATGCCACTTCGGGTTTGACCGGAAGCGCATCCAATTTTTATATTTCGAATAGGATGTATTCTTTTTTTTTGAAAATTACATTTCGGTATAGAATTACCTTGACAATGGCATATCACAATCATACTTTCTTTCTACAATCTGCTGGTATAATTGACATTTTATAAAAAAAATACTTTTTGTGTTCCCCTCGTAACGGAACATTTTCATGAAAGTATGCTGTGGAAGATTGAACAATATCATGTAAGCAACATTAATTCAATCTTCCACAGCATACTTTCATGAAAATGTTCCGTTACGAGGGGAACACAAATAGTTATTTATTATACAAGGGAAAAAAGTAGTAGATTTTAGCTCACGGTTTTTTGTCTCCCTCCGCTACGCGTCGGGAGACAACACAACCAGTTTTCCCGTGTATAATACACTATTTTTTTGTGACAGAAGGAAGGATAAATCAATATTGAGAAGATATTACATTATTTCGAAATCTGAAAATTATCGACGTGAAATTTCAAGTTTTTAACAGTAGGGATACCTGCGTTTTATAGGCATCTTCATCATTCTTTTGAAGTAATCAAATATCTGATGTCACTTCTGTCAGTTCAATTCTGTGATTTGATTTTAAAAAATTGCGAATTCAGTAGTTGTTTAGTAATATACGAAGCCGCGAAGTCGAATGGAAGATAAAAGGACTTGCAGTTCTTTCTCGGAGACGGTATTATTGACTCATTTTTCGGAACTATAGCACAACAAAAGCCATTAACAGAGTATATATACAGGGTGTTATTTAAGTACGTGGCCAAACTCGAAGGGGTGATTCTTTGAGTGATTCTAAGACGAAAAGTTCATATAAACATAGGTCCGGTAATGCTTCGTTTTCAAGATACAGGGTGTCAAAATTTTTAAAAGAAATCGTTTTTTTCGTAAATATCTTAATAACCCTTCAACCGATTTTATTGAAATTTGGCAGTGTTATTCAAGGTCGTAAAGGGCTAATTTAACCGTAACTTTATCAAGATTATCATGTCCAGTGGCGTCCCGGAAGGCACTGTAACCAATATTTTTGACAAAAAAGATGTGCGCCACTGATTTTTTTGCAATTTTTGTATTTGTTTCACATTGAGCAACTAAAATAACAACTTTTTTATATCTAGAATTTTTTTCGTATCTTGCTTTGTTTTTGAGAAAAAAACATAAAAATCACTTCATTGCACATCCCTGTGACGAGCCGAAGCCAAGAGCCGAAGGCAAGTGCTGCAATTCATACATACATATTTTTTGTTTTTTCATTGCATCAATTTTGATAAAAAATTCCAAGACTAGAATAGAGTATTAATATGAAAAAATATTAGTAAGACCCCAGTTTTTGATGGTTCAGTAGTTGAAATGTTTTATTGTGTTGTCACAGGGATGTGCAATGAAGTGATTTTTATGGTTTTTCTCAGAAACAAAGCAAGATACGAAAAAAATTCTAGATATAAAAAAGTGGTAATTTCAGTTGCTCAATGTGAAACAAATACAAAAATTGCAAAAAAATCAGTGGCTCACATTTTTTCTGTCAAAAATATTGGTTACAGTGCCTTCCGGGACGCCACTGGACATGATAATTTTGATATAGTTAGGGTTAAATCAGCCCTTCACGACCTTGAATAACACTGCCAAATTTCAATAAAATCGGTTGAAGGGTTATTAAGATATTTACGAAAAAAACGATTTCTTTTAAAAATTTTGACACCCTGTATCTTGAAAACGAAGCATTACCGGACCTATGTTTATATGAACTTTTCGTCTTAGAATCACTCAAAGAATCACCCCTTCAAGTTTGGCCACGTACTTAAATAACACCCTGTATATGTGATATATATCCGGGAAAAAAGTACTCACTTTTTTCCCACGGGAAAAAAGTAATTTATGAAAAGTGACATTTTATAACCTGCCAACAGAGATGAAATGCCAAACTTTTTTCCCGTCACAAAAAAAAAGTATTTTTTTTATAAAATGTCACTTATACCGGCAGATTGTGAATTGAAAATATGATTGTGATATGTCATTGTAAGGGTAATTCTATACCGAATTGTAATTAAAAAAAAAAAATTATACTTCCTATTCGAAATATATAAATTGGATGCGCTTCCGGTCAAACCGGAAGTGACATATTTGGATTGATACTTGCTAAATTGTACATTCATAATATCAAATCGAAGTACCGAATTTGAAACATCCATACAAAATAACAACGAAGATACAGGGGGGTAAATTGGTTCCGGGTCACCCGGTATAAAAAAAGCTTCAATGACACTACTCACTAACTTTACAGGGTGTTTCAAAATTTAGTATCAAAAATTTTGGTGCTTATTTTTCCGATCACAATTAGACTTTTTCATACAGGGTGTCCGGAAATTATGCGCAAAACATCAAGGGTGTGATTTTTCATGGTAAAATGAGAAATTCATTTTATATGTACCTGGGTCCGGAAAAACATAGTTTTCAACATACAGTGTGTTAAACTTTTTGAAAAATCTTATTTAAATTGGGCAATGATATTTCTTGTCATGATTGGAATTATTCAATCCAGTGGCGTCCTAAGGGGCAACCTACCGAATATTATTGTCAATAAAATGTGCGCCACTGATTTATTTGAATTCTGTATCTTCATAACCTATTGACTAACTAAAAATACAACATTTTGATCTCCTGAATTGTTTTGACCTAATGCTTCATTTCCATGATAAAAAATTAATACCAATTCATTTCATAAATTTGTGCCGAAAAATTCCTTCAAAAACTGGAGTGAAAATAATTGTGTGATCCATGTCCATAGACATAGAATAAGAATGAAGATTCATTTTCTTCAAATATTTCATGATACATGATTGACACACTCTACACTCTGTATGTTGAGAACTATGTATTCTCCGAGGTATTCTCGGTCCAGGAAGGCGTAGTTTTTAATAATATAATAATATAATAATAATAATAATGATAAGTGTGTCAAACATGTATTATAAAATATCTGAAGATAGTGAATCTTCATTTTTATTCTATGTCTATGGACATGGATGACACATTTTCAAATGTTCACCCCTGTTTTTGAAGGAATGTTATGCACAAATTTATACAATAAATTGTTATTTATTTTTTTCCACCGAAACGAAGCAAAATATTAAATCAATTCAGGAGACCAAAATGTTGTATTTTTAGTTGATCAATAGGACATGAAGATATAGAATTGAAAAAATCAGTGGCGCACATTTTATTGACAATATTCGGTAGGGTGCCCCCGGGACGACACTGGATTTCACAATTCCAATTCAATTATGGCTAAATCAGCCCCTCATGACAAAGACTATCATTGCCAAATTTGAAGAGAATCGGTGGGAGGATATTCGAGATATTAATAAGAAACAGATTTTTTGTCTAAAGTTTAACACACTGTATCTTGAAAAGTATGCTTTTCCGGGCCCACGTATATATGAAATAAATGTCATGTTTTCTCATGCAGAATCGCGCCCTTGATTTTTTGCGCATAATTTCCGGACACCCTGTATAAACATGTGTGCTCAAGCCAAGCCCTTCATTACGGATCTATAGAGCCTAGAAATTTCAAGATTTTTTCTTTCTTTCTATATAGCTCTTTTAGTTTTCGAGATATTCAGTGCATTCGAGTACATCATAAGTGTGAATTTAATTTGAATTCTTATTCCAGAACCATGTGAGCCGTCTTGCCCGATCCAGCCGCCGCACAACGTCCCCGCCCCGTCGGCCGTCTCCCCAGGCGGGCCGCAGTCGCTCGCCCCGCCCCCTGGCCCGAGCGCGGCAGGGGGCGGAGCCGTACCCGCCCCCCACCACCACTCCCCCTACGACCTGCGCCGTAAGTCGCCCACGTCGTCGTCGTCGCATCACGCGCACGACGGGCCGGGACCGAGCACGAGCGCCGCGACTGCGGGTTCGCCCACCTCGCCGGCCACGCCCACCGCGCCTGCGCAGGGGTACGCCTGCGCGATGTTGCCGGCGCGGAAGCGGCCGCGCCGGACCTGCTCCGCCTCCTACGAGAGTGAGTATTCCCAATTTGGATCACTATTTATTTATACAGATTTGTTTCCTCAACACTTTGCTGCTCCTAAAGTGGTGCATGGAGTTAGTAACAAAGCTTACACAGAACATGCAGAAAGAGATGATGTGGTTGTGAGCATCAGAGAAGAAGTAGGACGGTGTATGTAGGTGGGTGTAGAAAACTACCAGCTGAGAGTGAGAGTGGACCAGTGGACCTCGGTCTCTAACGGGGGTTAACGAGGATAGCTAGAAGGCCTGCCACTGAGCATATGGTAGTGAGTACATTACTGGCCTACAAAACACAGCCGAAAAAACTCTGAAAAGGAGTTGATGGGCGGTGCCTGAAAAGGATGTTAGCCAGCTCTCTTAAGCGAACCACATCACTCATTAAAACACCTTGGGGCTTGCAAAAAGATCCCATTAGGGACTTGTTGCTGACGTGCAAACGTCCCCCACCAGTACCAGTTGAGTAAAATATAAACGATCACCCTGTTTATGAATTCAGTTGAATTGAGGTGGATGAAACTTCTTTTTTGGCACAAAATAGGAGTCTCAACGATAGTAGAATAACGCATAACTGAAATGTGGGCGTGTCTAGAGCCTGGAGGCGAGAGGAGGCCACACAGGATCCTGTTTCTTGAAATGTATGTGTTATGTTGATTAGAGTCCCTGTATATACCTTAGATAAGAGTCCGGACACAAAACTGACAGCTGTTGGGGTTTTCAATGTTTTGTTTCATTTGGTTTGCCCACCTGACAATGTGACGAAACATCATAGTCGTCCCGCCCGCTTTTTTTAGTTATTTCGAATTTCTGTCACTGTCACTTTGAAATTTTATGACCGCCAAAATTTAGCATTTTAAATTATTTCAATGTCCTGCTGCATACATTATTGCGATAATTCATTAGAAAAGGGATTGAAGTTATTATTATTATTTAATAGTTATTATAGTTAAAATAGCCCTATTTCTCACTTCTACCTATGGCTATGAACGGTTTGACAAATAATCTAACCCTCAAAATTGTTTCTGACAATCATTGATACTAGGGGAATTGAAAAGACAGAGCTCGATATATATGTCTTATTCCTTTATTCAATCATCAATGCATTTTTTGAAAACAGAAAAGGACAGAAGTATAGCCGTGTCCGGACTCTTATCTAAGGTATATACAGGGACTCTAATGTTGATAACATCGATAATTATTGAATAATCGTTCAATTTCAATGGAGAATTATAATTTCATATTACTTATTGAATACATTTGAAATTGAAAAAATGTTCGTCACAGGAACAAATGAATAGGGAATATACATATTCCGTTAGCAAGAACATTACAAAACAAACAAATGACCTAAAAAATAGGGATGTGATGATTAAAACCAGATTGAATTTGGATATTGAGGATTATTAGGTTAATTATCAATTCCTAATGAAATGAGGTTTTTTTACAATAAGTGATTCAAGATGAATTGAAAATTGCAGACTTTGTCCCATACAAGACATGGGTAGTTTTGTCCTAGAATCGAAACAAGCGAATGTCCTTGAAATATGGGCGTGTCTTGACATTTGCAGCATCTACGGTGGGTGTGGTCAATTAGAAACGCCTAATTCCGGTTCCACTTCAATATGGCACTGACAAATAACTCAAGCAGATATCTTCTGCCCTGTTATAGGAAACATTGTATTTCAGATTGTACAAATACTGCTGCACATTATCTGCAATACGAACTCCCCGATGAGGTATTGCTCACGATCTTCAACTATCTATTGGAACAAGACCTGTGCCGCGTTAGCCAGGTCTGCAAAAGATTCCAAGCCATAGCCAACGATACTGAATTATGGTAAGTGAAGACTCATGATCCATGAACAGACTTTCCCTTTGGTGTGATAAAAAAACATATCATTATGGATATTTTCTAGGAAACGTCTCTACCAGAGTGTATACGAATACGATTTGCCATTGTTCAATCCGGCCCCATGCCGTTTCGAATTTGTCAGCCCAGAAGAGTCCGATCTGGCCAATCCATGGAAGGAATCCTTCAGGCAGCTCTATCGCGGCATTCACGTCAGACAGGGATATCAGGACGTCACGTTTAAGGGCCGCAATCTCGTCTACTTCAATACTGTTCAGGTTGGTTTGAAAAAAAAAACAGGATTTCCCGGAAGGTTCTATAATATTTTGGAATGTTTCAAAATGTGCAATAAAGCTCATGAAAGTTTTGAAACATGGTATAATGTTCAAGAATGTTGAAAAATATTGTAGAATATTACAGAATGCCATATACACTTTCAGAAGATTCAAGAATATTCCAGGAGGCATTTAAATGTCTGGAATGCTAATGAATATTTCCAAAATATTGACGATTGCTGAAGAGCTGATTCAGAATGTTCTAGAATATTCAAAAATGTCGGGAAAATACCATTGTCTAAATTCAATCAGGATTGAATTGAGGAAAATTTGTTCAATGGAAATATTTTACTCACCAAAAAACAATCATATCCTTGATACAGAAAGGCATCTCTAAACCCACAGGTCCTTGTCAGGAGGATCAAAAAGGATGAAATCAACACATTTTGATACATTCATTCTTTTATTGATGAAAAAAGAATAGTTTGACATGATTTAGTCAAGATTCAAGATTTCTGTATTAGCAAGCTCAATTCTTCAATGATGATAACTTATTCAACCGAAGATGATTTTTCCCTCTTTTCCTCAGGGTGCTCTCGACTATGCGGACGAGC
This sequence comes from Phaedon cochleariae, assembly GCA_918026855.4. Lineage (NCBI taxonomy): Eukaryota > Metazoa > Arthropoda > Insecta > Coleoptera > Chrysomelidae > Phaedon > Phaedon cochleariae. The sequence goes on along the minus strand of OU896710.1, from coordinate 4,401,602 downwards.
GTAGCGGTTCGAACAGCACTTCTGGATCTGTGTCGGGGTCGTGCAGCAACCATTCCTTGGAAGGGTCTTCTCAAGGGGCTCTTATCTTCCTCCACGCCGGTACTTACCGGGGAGAGTTCCTGGTCATCGATTCGGACATCGCCTTGATAGGTTAGTTAATTGATTGATTATATTGTTGAAGTTGGGTTTACATCCACTACACGAATTATCAACTCATTTTTGGCGCCCAACGTGAATTCGGCTGTGGTTATGGCGCCTAACGTGGTCATTCCTCAAAGTAACTATTCAAAAAGAGTGATTTATTTTGCTTATTCCTTCTGCAGAAAGGACATCACATTCTAACTGCTGTCAAATCGATATTTTAGAGTTTTCAACTGGGCATTAGTTACAATAATTAATATAACCAGATTTTTCATATGTACTGTAGGGGCGGTCTTGTTTGAGGGTTTGCTTGAAAAAAATAATTAAAGTGACATCACTATGCCGTTACAAAATGGCGTATATAATGTAACAACCCAAGAGATTCAATTTATTATTGCACATTCACACATTTATAGGAATCCCGGTTTATTAGATATATGAAAAATATCTATAAAGGATACCAATTCTCTGACAATGATTTACCCATTCGTGTTTGGCATTTAGGATTGTTGGCTTATACTTTTTAATCATTGATGAATTAATTGTGGTGTCAATCTATTGTTAATTAGTCTCAGATTTTGCTATAGAAATTATCAACAGATTTTTGGCGCCCAACGTAGGATCTCCATCAATTATATCATTCAACAACTAGCTTCCCGTTGATCTGAAATGTTTCTTGACCCAGCCAGTACACTTTCTAGACTATACAGCTGTTCCAAGCAGATCATCTGGCATTTTCCAATTATATTGTTCAACTAGGGTTCTCAGGACACGGATTATCAACACGTTTTTGGCGCCCAACGTGAGTTCTTCCATGTTCATGTTGCCCAACGTGAGAATTTCAGTCAATACTGTCACCCAATAACCAGCTCACGGTGCATCTGAAATGATCCTTGACACAGCCAGTACGTTAATAATTGTTTCATGCACTTCATCTTGCATTTTTAATTGTAATGTTGAAGTAGGGTTTTCATGTATATCTCACAATACGAAATATCAACACATTTTTGGCGCCCAACGTGGGGTTCTCCATCACTTCTGATAGCTTCATTCGTTTCAACATCCGATGGCGTTTTCAGGTGCGGCGGCTGGCAACGTTGCCGAATCGGTCGTCCTCGAGCGCGAATCCGAATCGACGGTGATGTTCGTCGAGGGCGCTAAGAACGCGTACGCCGGTCACGTGACGTTGAAGTTCTCGCCCGACGTCACGTCGACCGTGCCCCACCACAAGCACTACTGCCTCGAGGTGGGCGAGAATTGCAGCCCCACCGTCGACCGTTGCATCATCAGGAGCACCTCCGTCGGTGAGTAACCATTGGGCGTTTGTGTGTGAACGAGATTGGATGAAAATTGAAAGTTGATCTTCACTTGACTGATGTGGAAGAATTGTATTTATTTTTTTGGCGCCCAACGTGGGGTCTTGTGAGTTTTTGGTACAAAACGATATGAAACATTTTTTTGAGAAGTTTCTGGAAAAGTTATTAAGGAATATTCCAAAAAGTTTTTCGTGAATATTTTTTGAAAATTTGCGAAACATTCATAATTCGATGCAGAATTAAAAAAATTGAAAAATGTGAAAAAACAGTCGAAAATAATCGATGTTTCCGAGCGTTTCTCCAAAAAACAAACCCTTATAATTTTAAATGAGTTTGATCCAACCTCACGGGTATTCCCTGTATGTTTTTGTTCCTACTGAACTGTTTAAATGTTTGTCGAGAAAAAAATCTCAATTAGAGACTTCATTTTCCGACGTTTGTGAAGAATGAAATCTATCAGCGACATGATATTTTTGTTGTCCGACGTGAGTTCCCTAGTGCCTCCTAACACCCAACGTGAGTTTCAGTTATCCTCATAAGTTTTTGGGTGCCAACGTGAGTTATAGAAATTTTTGGCGCCCAACGTGAGTTCTCATTCAGCAACAGCTATAACAATAGATTTTCAGCCTGGAAAATGGCGTTCTTCAACTTTTATAGCGAACTTTTCCCAGCATAGAACAAATGTAATAAACTTCTTCACACTTAGGAGCAAAGAACATATTTTTGGCACCCAATGTGACTTCTCAAGGAGCATCACGGCGGTGAGTACCACCTTTGTTAAGTATCATAAAAAATACTCTTATGGTTGCTTTCTACTGAAAGCAATTAATGGCTGGCTGTATACTTCATATTATTTGATTTCAGATTAATAAACGACTCACACATTTACAATTGTAGTTGATACAACCGACACAACCATAAGTTTAGCAACCATAATACGAGATGGTTGATATTAAGATAAAACATTATTATTCTATTGTCAGTTGTCACTATTCTACTGTCATCTAGGAATAATTGTCGAAAGGAGTACGAAAACTGGAGAGAATAGATAGCAACCAATAATAAGGCAAACTTCAATTAGAAGTGTTGCCTGAATAATAATCATTGAAGTTGTTCAAATTTGCATAAAAATATACCGGGTGACAACGAAATTATTGGACATGGCGTCAGTCAGTTGTTTTTCATGTTAGATTTTTGAAATTCGGATTTAAGATATAGTTCTCAGAGATCCATATTTTCCAGAAATAAACAGTTGTATATCACTTCTGGTTTTACCGGTAGTAGGCATTATATTTTGACCCCTACCTACCTACCTACAGCTTTAACTATACGAGGTGGAAAAAAACTTCAAATATGAAAGGTAGGGTTTCCATCAGTACTATCTTTCGGCACTCCTTGACTAGGGTGAAGATTTATACTAGCTGCATACACGTAACAATAGAATGAAGAGATTTTGTTTTTCGCTTTCGGCTAAAAAGCCATCATCAGTGCTATACTGCAAGTAAGTAATATTTATGAAAATTTCAAAAAAATCCAAAAGTGTAGATTACTTACTCGTCAAGTATTTATTACAAAAATGTCCAAAAATTCGAGATCAAAGACATCAATATGGTACAAACGGAATTAGGAACAGACATACATTCAACAGAAAACAGTATGTATTCAAACGACCATTAATTTTTTTCGAAGTTGGGGCGGCAGTGTGCGTTAGCGGCGTCGGCGCCAATCCCGTCATCCGCCATTGCGACATCAGCGATTGCGAGAACGTCGGCTTGTACGTGACCGATTACGCGCAAGGCACCTACGAGGACAACGAGATCAGCCGGAACGCGCTCGCCGGCATCTGGGTGAAGAACTACGCGAATCCGATCATGCGCAGGAACCACATCCATCACGGCCGCGACGTCGGCATATTCACCTTCGATAACGGATTGGTAAGATCTTTTTTTTCTAATTTTGACATCATGTCAGATCATATTTCGAGTTTTAGTATTAATTATTGAATGATTCAACTGGACATATATTCTCAATAGTAAAAAATAGTAAATCATTTCTGAGTGGGATTTTCCCGAACTGTCTCAAGATAGCCATAATAAGTCCTTTACCTAAGGGAGGAGACTGCGACATAGTATCAAATCTGAGACCAATTTCACTTTTACCAACTCTGGCTAAGTTAGTTGAAAAATTAGTTAAAAAAAGAATGTTCTCATTTTTGCTTCATAATCGCACTCTAAGCACCTACCAGTTCGGTTTTCAAACAGCTAAAAATACAAATGATGCTATGTTTGCTTTATTAGAGGATATATATATCAACATAAACGATGGTGACGCAGTTGCAGCAGTTTTTTGCGACCTTTCAAAAGCATTCGACTGTGTTGATCATGAAATTTTGCTTCAAAAATTAAAAATTTATGGCTTTAGAGATATTACACTAAGATGGTTCCAATCATACCTATCAGAGCGTACTCAAATAGTCTCGCTTAACAAAATAAAGTCCAGGTCTCAGTTAGTGAAGTGTGGGGTCCCTCAAGGATCAGTGCTTGGACCAATCTTATTTTTAATATACAGGGTGGCCCACGAGGTTTTGGGCAGTCGATATCTCGGAAACTATTTGAACTATAATTTTGAAATTTGGTGGTTTCAAACAGTGGAATGTGGTGTTCATTCTTGATATAAGAGGGTTTCATTGCAACATCGCATTTCCGATCAGGTGACATCAACTTCAAAATTTCAAATGGAACACCTTGTATATTATTGCATTTTCGTGAAGTCCTTTCTAATACAAATTCTACGATACCATAATTGGTTTATTCTACACAGCCTACAAATTTAGATGATTTGCAAAACAAAATCAGAGCAGCGTGCCAAACTGTTACACCTGAAATGATTAGAGCAGCATGCTCTAGAAATCTTTTAACAAGATTTGAGCATTGCGTTACTGAAGATGGACATCAATTTGAGCATCAACTGTAATGCTTTTTCTACTTATTTTGTTTCGTTTCCTAATTATACTGTGGTTCTTTCCATTTAAAATTTTGAAGTTGACATTACGAGATTGGAAATGCGATGTTGCAATAAAACCCTCTTATACCAAAAATGGTCACCGCATTCCATTGTTCAAAACCACAAAAATTCAAAATTGTAGTTGAAATAGTTTTCGAGATATCGACTGGCCAAAACCTCGTGGGCCACCCTGTATATAAATGACCTAGCAAATATCACTATTAGAGGAAAGTTTACTATGTTCGCAGATGACACCACAATACTGTGGCATAGCAACAATAATGACGAACTGAGTAACTATGTCGCTGAAGATATATTAGAAGTAAAAAATTGGTGTGATGCGAATAAGTTATCATTCAATATTTCTAAAACATGTATTTTGACGTTCAAGTGCACTCTTAATGATATACTTCTGGAAAACTCAAGAATTTGTACTCAATCCTCGGCTAAGTTTTTAGGGCTCTATGTGGATGACAGTCTCTCATTCAACACCCACATTACAAATTTATGCAGAAAATTATCTTCTGGTTGTTTTGCAGTAAGAGTCATCTCATCTGAATTGAATATATCTGCAGCAAGATCAGTTTATTTTGCCCTGATTGACTCAATTTTGAGATATGGAGTTTTTTTTTTTTTTTTTTTTTTTTATCGCTTGGAGCGCACGAGAGAGTTTGTTTTTGGGGGAATAGTTCTCAATCTCTTTTGAACTCTGTGTTCATTTTACAAAAGAGGGCGGTTAGATACCTTAGTAAAGCTAAATTCAGAGAACCATGTAAACCCTTATTTGTGGCTCAGAAAATACTGACATTGACTTGCATCTTCATTCTAGAGAGTGTATGTATGATCCACAAAAAATATACCACGAACATTCATTCGATGTCGGTATACAACACAAGAAATGTTGACTGTACGGTTTCCCTACTAATTCCTAGAAGTACATTAATAAAAAAGTCTTTTATTTATAATGCCAAAAAAATTTTTAATCACCTGCCTTCACATATTCCTTCATTGCTAACACATATTAAGTTTAGAAAGGCAGTAAAAGAGCTACTACTGAATAAAGCCTATTATACCTTGCAAGAATTTTATGAAGACGCATTTAATTAAGTTTGTCAGTTTGTATAATTCGTTTTTAATTGTTCAATACCTTTTTTTATAGTGTGACTTTTACTAGTATATGTTCGACTTAAATGTTTTGTTCCTTATATATGTGCATATTTTACATGATTTTATGTAGTTTTAATATTAGTTATAGCTTATGATACACATGCTTTGTCAACAAAAACTTTAGGTTTTTAGTACAATAAAGACTTTCTTCTTCTTCTTCTTAAACTTAAACAGATTGGTTATATTCGAAGTCAAGTTCTTATATGAACTTAGTGGGGTACTCTCTCCTGTTTATTTACTGCTGTTTTTTTTGCATAACGAACTAGATTTTACTTATTGTATGGACATTATCTACAAATAATGCTCTATGACCTTCTGTAAAAATAATGTACTGTAACCTTCTCTAAATTTACATTCATTCATTGATTCATTCAATTCGACACTTTTCAAAACTGACGAAAATCTTTCATCGGAATTAAAATGAAATATTGCACAAATAAATACAAAAAGCTCAAAGTTATTTCCATAAATGTTCATAAAATGAACAACAATGGTAGATTTCTGGAGAAAAACAACCACTTTCCTGGCTAATACCATGCAGGAAATTGAATTCCATCCTCCTGAAATCTATGCATCAATACCTATGAACGAATACCAATGCAAGTTCCAAAAGAGGAACAAGCAACACGAAGTCGGTCGACCACACTTCGACACTACGGCCTTCATCAGACAATGGTACTATTCTGCTAACCCGTTGACGAAAATCATCTCGTATAGAACCATGATTTATTGATTTATATGCTCCCATCAGTGTAGGGTAGTCTCCAGCTAGCAGTACGAAGACTGCCGAGCAACCAGCATTTACAAATGTTTCTTGTACTCCATAAAAAAAATATCATGTAAATGTTGGAGGCATGGCAACATTGTGCTGAATGCTGAGAAGGGACAAGACCACGCCCACAAGTCGTGCTCGCCGTGTTGTCACGTTCACCGCTCCAAATGATCATTTCAACACCTAAAAATCGAACGATAAATTCCGAAAAAAATATGGAATTGAAGGATATTTAAGTGATGATTCTATTTATTAGTCCACTCGCCTATTAGAGTTGAGTAGCTACTGATGAAATATTTTCGAAGTTTGATACGATTTATTACGTACAAACGGTATCATCTGCAATATTCATTCGGTTCCTGACTTCGGGCGGAGTACATGCTTCCATATCAGAATCACTGTCACTCATAATCCCATTCGGTTTCTGTTTTGTTTACTTTTTGACAGCTAAGTAGAATTTCCTTTTGGTTGAAAACTGAACTCCTAGGCTGCTTCATTCATCGAAATTTTAGTAATATGCTGAGTGAATACGGTGAATAACATTGTCCTTCAATGGAAATCAAAATCAGAATTAATGAAAGATGTTGATATTTCAGTGTTAATAGTGGAAAAAATATTATATACTAGGTGTCTCAGATCTTTTCATACAGCCAATATTTCAGTTATGCTGCTTGGAAAAAACATTCAAAAAATTACACTTGTCAAACCCAAATGACTTTGAAGCCATTGTGTCGAAGTAAACTTCTGTCCAACTCTTCCTGAAAAGCCACCTCCAACTTGAATTATTCAAGTTAAACCCTATTGATTAATGACAACCTGCATATGTGTTGTTGAATCTTCATGGCAATTACAATTTGGTAAATTAAAACTAACTAATCTGAAATGTTCCACCTTGAATATTATATAAACGACTGAACCGAATATCAACAACCTTTCACTCACCGGCAAAACAATCCGGCCACCAAAAAATTTTGTCAAATTGTTCGCCCTGTAACTTTTTTATTTTTTTTCCGATTTTGGTGAAATTTCGACCTGATCGTATATTCATGTTATGGTATGTGAGTCTGGATATTATTGCCAAAGAAAAGCTGATGATTTGATCATTATACAGGAAAACACAAAAGTTATTCTTTCCCCCCTAACTTCCTAACGCTCTGTGGAAGAGATGAGTGGTTAAACTTAGCTGCATTATGTTTGGGAGTGAAGTGTGATCTCTTTTCAACACATTGGTTTTTGATTCACGTCGATAACCATATTTTAAGAGAAGATACAATATTTTAAAGGATTGTTTATTTAAATTTTTATTAACAATATTTCAGAACCATTCTCCATCCAACCTTCTGCTTAATCATGTTTTGAATTGAAGTGTGATCCTCTTTTGTCCCTCCTCAACACAATGATTTTAGATTCACGTCAATATCTTCTTTTCAATAGAAGATACGAGTTTTTTCAGAAAATATGGAATTTTAAAATTTTTATTAACAACCTATAGAGCATCTACGTCCTGCCTAGTCAGAGACTCTTGAAGAGGTTCGATTAACCCTTCAAGGAGAATTTCAGGCAATTTTTCAAGACTAATTGAGAAATTTAATCAACTCAATGCTACGGAAGTTGGATTGAAATCAAACTCGAGGAGGGCATACTCGTTATTGACTACAAGGTCTGCTTCTTATTTGTTTCTTGTAATCAAAGTTTTTTCCGGTAATTTCTTTGAGAATGGGTAGAAATAAGAATTATTGATTCTTCAAGTTGTTGACCAATAAGTTCATGTAGGTTCTGATTATTGTTAATAAGAATTGAAAAGTGCTGTACTTTCTCAAGTTACTCGTATTGTCTTTCAAAAATAAGATGTTGACGTGAATCAAAAGCTATTGTGTCGAAATAGGATCACACTTCAATCCAAAGCATAATGAAGCCAAGTTTAACAAGCCAAGTTCAACCATTCAAATTCACCACAGGGCGTTAAGAAGTGATGGGTGAAGAAGTAACTTTGGTTATTCCCTGTATAATGATCAAGTCATCAGTTCTTGACGGGGACTAATATTAAGGCTACCATTCAATAACGTGAATCTACGATTTGATCAAAGTTTCACAAAAATCGGACAAGGATTGAGAAAGTTAAAGGGTGAACAATTTGGGCAAATTTTTTGGTGGTCGTTTTTTTGCCGGTGAGTTTATTTTTGAAATCAGAAAAGAAAGATCTTCAATTTTTTTGAAAAATATATAGGCTTTTCCATTGAAAATAACGCAGTTGGCACATCTCCAATGATGAGACCTGTAGAAGTCGTTTGAATATACGTAATTACCCTGTACTCATCTATGGAATGTGGTGGATAAACGATATTGTATCCATTTATCTAGGGTTATTTCGAGGCCAACGACATCCACAACAACCGCATCGCCGGCTTCGAGGTGAAAGCCGGCGCCAACCCGACCGTCGTCCATTGCGAGATCCACCACGGCCAGACGGGCGGCATCTACGTGCACGAGAACGGCCTCGGCCAGTTCATCGACAACAAGATCCACTCGAACAACTTCGCCGGCGTGTGGATCACCTCGAACAGCAATCCGACCATCAGGCGCAACGAGATCTACAACGGCCACCAAGGGGGCGTGTACATATTCGGCGAGGGGCGGGGCCTGATCGAGCACAACAATATTTACGGAAACGCTCTGGCAGGTGAGTTTGACCTTTTTGGCGCCCAATGAGGGGTATATGAATACTGCCACCAAGGGAACGTGTACATATTCGGCGAGAGGCGTGGCCTGATCGTGAACAACATCATATGCGGGAACGCTCTGGTAGGTGAGTTTTGCTTTTTTGGCGCCAACGCGAGTGTTTTTGGTAGTTTTTTGCGCCTTTGTTTCATTTCTGGCGCCCAACGAGGGGTTTCGATTCTATGATGCTGTGAGCTATTTTGGTATTGATGACTTACCAATATCTTCAGTATTGAAATGAAAATTGAAATGTATAGGGGAAATAATATCCTTGTTGAGTTTAAAGTTTCCAGAAATCATCCGTATCCACGATGTTCGTGAAAGATGTATATCCCGACATTGAAAATAAAAGAGTCGATTGCCTGTGGTGGCTCTGGTTGTTAGAAAAATCGACATCAATACCAATTCTTCATTACATTGACATACTTTATTTTTTTAATTTTGATGTTTTTGTGTCCATTGCGGTTATCCAGCTCCTAACATATTCGAATTGTTTTTTATTGTTTCATTATCAATTTCAGTAATGTTCACATCTCTATGTTTCCTGATATGGTTATATTTTTATTGTGCCCTACAGAAGAACTAGAATACTGTATTGTTTGGTATCTAACGTGACTGCTCTAACAGTTTTTGATGACTAAATTATCCTATAATTGAATCTTCCATCAAGTACCACAGAACATGATCAATATGTCTTGTGTTGTGAATCGGAAGTAAATCGAATCATCTGTGATGCAATAGTAATAGTTGTCATAAACTATTTCTAAAGAAACACAGCTCACAGGAATACAAATAATATTCATGAAGTAACCATTACTTGCTTTTCTGCCTCTTCTTATGTTCCTTGATGGCATTATATTTCATAATGTGTCCAACATAGGTGCCCTAGCATTCTTTGGGGCCCAACGAGAGGCCTTCACCAAGTTCTTAGTCTATTGTTTATGGCGCCCAACAAGCGGCTTGAAGAGAAATATCGATCGATGATTCCGATTGGAAATCACTTTCCAGACCCTGGTCCTCGTGATCATCGACTGTATTTTTTATTTCCTTCTTGTCATTCAGATCCACGGCCAACATGGCGGCATCTACGTGCATGAAAAGTGCCAAGGGTCGTTTTTCTGCCTATTATCATGTTTCTTGATGGTTTTATATTTCATGATGCGTTCAACATAGCCTCGCTAGCATTCTTCGGCGAACGAGAGTCCTTCAGCAAGTTTTTGGCGCCCAACACTCATTCATTACTTCAGTTATTGATTTTTCTTCATCTTTGTAATTGATATTCGATTTGTTTAGTATAAATATCTGTATGATGAGATATGACATATCTGTAAATACTGTTTTTAGGTTAGTCCCGTTTGTATTCCTTTTCGTAAAGAAATAAATAAACATGTATTTATTTTTTCTGGCGCCCAACGAGCGGCCTCGGATAGATAGCGATCGATGATTCCGATTAGAAATCACTCTCTAGAAGTGGTTCTCATGATCATCGACTGTATTTTTTTGTTTCCGTCCAGGTATCCAGATTCGGACGAACAGCGACCCGATCGTGTGCCACAACAAGATCCACCACGACTAACATGGTGGCATTTGCGTGAACGAGAAGTGCTAATGCTCGTTTTTCTGCATACTCGCATGTTTTCTTGATGGTTTCATATTTCATAATGCGTCTAACATAAGTTCTCGAGCATTCTTTGGCGTCCAACGAGAGTCCTTCAGCATGTTTTTGGCGTCCAACGTGTGTTTATTCTTTCTGGCGCCCGACATGTGTTTATTCATTCTGGCGCACAACGAGTGCTTTCTTTCTGGCGCCCAACGAGCGGCCTCGGAGATATCGATCGATGATTCCGATTAGAAATCACTTTCTAGAACTGATCCTTGTGATCATCGACTGTATTTTTTTGTTTCCGTCCAGGCATCCAGATCCGGACGAACAGCGACCCGATCGTGCGCCACAACAAGATCCACCACGGCCAACATGGCGGCATCTACGTGCACGAGAAGGGCCAAGGGCTGATCGAGGAGAACGAGGTGTACGCCAACACGCTGGCCGGCGTGTGGATCACGACGGGCAGTACGCCGGTGCTGAGGAGGAACCGGATCCACTCGGGCAAGCAGGTCGGGGTCTATTTCTACGACAACGGGCACGGTAAGCAGTCGATCAATCAAATTTTCATTGAATAAACAAAAAAAAACAAAATGAGGTATTATCAATGTAAAATACTAACTAATTCAACAGATCAAACACTCGAAAATTAATATCTATTTTAAGAAAGTTGAACTATACTTCGCATTAACACACTAATAATCAACTTTACTCCACATTCTAAAGACATATGTGGAACAGTTGCCTAATTAATAATTCAAGAGGGTCATTCAGATAAAACATTTGATCAACTCGGCATAAATAGCTTGTGACAAGAAATAGAACAACCTTCATAACATAATACACTATAAACTTGATTGTTATTACGAGGTATGCAGGGTATATGACGACGAACTTACACTATCTCTAGATCGAGAATCAGTCAGGAGAAATTCATGAAACTATGCATGCAATTATTTTAGAATACGTTCTCTTCATTTGAAATATTTTCAGCAATTCAGTGTTGCCGCTTCTATCAAAAAGTAGCAAACACTTTGTTATTTCAAATAGAATACCCTGTATTTTATTGCATTTTCATATTCACCCTGGAGAGCAGATTTCATCGGTACATCACAAAGTGTTATATATATCGATGAAATCAGCTCTTCAGGAAGAATCTAAGAATGCGATAAAATACAGAGTGTTCCATTTGAAATATCAATGTTTCTACTACTCTCTAGTGGAAGCTGCCACACTGCATTGTCGAAAATATTTGAAATGAAGAGAGCAAATTCTGAAATATAAGCATACACATTTTCATGTATTCTTCCCGACTGATTCTCGAAATAAAGATAGTGTAAGCTCGTTGTGAAATACCCTGTATAGCGAAATGAAATATATGAAAAAATATTCAAAGATGAACGTGGCAGCACCGCAAAATTTCGTAGTAGACGAGCAATAATCGTAGTAGGAAATGTTATTCGTCGTTATTGTTGATATTGAACGGTTTCTGGTTGTTGTTTGATGAGTTTTTGGTGTTTCTGTAACTCATTTATTAATATAATGAATATAGATCCGACTATTTTTATAAATCAGTATGGTTCGGCTATAAAGGAAAGTAAGAGACAAATATTCTACACTAATATACATAGAAATATGGTCCAGTGGCGGTTTTATTCGATGGTTTGCTCTTGTTGATGAAAAAGGCGCGTTTAAAATATTGAAGTGTCAAATAACCTCACTAAGAAGTTACAAAATAATATTATTTATTGAAATCCCGATTTATTAGATCAATTATATATCAATTCTCTGGCAATGATTCCGCAGAGTTATCTCCACCATTCAAGATTTCATTCATTGATCCTTGTTTGGCGTATGCGATTGTTGGCTTATACTTTTCAAAGATTCATGAATGAATGGAGGTGTCTATCTAATGATATTCATTCTGCGACCTTGACACTCATTTTTCCGCAGGCAAACTGGAAGATAACGACATCTTCAACCACCTGTACTCGGGCGTCCAGATACGGACGGGCAGCAACCCTGTGATCAGAGGCAACAAGATATGGGGCGGACAAAATGGCGGCGTGCTCGTATACAACGGCGGCCTCGGGTTGCTCGAGCAGAACGAAATTTTCGACAACGCGATGGCCGGCGTCTGGATCAAGACCGATTCGAATCCGACGCTGAAGCGCAACAAGATATTCGATGGGAGAGATGGGGGTATTTGTATATTCAATGGCGGCAAGGTGAGTAATCGTTTTCGGAAATGATCATATCGGGATAGAAGGTTTTTTTGTGCCCATCTAGGTAATTTCTGGCGTCCAACGTGAGTTCTCGCAGTACTTTTTTGCACCCAACGAGAGTTTTCACAGTACTTTTCGGTGCCCAAAGTGAGTTTTCACAGCACTTTTTGACGTCCAATGTGAGCTCACGGTACTTTCCAGTGAGTTTTGTAGTAAATCTCTGGCACCCAACGTAAATTCTCAGTACTTCTTGGCGCCCAACGTGACTTCTTAGTACTTTTAGGCGCCCAACGTGACTTCTTAGTACTTTTAGGCGCTCAACGTGAGTTGTCACAGTACTTATTTCAGGTCCAACGTGAGTTCTCTCGGTATTTTCTAGCGTGCCACGAGAGCTGATGTTACTTTTCAGCGCCCAATCGGAGTCATTTAGATAATATCTGGCACCCAACATGAGTCCTTTAGGTCATTTATGGCGTTTAACTCAAGATAATTTCTGGAGTCTAATGTAGATTAATTATCACAGTACTTTTCGGAGCTCAACGTAAGTCCTCTTGGTAATTTCCTGGTGTGCAACTTGTGTCCTCTAGATAATTTATGAAGTCCAATCTGGGTTCTCAGTAATTTCTGGCAGTCCTTTAGGGGATTTTTGGAACCAAAGTGAGTCTTTTCTGGAACTCAATGTGAGTCCTTTAGGTTTTTCTGGCGTCCAACGTGAGTCCTCACAGTAGTTCTTGGCGCCGAACGTAATTTCTCATGGTACTTTCAGACGCCCAACGTGAGTTCTCACATTATTCTTTGGCGCTCAATGTAAATTCTAAAGCTAATTAATGCCGCCCAACGCGAATCCTCTTGGTAATTTATGGCACCCAACTTTACTTCTCACGGTACTTTTAAACGCCCAACGTGAGTTCTCAGTACTTTTTTGGCGCCCAACGTGAGTTCTCACAGTACTTTTTGGCGCCCAACATAAGTTCTCACAGTACTTTTTGGCGCCCAACGTGAGTTCTCACAGTACTTTTTGGCGCCCAACATGAGGTCTAACTGTACTTTGTGGCGCCCAATTTGAATATGAAAGTTGAAAAATAATGAAAACTCCTTTTTGTAATTGCAGGGGATCCTCGAAGAGAACGACATATTTCGCAATGCGCAAGCCGGCGTGTTGATATCGACGCAGAGCCACCCGATCCTGCGCCGGAATCGCATTTTCGACGGTCTGGCGGCCGGCGTCGAAATCACCAACAATGCGACGGCGACGCTCGAGTTCAACCAGATATTCAACAACCGATTTGGAGGGCTGTGCTTGGCCAGCGGCGTTCAGCCCATTGTCAGGGGCAACAAGATATTCAACAATCAGGACGCCGTGGAGAAGGCCGTGTCGAACGGGCAGTGCTTGTACAAGATATCTAGTTATACGTCGTTTCCGATGCACGATTTTTACAGGTAGATTATGTCTCGTCCGACTAGAACGTTGTTTTGCTTTCTAAACTGATTGAAACAAATTTAGGAGATTTTCAAACGCAAACTACATAGGTAATAGTAGCTATACCACATTTTTTTAGAATAACATTTCCATACCAAGTGTGTTTCATTAGTTTTTCAAACTACTATTTATTACAGAGCTTGTTCGTCATACTCGTTCCGTCATCTTGAATTTCCTAATTTTGACGAAAGAATCATAATTCCCGACCCCGACGACCCCTAGATACCAATTTTGAATTGAATCGATCATAATTATTACACAACTCCTCCGCTGTAGTGGATCCGCCATCTTGAATTTTCAATTTGAAAAACAGTTTACGACCGATTCTCAGACCTACTAAACAATCAGACAAAATCATGAGAATCGGTCAAGCGGTTTCGGAGGAGTTTGGCAACAAACACCGTGACACGGGAATTTTATATACAGGGTGTTCCATTGGGAAACGGAAAAACTTCAACGGTGGGTAGAACTCATCAAGGTGGTTCTGAATATACCATATTTGTAGGGTCTCACAAGTTTTATATCCGAGATATAGGGTGTTTTATCAATTTTGCCCAATTCTTTGTGAGGACATAACTTACGAATCACTTAGTATATTCTTTTGCAATTTGGTACACTATTCCTTCTTTTTCCACCAAAGCGACTCACCTATCAGTCACGAAAAAAATCCAGGTCCGGATTAACAAAAGTTGATAACATTTCTGGACACCAAAAGGAACACCCTGTATTTACGAATTCTCAAAATCCGTATACATATTTGAAAAGTGCACAAAAAGCTGAACCGAATGGTATACTTGTCATTTTCTCGCATGCAATTTCACTAAGGAATTTCTGATTTTGAATTCGAGGTTTTATGCAATGGGATAGGTAAAAATGATATGTTTTGAGTTTTCCCAATCGAATAATATTCTCACGAACCACCTAGTATATTTTTTTGAAATTTGGTACACGAGTTCTTCTTGATCTACCCAGGCCTCTCACCTATCATCCACAAAAAATACCAGGTCAGGATTAACAAAAATTGATTATATTTCTGGGCCTCAAAAAGAACACCCTGTATTTTCTAATTTCCATAATATGCTTACATATTTGAAAATTGCACAAAAAGCTGAATCGGATCGTCTACTTCTTATTTTCATACGGATGCTATTTCACCACTGAATTTCTGATCTTGAAATTGAGGTTTTATGCATTTGAATAGGTAGAAATCGAGGTTAAATGGAAAGTTTCGAGTTTTCAGAATCAGAAATTAATTAGTGAAAGAGGATGTGGAATATTGAAAAGAACACAATTCGATTCATCTCTTTGTGAACTCTTCAAATATGGAACCGGATTTTGGAAATTCGAAAATACTGGGTGTTCTTTTTCGGGCCCAGAAGATCATAATTTTTCGTTAATCCGGACCTGGATTTCCATCGTGACTGATAGGTGAGTCGCTGGGGTAGAAGAAGGAGGACTTGTGTACCAAATTCCAAAAGAATATACTGGGTGATTCGTGATAGTTTTTGTTATTCGATTGGGAAAACCCAAAACATTTCATTTTTACTTATCCGAATGCATGAAACCTCATATTCAAAATCAGAAATTACCTAGTGAAATAGCATGCGGAAGAATGGAAAGTACATCGAACGATTCAGATTTTCATGCACTTTCCAAATATGTGAGCGGATTTTGGAAATTCGAAAATACAGGGTGATATTTTTGGGGTCCAGATATATGATCAATTTTCGTTGATCCGGTCCTGGATGTTTCTCGTGACTGAAAGGTGAGTCGCTTTGGTAGAGGAAGGCAACATTGTGTACTAAATTCCAAATGAATATACTTGGTGGTTCGTAAGATATGTCCTCACAAAGAATAAAACACCCTATATCTCGGATATAAAACTTGCGAGACCCTACAAATATGGTATGTTCAGAACCACCTTGATGAGCTTTACCCACTGTTGACGTTTTTCCTTTTCCCAATGGGACACCCTGTATAACGTGACTAAAGTAAGGTTGCACAGCATGGGGATCTCGGAGACGGGAAGAGATACGAATTCGGTTAAATGGAAAAAAGTTGCGCATTCAGAGGGTCATACCGACGGCCTTCGAAAATTCTCAAATTTGTTCATAGTTTTTCAGTTATATCGAAAAAAGTGAATTTTTGGAAAATCTTTTTTTTTTACGTTATTATTAGAGATACAGGCAAATTAAAAATGCTCTTCCATAGCAAGTTTTCATGAGATTTAACGTGGTGATATTGATTTCCCAACGCGACGCTTCGTATTCGTAGCATCATCAACTTTTTTTTTCCAAATAGGGTTGGTCCTGATTATACAGGGTGGATTTGGAGGAAAGTGTAGGTGTTATACACCCAACTCAATTATGTGAAATGAACTTTTCCAGCTATTACCAGAGGCGTACGACAGGGGCAACTAACTGGTTGATCCCTCCCACTGACGGAATTGCAATTCTATCACAAATTTTCGATTCTCCAACAATTTTGACGTAGATATTGTACTCTTTCTCCATGGCGATAAAGTCATCATTTTTCTACATATTTCAAAAACATAAATCTGCACAATCATTTTGATTTCAATGTGCATTAATTTTGTCAATATGGTGGATCAATGGATTGTATTCATCAATAAAATGAACCTTCAATCCATATTAACAATAAAAACATGATTACATAACAGACAGGAGCTGTTACAGGGTGTTTAATTATGTAATATATTGAAAAAATTAAACAATGTAACAGCTCCCGTCTGTTATGTTTTTATGTTAATATGGATTGGAGTTTCATTTGATTGATGAATGGAGTCCATTGATCCCAAATATCGACATTATTGATACACATCAAAATCAAAATAATTGTGCTGCTTCATGTTTAACTTGAAATATCACGAAAAATAATTACTTTATCGCTATGAAGAAAGAGTACAATATTTACGAAGAAGGTATTGAAGAATAGAAAAATTCTGATGAAATTGCAATTCCGCCAGTGGCGTAGAATTTGAGAAGGATCAACCAGTCACTTGCCCCTGTCGTACGCCTCTGGTAATAGCTAGAAAAGTTAATTTAACATAATTCAGTTGGGCATATAATACCTACACTTCCCTACGAATATGGAAGTGATATGTCAAATAGTTTTGAAGAACTGGGCAAAAAACATTTCAAAATTTTTGAATGAAACGCCCTGTAACTCAGTCAGGAGACATATTTTATCTAGGTGATTTGGGTTAAATGTTCATATTTTGAGTTCGGGATTCTATGGTTGAAATATTTCCAATTAGTATGTTCACAGATTCTGAGAGCATTCTTCATTCTGAATTCAACCTTGTACTCAATGTTTTCTCGAAATACCAAAGAGGAAATACCATCAGTTCCACTTATTTTTGATTATTCAGTGTAAAATATTGATGGAGTAGTTATTTAATACTGAAAAGTTAGTAAATATAACTTCCTAAATTATCCACTGCAGCACTTCAAGTTGTTCAATGTTAATAGATTCTTGATAACTAAACTTATTTTACGGTCCCTTGGCATCGCTGGATTTCAATGAGGGGATACGATACAAATTCACCATCTTGTAGTACATGGTTGAATTCAGAATAAAAAAGGGTTTCAGAATTGATGAGCACAATAACAGGATAGTATTTGGAAAAAGTTGATGATTCTATGAATACAAAATGTCGCCAGAAGAAATCAATATCACTACATTGTATCTCAAATCTACATCAAAAGTTGCAGTGGAGAAGTATTTTCGGTGTCTCTGTATCTCTAATAATGCAGAAAAAGAATACAAATTTTCAAAAAATTCACGTTGATATGACCATCTGAATGCGCAACTTTTTTCCCAACTTTATCTTGGTCACACTGTATTAGAAGATTGACATTTACCAAACTATAGAAAAGAACATGACTTGAATGATAGTAATCAGTTGATTTTTTGTCTTACAGGTGTCAGACCTGCAACACCACAGACAGGAATGCTATCTGTGTGAACTGTATCAAAACTTGCCATGCTGGACATGACGTCGAGTTTATCAGGCATGACAGGTCAGTCATTTTGTTTCTCGTAAAAATATCAATTCACGATAGAAAATAACACGTCGCTCCACCTGACGGCAACATCTTGAACACTGCTGAGCGGTTTGTTTTGATGATATGACCAATAATAATAATAACATTTATTGATCCCAAGAAACATACAATGTTTATAGAGGGAAACAACCGAAAAAATTAAATAAAATCAAATATGCAATACAATGAAAGATAAACAGTTCAATCAGAATTAATTGATACAAAAAAACAAAGGTGAACCAATAATTTGGGACCATCACTTTTTACCTTCTTTGTAAATAGATTGCCCAAATGTATTGAACATTCCTCAAGTCTATTGTTTGCGGATGATTTCAAGATCTTTAGGCCAATTACTACGGCTATATTCCGAATTCAACTGACAGTACTGAATCTGCTGATTTTCCATTCCGAAATCAAAAAATTCACTGGAAGTGACAGATGCTTGTCAGCAGACATACTATTCATTCCAAATATTTCGACTCAACATTCTGCTGGAATTGCTGAGTATCAAAAGCTAGTGTGGCTTCAGTGGCTATATTCCGAATTCAACTGGTCAGTACTGTCAGCAGATCCACTGACTCTGCTGAAAATATGTGTTCCGAAATATAAAATCAAAAATACAGTGCTTCAATTCGGAACACGTTTTCATGGTTTTCATCAGTAGTCAGCAGCAGTTGATCAGCTGGTGAAATTTTTCAGTATGTAGTATCTCGTTTATCTGAACTAGATTATTTTGCCTCCTGCTTGACATACATTTTGGAAATATAATATTTAACATGAAAGAACAATCGGTTCTTGTAGCCTTCATAGTTTCTTCGATTGTTGACGATGACTGACGATTCAAGCTCGAGTGATGATGATTCTTGGACATTTATGTAATATGGCATCAATGATGATGAATTCAGGAAACATTTTAGGTTTATTCAGATATTCATTTACCCAATGCTGCTTCTTCTTTCGTTTCCTCTCTTCTACTTCATACTCTATATTATAATCTTTATATTATATTCTCAGCGTTTATTATTTCGATAACAGGTATTTTCTGATATTGAAAATAATATAATTAACAACGGAAATAAATGTTACATTCCTTCCCCCTCTAAAATAATGACAGTTTACTGAAGCCACACTACCTTTTGATACTCAGCAATTTCAGCAGAATGTTGAGTCGAAATATTTGGAATGAATAGTATATCTGCTCACAAGCATCTGTCACATTTAGTGATTTCTTTGATTTCGGAATGAAAAATCAGTAGATTCAGTACTGTCAGTTGAATTCGGAATATAGCCAGTGAACTGTCATATTATTGAGGGAGAAGGAATGTAACATTCATTTCCGTTGTTAATGAAATGATTCTCAATATCAGAAAATACCTGGAATATGAAGTAGTAGAGCAGGTAAGGAAAGGAGCAGCATTGGCTAAATAAACTAAATAAACCTGGAATGTCTCCTAAAATTAGTCATTATTTAGGCATATTGCGATTTTCATAAATCTCAATTCTCAATCTGGTGCATCATGAGAAATTTATGGCAACAAAATGTCCAAGTATTCTTCATCACTCGAGCTTGAATCGCCATCGTCAACAATCGTAGAAACTATAGAGGATACAAGAATGGATTTCTCTTCCATGTTAAATATTAAATTCCCAAAATTTATAACAAGTAGGAGGCTAAACATCTAGTTCAGATAAACGAGAAACTACTAATGATGAAAACCATGAAAACGTGTCCCGAATTACAGTAGTGAATTTTTGATTTTATATTTCGGAATACAGATTTTCAGCAGAGTCAGTGGATCAACTGACAGTACTGACCAGTTGAATTCGGAATATAGCCTACATCGATGGACTGCCTTCTTTAGCAGAATGATATCAACTCAATGTCTACATGGTTTGATCAAAATAAAATGACTCAACATTGATAAATGCGAAGCCATAACTTCTACCCCTAAACATGAATTCATTAGAAATACTTATATTATAAAGGGCGCTGAACTTCCTAGGAAAAATGAGTGTAAGGATCTGGGAGTTTATTTGCAATCTAACCTAAAATATAACACACATCTTGGTTTTGTTATTAGAAATACAAAATTCTTTGGAAAAGTTAGCTCTATCATCAAACTTCACAATGCATTAGTGAGACCGCATCTTGAATATGCTTCAATAATATGGTCTCCCAAGGCTGAAGTGAATATAAACCTTATTGAAAAAGTCAAGAAAAGGTTACTACGATACTTGTATGTACGACAACATAATGCATACCCCTATATGATCTCATATGCTAGATAGTTTCCTTATGGTAACCCTAGAACAGAGACGTACATTCCATGCTGTGCTATTCATTTATTATATAATCAATAGTATAAAATACGAAGATTCATTCCTAGTCAACTTCATAAAAATATTAGTACCTAAAGTTAATTAAAGAATATATAACTAGAAATTTTTTTATTCAAGTCATCTAGATTGTTCTATGAATGAAATGCTACAACAATGTAATATATTTGCAGAAAGGTGCAATATTGACTTTCTCAACTGTAATTTGAATGAAATAAAATCAGCAGTATTCATTATTGAATGTGTTTTATAGTATCTCTGTGTAGTTTTCAAGTTTTGTTTTCTAATTTAGCTCTATTGGTGAATTCATGCACGACTTAACTTAGTCCTCACTTAAGACCTAACTTAATATTGCCTTAAAATTATCCATAGGTGTTCATACAAAACTTAACGTAAATATTTACACAATACATGTGCAGAATCATGTATTTGGGATCTGCTTTGTTGTAAATGAAGGAGTACTGCTGTACTAAACTGATGAGGTCACTGTCGTCAACCATAATGCTATAATAGATATTTACGTAATCAGTTAGGAAACGCGTTGTTTTGTGTAACGATGGGATTTTGCGGGACGAGCGAAGCGAGATCCCGCAACATCACAGAGTTACACAAAATGGCATTTCCTAACGTGTCACGTACAATATTTTTTCTAATTTTGACGAAACATTTCGCATGAACAAAAATAATGACCAGTTTTACGTGAGTTCTGCCGACTCTTGTTGTGTGAAATGAATGAATGAAATGAACATTACATCACCAGTTATGTAAAATTTTACTTTACGCAACTGGTTACGTAAAGTAAGACGTTTCAAAACTTCCGTCAGTTTTGAAAAGTGTCACATTACATGTCAAAATTAGAAAAACAAAATGACAATATTTTAAACATTTTGAAAACTTAGTTGAAAGTTTGAGCAGAGTGTTTGAGGTTATGGACAATATCTGTTGGCATCAATGCTTGACCATGCGCAGTACGCGATTTGCACGAAGAAATATGAAATAAATTGAAAGTTGGTCAACTTATGACTTTCTTAAGTTACACTCAAATCCTCAAGTTGCGTGCATGAACGTTATCATCGATTATTCGAATTTCAACTTCTTAAAGTTAGGGTTAAGTTAAGTTAGGACTAAGTTTTGTCGTGCATGAATTCGCCATAAGTCTGTGTTTTGAAGCACTATCTCTTATACAGGGTGAGTCAAAAATGTGTACCGAGCTTTCTGGGGGTGATAGAACATTGAAAAATAAGTGTAGTTTGATGATTAAACTCTTGGCCCAAAATGAATATTAAGGGAGATATATCCTTCCAAAGTTGATAAAACTAAAATAATTTCTCCGAAAGCCACCCGATTGAAATTTTGTGCATGAATGTATGTTGTCAAAATACATTTTTTCGTCACACTTCCACATTTCTGATATTGTTATAAAGGATGTTTTCAGAGGGTGAGTCATGATTTTTTGTAGAAAATTTTTTCCCTGTATTATTCTCGGTGAAAAAACAGGAGCATTTGATGGAGCGAAGAAAATTACATGAAAAAGGTACTCTTATTCAAATACAAAAAATTGAGCCGTTCGTGAGATATTTGAGTTTTTCTAGTTACATGATATCAGCAGATTGATTTTATTCATCGCGAGATTCATCGGTAACAATATTTTAGCAGGCTATGAGAATAATTTTGTTCTCAATTTTGACGTTCATGTCATCAACATTCGAGTCAACATTGTTGTAGTTGATTTGTTCGTGTGGTTTTTCTGTGTCATTTATCACTGCGATTATCAACTGAGATTTTAAGAAATATGGCAGGTTATTCGTTCTCTGAACAAACTGATATGCTTCTAATGCTTGGCGAGTGCTTCGGAAATGCAAATGCTGCTGTGAGACGATATGCAGAGATGTTTCCCGCTCGACGCGTTCCGAATTCGAGAACAATTTTGAGGATTGTACAAAGACTGCGTGAAACAGGATGTTTGAAAACCAATAATAGAAATGGTGGCCGACCCAGAAGTGCGAGAACTGTAGAAGTTGAAGAAGAAGTATTAAATACTGTGGAACAGGATCCGGAAATAAGTACAAGGACATTAGCAAGACGAATAGACACAACACAAGCGAATGTAACCAGGATTCTCAGAGAGCAACAGCTACACCCTTATCATTATTTGCAGGTACCGTAGAATGGGGTGACTTGAAATCGTGTGGTGACTTGAAATATAATGCAGTGAAAATTTTGAAGTAGTGGCAACGTCGCATGTCAACGGAAGAAGCTAAACTAGTCTTTCAGTCTAATGATTTTTTGTTTATTTTTGTAGTTTTTTATCTTTTTTGTATTTTGCTAAAAAATATTTGTTCTAAAACACAGTGTTTTTTTATGAAATTGATGATTTCTATATATTTTTTATTTAATTTTCATTTCATGTCACCACCTAGACCATCCTACTTGAAATAATCGTTGATAAGAAGTCATATTTCAAGTCACCCCATATTGGGGTGACTTGAAATATGACGTTTGACATTTTTTTTTTTCGAAAACTACACTATATAGAAACGGTTTTAATGTATCGTTCTGTTCTTTAGGGTCGAAAGAGTTGGTGACTATTTTTAGTTTGGTTGAAAGTTGCATGGTAAGGTCGCAATCTATGGAAGTGTGTCAAAAATCTTATCAAGTCACCCCATTCTACGGTACAAGAACTGTTACCACGAGACAATGAAATAAGATTGAGATTTTGCGAAGAGTTGCTGGAACGAACTCGAAGATGTCTTGAGTTTTTAAACAAAATATTGTTCACAGACGAAGCAACTCTTACTAGAAACGGTGTTTTCAATTCGCGCAACACTCATTTCTGGGCTGACGAAAATCCACACGTTGTTAAAGTAACGCATTTTCAATATAATTTCAAAGTGAACGTCTCGGCTGCGACTTTAGGCGACAAATTCGTTGGATACTACATGTTCCCAGGGTCTCTGAATGGTGCAATGTACCTCAACTTCTTAGAAAATGAGTTAGGTACGATATTAGAAGACATTCCTCTCAACATACGTAGGGAAATCTGCTTTATGCATGATGGAGCACCACCTCATTATGTAAGAGTTGTACGTGAATGGCTTAATGATAATTTTCCTGATAGGTGGATAGGACGAGGCATAGACGCTCCTATTTCCTGGTCCGCTCGTTCGCCTGACCTCAATCCAATAGATTTTTCGAACTGGGGTTACATGAAATCTAGGGTTTTTTCAAGCGAAATTCGGAATGTTGAGGAGCTAAGGCAAGAAATTGTGAACGAATTTACGTTGTTGAAAAATGATCACCAAACTATGAACGGTTTGATGAATAATTTACGTAAACGCCTCAGATTATGTATAACCGAAAACGGTGGACATTTCGAACAGCTACTTTAATTTGTTTTTTTCCTTTTTCTTCCATTCAAAATTATGTATTAATTAAAAGTACCAAAAACATTATCAAACTTTTATTTTTATTCATACCTTGTTGGGACAGACTTATGCTATGTACTTATTGCTCAGTAACGTGGCACAGGGAGGTGATATTATCGACAAAATTAAAAACAAAATTGTTCATGGCCTGCTGAAATATCGTTAAACCGATGAATCTCGCGATGAATAAAATCAATCTGCTGATATCATGTAACTACAAAAACTCAAATATCTCACGAACGGCTCAATTTTTTGTATTTGAATAAGAGTACCTTTTCCATGTAATTTTCTTCGCTCCATCAAATGCTCCTGTTTTTTCACCGAAAATAATACAGGGAAAAAAGTTTTCTACAAAAAATCATGACTCACCCTCTGAAAACACCCTTTATAACAATATCAGAAATGTGGAAGTGTGACGAAAAAATGTATTTTGACAACATACATTCATGCACAAAATTTCAATCGGGTGGCTTTCATCGTTCAGAAGTTATGCGGAGAAATAATTTTAATTTTATCAACTTTGGAAGGATATATCTCCCTAAATATGCATTTTGGGCCATGAGTTTAATCATCAAACTACACTTATTTTTCAATGTTCTATCACCCCCAGAAAGTTCGGTACACATTTTTGACTCACCCTGTATGTAAATACTCCTGGCTGTGTTTGTAAAAGGGAAATCTTAAATAAAATAAATGAAATGAAAACAAAGTAAACAGGCCGCTTTGACAGCTTTCAAGTCCTCCGATAGGTGGCGTACGCTTATTTTCTATCGCGAATATCGAACGTATGTGTGCCCATTCCAGATTCTTCTGCGACTGCGGCGCCGGTACGCTGACCAATCAGTGCCAGCTGCAAGGCGAGCCCACCCAGGATACCGACACCCTGTACGACTCGGCCGCCCCCATGGAGTCGCACACACTTATGGTGAACTAGACGCTGCCCCGTATTCGTACCCCGCAACCGTACTATGAAATTTTGTGTGAAAACGCCTCGGAACGGACCGAGAGACGATATCGAGAGTGCTTAGACGTTCGCGTGTTTCGCCGCTGTTCGGGCGGACTGCGTCGACTCGCTATGGGCGGACCAATGAACTTAAGATAAACAACTGGAAGGGACCCTCTGTGAACGACGAGTGAGGCAAAAATATTGTTCAGGCAACCCGCAGTGTTTACGGATACCTATCTCTCTCTTATGTTTGCTAATGGGAAGCGCTCGCATTATTTGAAATATTTTCTCGTTTTTTGCTTTTATTCAGGAGTAAACGTGATTAAATTAAAATATTCATTTCGGAAAAGGAAAATTTTGCAATTATCATGAAAATAATAGTTATTTGTTTAACTAGGCAGCAAAGTAGTAGATTGACTGCCGAGGCTGAATTCATAGCCGAGCGTAGCGAGGCTAGGATTTCAGCTAAGGCAGTCAATCTACTTTGCTGCCGAGTTGAACATATAATTTTTTCTCCGATTGTTCATAATGATATAGGAGGATATTGTATTTGCAAATTATTACAATTCTCACAATCTCTTTATTTTTCCTGTAGTGTTCAATTAAAATAAAATTTGATAGAAATCGCAGTTGTTGGAATGGTTGGTTGCTATGGAAATGTCCATAATAATTATAGTTTGACAATTCATGACATTTCTGACAGTTGTGCGAAAAAACATCGGTATATTTAAATTATTATATAATGTACAGTGATAGCGACCTGGAAGTACCTACTTACTCCTCCAAAAATAAGGGAGGTGGCTAAAAATATAGAGTTGAATTTGTTGCCGGAGAAGTCTCGGATGAAATATGAAGGAAATTATAAACGATTTATGGATTATTAATTTTGCTGACACATATCAATCAGCAAAGTAACCATTTTGCTGCCTAGGCAGCAAAGTACCCACTTTGCTGCCTAGGCAGGAAAAGTAATACTTTGCTGATTGATATGTGTCAGCAAAATTAATATTTGCTGCCAATCGGAGAAAAAAATTATTATTGATTTTTTTATTGACTTAAAAATTTCATTTTTATTCCTGAAGGATTAGGAAGTCAAATAAACACAAAATTGAAATTATATATTTTCATTCAAATGTCACAATATATTGTACAGGTTGAGCGAAGCACAATGTCTTAGCACTATCAGAAGAAAAAGAAAAACGCTAGGAAAAATGTTAAAAGAGGTTCTTGAATGGTATTGACTACCTGAGGTCCATTTTGAGCATAATTTCCATAGGTTCCTATTTCACCATTAGGTCACTGCCTACAAACATATCCCTATTAGAAATTATAAAAATACAATTGTCAATACAATATCCTTCTCCAATGGAACAGTTTGGGTTTCATTATTGATGAACTTCGAAACTTGGGAGCTGGAAGTCATAGGTAAAGTCCATAATATGAGAAACATCTTCCTTAGGACCCAATATTATGAACTTCCACAGATGCATCCTGAAAATAAATTACTTGCCAGTTTTTTATTTTAAAGAAGTGCAAACATACTTTTTTTTTTCATTGTTAATCAACTAGGTACCTATGAGTATTCTTATTTTCCTTCAAGGATCAGTATTTTTTGGTAACAAATGCTTAGGAAATGGAAATATACTGGGTACAGCATATATCTGGTTTCAATAACCTAGCAGTACCTGGTATGTCTAAATAAATAATCAGTTGGCAGGAAATGCTCTCCACAAAGCTTGCTGGTTTAAGATGGAGTCCAACTCTCTCTATAAACTGCCTTTAATCCATAATTCAAGAATGTCTGAAAGGAAAACTGCAACAAATAATATTACTTAATATGTTTATGGAAAAGTCATGGAAGTATTTAACTTTGACAAATAATATAGGTATAGTTTTTGAACTTATTTTGGGACTGGGAACATTGTACACCTAACTGATGATCATTTCAAGAACTATATTTTCAAAAAATCTGAACAATATTCAACTTGCCCATGGAATGACAATTTCCTTTTGTCTTGCTCGTTCATGCATCCAAAGGCGACATATTGAATCACCATTCGTTCATCAAAACCTCAACAATCAGTTCAGAGCTCACACCAACAAATTCAGTCATTTTTATAAAACAAAACACGCCAAAGGAATAGATATTTCACATAAACAAAGACAATGAACTTATATCATCACTTTCTTGCCTGTTTAGATGAGAGAAAAAATCTAAAGTAGTTCAATTATTAGAAAAAAGAAAACGTAAACACCAATCCACCATTTAACAACACGAGTAGGAAAGAGACAGGTTACCGTAAATCATGCTATCTTTGTTGCAGCTGCCCCTGACACACTTTGTGCTATTCGAGAAAACAGCCGTCTCCCTTCCAGTTGTTTATATCGAGTTCATTGGGGCGGACTACGTCGACTCGCGATGGGCGGGCGCGGTATGTTCGGGCGGTCTCGGCGGGAAAACGCAAGGTATATCGTCACGTGTGGGTTTTGTACTCGTTTTGAAGGGCGAGGTTGCCACATTTGCCTCCTCCGGCTCCTCGTCGCACATGCTTCATCTGAACATCGACAGTCTCAACGAGAAAATGTTCTCAACTATTCTTTGAGTCATGATATCTGCATTTGGACATATCTGCGGCTCGTGGCACATGCTTCATCTGAACATCGACAGTCTTCAACGAGAATATATAGCCAAATTGATCGCCCTGTAACCTGGTGAAATTCCAACCAAACCGTAGATTTATGTTTCAAAATGTCAACCAGAAATTTTGTTCCAAAAAAAAAATCGCTCGATCGTTATACAGGGGTAAACAAAAGTTAATATTTCACGCTTCACTTCTTAACGCCCTGTGGCAAAAGGGAGTGATTAAACTAAGCTTCCCTAGTTTTTGGTTCACATCAATATTTCCTTTTTAAGAGGAGATACAAGTGTTTTAATAAAGTAATTCTAAATTTTGTAGTTCATACATGAACTTATTAATTAACAACTCTAAAAAACATCTAAAAATTGATATCACTGATTTCTTCTTCGTCTTTTTAGCACTCACCAGCATAGAGAAACCTTAATTTCAAAGAAGAAACGAAAAATAGACCTATATGTAGTCACCCAGTTGATCAAAAGCAGGCTTGAAAAATTGTCTAAAATTTTTTTTGAAGGGCGAATAATAGCACTAAAGTGTCTCTGAAGAGGCCGGACGAAATCAAATAAACTTCTGGATTTAATCCCAAAGATGTGCTTAAAAAATTCCATACTTGCTTTGAACTCTTGTATATTCTCTTGAGAATATAAATATATATATATAGACGTGAATCAAGAACCATTGTATCAAGAAGGACGAAAGGGGATCATACTCCAAATCTAAAATTTTAATAACAATTAGACAATTCAATATGTTCTTCAAACACTTGTATCTTCTCTCAAAAAGAAGATATTGACGTGAATAAAAAAAAATCAGGCTAACACTACGAAATATAAATCTACGATTTGGTCGAAATTCAACCAGAATCTGTCAAGAATTGAAGAAGTTACGGGACGATCATTTTGGCATTGCTGGCCGGTTTTTTCCTTGCCGGTGAGTGTATGTTCATGTTGAATGACTCTTTAGCATGACAAATGATAATACGATTACGGTGATGAACCTATTCTTTGAGTTATTATATCCGTATTTGGACTTGACTTCTCTATTGATTTTTGGCGCCCAACGTGCGGCTGATCATTTATGGCGCCCAACGTGCGGCTAATCATTTATGGCGCCCAACTTGCGGAATTTTTGAATTCAACGCAGGCTTTCGATTATCTTTAGCATAAGGAAATGTTTCAAGCATATTCTTCCGTATCTAATGCCAACAAGAACAGTGAAGAGTTTCGGTGCCCAACGAGCGTTTTTCATTTCAGACTTATTGAATGTGAATAAGTATGGTCTAGTTTCCTCTCAGCTGAATGAAATATTGACCATTTCTATAGTTATTGGACTCATCTGTAGGTGATATTTTACAAGAAAATGTTCATCACTTCCTACTTCAAATAGTTCATTTGACTGACACCTCATCATATCAGTGGACTTTCAGTAATGACAATCATTACTATGGAGGGGTTATGATTTCTGTTGAGAATTATAAACTCTCACGCGTTTTTAGTGCCCAACATGCAGTTAAGTTTAATTTTTGGCACCCAATGAGTGTTGTTGCAGACTTGTTGATTGTAAAATTAGTTGGGATATTGGGATGTTTAATTTTTGCTAAATTATTGTTTTGAACATGTCTATCATTATTGATCCGGTATAACTCCCCTCTTCAAATGGCTCCCCTTACATGTGATAGTAAATGAATCCTAAATTTTGTGCATAAAAAATTAGTAACAGAACGCTCAAAGTGAGATATCAGACTTGTTGAATTTGATTTTGTATCTATTGTTGTTGAGTTCATCTGTATCTGATGATTACTACGCTCATCAAAATAGAAATGAGTTTCTGACTTTTAGGTGCCCAACATGCGGCATGTTATCTTTTTTGGCGCCCAACGAGAGGGGTTTGTAGATTTTTCTCAAATTTCGTACACGTGTAGCTTGTTTGTGGACTGGTTTCAACCCATCTAACAGGGTTGGTAGAAGTAATGATTATTTGTAGAGGAAGATTTCCTGGACGCGATGAGGGAATGTAGTAATTAGTTCACATAATAAATGCCATGTTGGCTTCATAGAAATGTATGCATAATAATTGTAGATCAGAATTGGATAGCTGAATCTACTTGAAGGCAGTTGTAGAATATAGATTTCTATGACTTCAAAATGGAATTTTTGATGGGATTACATCACACATCCTCTACAGAGAATCATCAATTCTACAAAACTTGCCATTTACGTTGTTCTTATCAAATTATACTGTTTCTCACTGTTCCACTGATCGAATACCTTGTGTTTTCCAATGAACGATAAACTCCAAACTTGAAAAAATTATCAGTGTTCGTTGTTGTGAAAAATGCTTAGCAATATAAAAAAAAGTGTATGAATAGCACGACTGAAGTTACACCAATTTTAGGGTTAGACAATCAACACTTGCGCTTCCAGTTGTTGTTATTATTATTATTTTTTTCGTTTGTTTTCCATATCGGCATTGTAAATGTATCAGAACAAGAAGCACTTCGAAAGAGGTAATGTTTACTGATAGTTTTTCAATAAATGTATTTATTTTTTTAATGCTCAGTTGACTTATTCAGGAGTTTTACAGGTTTATTTTGGAAGGATGCGAATCTCTGTTTATCGGCGAATGAAACAATCACTGAATGGTATTTGTGAAGATTATCTTTCAATGAGATATCAGCGAATAAATGATCATCTTTGATGAGGTCAATGAAAATGAGGAATATGCACTTTATTTGCCTAATCAGTATTTAAAAATTCTCTGGTGAAAATAAATGAAATACTGTTGGAATATTCGCCAAATGGTTTGGTTCCTAAAATGAACCCAGAAAATGTTTGAACAGTATTTTGTTTATTCATATCTAGGGTTTATTTTTTGCAAGTGTACATAAGAAGCTTGATATACAAATGTTCTTTACAATATTTTCTTCCAGCCATTTTGTTCCAAATTTTGGGAGTAGAGGAAGAAATACATTGAAAATGGTCCAGACAAGGGTGCGGTATTTTGTGTTGAGAGGTTGGCTACAATGTGAATAAAATTGGCGCCACTTTCGAAAGTTATTGCATTTTGTTGTTATGTCTAAAACTGATGGATTGTTAGTTATTAAAAATTGGAATTGAAACAAATTCTTGGCCCCTATGATTGGCATTGCCAAATGACAATATATTCGAATACTTACTGTCGAAATAATAATACAAAATGCCTTACCCTTTTTATATGAAATATTTTTTTCTCATTTCATTGTTTTTCGAGAACATTATTGTATATCTACGCGTGTTGATTGAAACTAGGGTGCCTTGGTGTTTTTTGACTTGAAAGTGACATCAAGGTGGGTACCCTAAATATTGAAACTACTTAGATCACAACGGTCAGTTGTCAGCTGTCAATTTGATAATTCAAATTCAGATTATCTGGGAGGCATTGAGGAAATGGAATCATTGGCAGCATCTGATTTTTTTACGAAACCACTACTTGTACAGTTACTTATTGTTAGTGTTTTTGAATATTTTCTGTCTTAAGTTTGTACTCTTCCTAGTTAATTGTTATCACATACTTAGTTT
This sequence comes from Phaedon cochleariae, assembly GCA_918026855.4. Lineage (NCBI taxonomy): Eukaryota > Metazoa > Arthropoda > Insecta > Coleoptera > Chrysomelidae > Phaedon > Phaedon cochleariae. The sequence continues at coordinate 4,370,206 of OU896710.1, read as the reverse complement.
TTTTTATTTTTATTTATTTTTGTTTAGTCGTTAGGGTGTAGTGAAATCATACAACTGCATCTGGGAAATATCCAGCTCTAATTTTTTTCAATTAGTTTTTTTTTCTGTACTGGGTGACTCTTTATAAAGTGTCACTTTTGCTTTCATAAAAAATAAACAACAATCTAGAGGTTCTTTCTTTCTGGAATCAATTAATAGAAATATATTCAGTATCTGAGAAAATATACAGGGAGTTGCAACTGAATGTAGATACACAAAGTGCTTGAGTTATAGTACATAGAAGTGTGGTAGGTTTTTGACGTCAAATTATCACGATCTGAGCCAACTTGCCTATACAGGGTGTTTCACGGATAAAGGGAAATATTTATCGATTTCGAATAATTATTCATTCGTCTATAAGTATTGAACTATCCAGTATTTTTTTCTAATATTTGGTATGGAGCTTAAACTTGGGACGTTGAATTCATTCACCTATCGGGCGAAGTGAAAATCCAGGTTCGGCTTCAGGAAAAATTTACATTTATTCGAAATATTAAAATAACACACTGTATGTGATAATTGACAGTGTTCATCAAAGGAATCGTGAAGAGGAGACAAAACTGAACTGGATTTGATGCTTTTTGTTTTCCCGCCACCAATTCTCATCGTAACAATCCATAAACAGAAAGCTAAAAGTATGTGAATTTGAAGAGTATCAAAATTATGAAACCACTTTTAATTATGATTATTTGATATATTCTTGTTAAATGATCGTCCGAAAAAACTTACTAAGTCTCACAGTCCTTATAACAGAGACACAGGGTGAATTATCGGTTTCGAATAATTATTCACTAACTACCCATCGCAGTAATATTTTCTCAAATTTGGTATTGAGCTTACTTGGGACGATGGATTCATTGACCTATCAGGCAGAATGGAAATACAGGTTCAACTTCAGGAAAAGTCTCATAGTCTTTATAACAGATACAGGGTGAATTATCGAATTATAATTATTTGGTATTATTTCCATTCCGCCTGATAGGTTAATGAATCCATCGTCCCAAGTATAGAGTGAATAAGTATTCAAAACCGATAATTCACCCTGTATCTCCATTATAAAGACTGTGAGTGTGAGACTTAGTAAGTTTTTTCGAGCGATTTTTTGACTAAAATATATCGAATAATCATAATTGACACTGGTTTCATAATTACAATACTCTTCAAATTGACATAATTTCAACTTTCTGTTGTGATTGTTACGATGAGAATTGGTGGCGGGAAAACAAAAAGCATCAAACCCAATTCAGTTTTTCCTCCTCTTCACAATTCCTTTGATGTACTGTATTAATTATTAAATACAGTGTGCTATTTTAATATTTCGAATAAATGAACATTGTTCCTGAAGCCGAACCTGGATTTTCACTCTGCCCGATAGGTGAATGAATTTAACGTCCCAAGTATAAGCTCCTTACCAAATTTAAGAAAAATATACTGGGTAGGTCAATACATATAGACGAATGAATAATTAATTGAAATCGATAAATCGCCCTGTATCTCCGTTATGAAGACTCTAAGACCTATCAAACATGGTATTTTCAGAACCACCATGGTGACCCCTATCTTCCATTGAAATATTTCCCTTCACCTGTGAAACACCCTGTATAAAATATTGCTAATACGAGATATACAGGGTGTCAAAAGTTGAAATTTTAAAATTGATTTACGCAATAACTTCGACGATTTTGGATATAGACACATAAAAATGACGAAACTAGGTTTTTCGGGTATGAAAAATCGTAATTTGGTACCTACGTTCATTTTTCCCATAAAAAATTCAATGTGAAATATGCAACTGATTTCTTAAATACTATTGAGTAGTGCTCACTAGAAGAACAAAAAAAAGTCAAGTGCGCATTTCTACGACAAAGTGACGTATGTGGCGCCCTCTAGTGAAATAATTGGAGTAGATAGCAATTTATTATTTCTCATGTCCAAAATCCCCCAGTTTTATAACTCATGATTTCATATCCAAAAACTTCGCAGTACTAGCGAAAAATGAATGATACATTAATTAATTCAACACCCTGTATCTCCCTTATTAGCAATTTTTATTTTGGAGTAAAAAATCTGCTATACTTCAATGTACAGTTATTTTAGGACCACCCTATATTTCCTCACTATTTGAATGACATTTTGAACTAATATTTCTGATTAGACCTTGACAGTGATTTTCTCAAATCAAAATTAATGCTCATGGTCTATTTTCACTGATAAAAAGTCTGTTTCGAATGTAAATATGTTTTCTAGAGGCTCAGTAGTAGTTTTACAAAAGATATTCCGAAATTGCAGACTGATGTGCCCATTTTGAGTTTTTTACCCGTGTGAAAAAATATTGAAACCTGAGGATATCGAGTCAAAAAAATACTTTTGTCAGTTGCAGTTGTATGATAAGCAAATATAGCTTTAAAAAGTATAGCCCTTTTGTAAATACAGTAAACAATGGCGTGATAAAAGATTGAATGTGAAATAGAAAAACAAAAATGTTCATAGATGAAGGAAAAAAGATATCAGTATTTATTTGGTTTGATCTTTCACGTGGCCATGAATGAGGAGAGAAAATGAATTCGATAATAGATTCATCAGAAAAAAAAAAAGTGGAACTACTCATATGCGTTATTTTTCGTGTGCGTGTACTGAGTGTTTGAAAAGTCATGGTCTGGTGCTTCTCAATGTTCGGCCACTATAAGATTTCCTGTGATTTTTGTAAATATTCGAGAAATCCAGAGGTCTCACTATAATTTTTCACGAATCAACACGACAGGTTGTATTTTTTTATAATCACTCCCTTATAAACACAGGGTGATGAATAATTAGTGTCCCAGTCCGGAGAACTTTGTTTGGATGCATTCCAAGCTACTTATTCTTGGACTTGGCAAAGACACCTATTGGTCACCCTATATTGATGTTATAATACTGTACGGTTTTTCATTTGGTGCCATACACCCTCCCAAATACAGGGTGGTTCACTTTATAGTAGTGAAACTTCGACAATGGATAAAAGATATTGTTTGAAGGATGAAAGTTCCCATTAATATAAGTCGTGAGGAGCTTTGTTTTCCAGATACAATTTCCAGTATCTCGAAAACGCAGACGGATGTTTATAAAAACTTTTCTCCTTAAAATAGGATCTTCTATCAATTGTCGATATTTTGCTATATAAATTGGACCATCCTGTATACTCGGAGGGATTTTTTATACGGTTTTCTTACTTGAATCTTGAATGATGAATTTATATTCTTCATGCACGGAAAATCAGCTTTTTCAATGTAATATTCGGTTCAGTAATTTGGCTATGAGAAAAATGATACTAGTTACAAATGGATTATAGAATGCTCCTTTCATTTTTTGCATCGCCTCAAGACGCTTTATGCTATTCAAAATAAGCGATACGCCCTCTTGCGGATATTCGAGTAACTAATGGAAAGTACGTTGGATGTTTGTTTACATTGAAGTTTCCAGGAATTTTATCGAAAGTTTAGTGGTCATTGTGATATTTTCATTTTTGCTCGGTTTCACATCAAAGGTTTCTCACTGCATTTCACAGAAAATGATAATTTCAATCGGTGTATAATTGAAAGATTTTTTCTCAACTTCGAAATTGAATTCAGTTGCATCTTATTCCCAGAAGTTAAAAGTTACAGTACGAATTTAAAAGAATGAAACCCTAGTAAATTGCAAAGCACATATTATGATCAATTTTTCCTACTAAGTAGATCAATTATTCGAGCTTTGAGGATTTTCTCTATTTCATAAACACATGTAGATGAATCGACTATACGATATACATATAAATCTCAAATACCTACTTTGTGAACTTCAACATCATATTCACTCCACTTAATTTGAAATATTTTCAGGTATTTTACTACTGAATGGGGACGAAATGCAAAACTAACGTAACCTCAAATTGGGGCATTTTTATTTTGCAAATCTCATGTATTTGAAGTGGTCAAACACACTTTATTGAACGAATATCTGCTGAATTTTCTAAAAAGCACCCTCAAATCAGAAGAGTTCAAAAATGGAATATCAAAAGTAAAGTTATCTTCGCTTCAATCACTACCAAAAAATCGAAACAATACACATGAACCATTTCCAAACAATTTACTCTAAAATAGTTCTACAATCGGCCACTTAGGCGCTGCAAACTTAAATTCAATCGCTCATCAGGTGAAACCTATTTTTCAAAAAAAAATCAAATGGTACTCCTAAGGACACACATAATTTCAGAAATTCGAAAATGAATCACTGATTTCTGGAAATGGTTTACAAGTTTTTCAGATTATCAAAGTATGACTCGTTCAGTTTTATAAAAATGCTCGTTTTGAAAGTATTGCTTATGGAGATTGATGAAGTTTGAATGATTAGTGCTCCAGGAATCGATTGCACTCGATGAACATTTATGAAATTCTCAAAAATGTCATTGTTGATAGATAGCTCTAAATACTTTTTTAGTACCAAAAATCAGGACCACCTTGAATTACAAAATCTGTGATTGATCATGCCATGTATTCAACTTTATTGATATACTTGATTTGTTGAGAAGTAAAACCTTGCAAGAATTCACTAATTGAGCATTTTCGATTGCATTAAATTGAATTTCATCACAAAATATGAAAAGTATCAAGAGGGATTTTCTTATTGATTAGTAAAATTCAGAATCAGTTACTAACTGAAGTAAAGTTCTCTTTTGATTTTGTTATCAACCGTACTCAAAATATGTACCACCCTATATGCTATTTATGAAAATTAGTGCTATAACTATCATTAATTCCGAAATATTCAAATTTTTTATTGAATAAATGTTAATATCAACGTCCAATATTTCAATAATGAACCGTTTCATGAGCATAAATATGTTTATCAAAAGAGTTTCTATCACATCGATTTCCTGGAATATTAGTCAGTAAAAATTGACCACCCTGTATAGAGTGAGATTCATATTTTCACCGTATAGGTCGCGAAATTTTAGGACGTAAAATCAGAAAACATAATATAGCATGTATTTCTCAACGAGATCATTTTGAAATTTTTTGAATATATTGCACAGTATTACCTGAAATTACCTCTAAAGTCTGAATATCTACTTCTCAAATATCTAAAAGAGTTTTGCATTTCTTGATAGATTCAATTTATGTGCTTGTATCATTTTTTTGTAGCCTTCAAATTATGTGCATTAATACTGTGATTTTTTGTTCAGTTTGTGGAACAAATTCCGTGTCGATTTTTTGATCGGTTCTTTGTACAAAAATATAACGAAATAAGTTATGCAGGCAACTATGGGGTAGACGAAAAAAAAAAAAAAAAGAAGAGATGGTACCTATGTCAAACGGATTCGACTGATGTCTGTGTATATCATATTTGTAACATATTGTCCTTTTTCTATAATACTAATTATATGTTTAAGGCTAGCGAGTAAGGATATTCATGTCAGGCTTGATAGATCTACTGACAAGGTCTTTTAGTTTATAGGTAGCACTGTATTGTACTGTGTACATTATATAAAAATATATGGCTAAATACGTAAAAGTTGTTTTCATTTTTTCAAACAAATACTTTAAATCCCAGCGAGCACAAAAACATCTCAGAGATGTTAAAAGTACGAGATTTCGAGACATTGAACCTCCACTGCGATGTTCTGTTCACACATGAATAGAACTATTATAGAACATCCAATGTCCGCCGCATGCGGCATTTATCGAGATGTCCTTGATATGTCACAAAGCTACCTTCTCCCTAGTTCTGGTTTAAAGCCTTTTCATGGACACAACAGAACATTTTCAACGCGTCTTGCGCACATTAAATCGCTGTGAATAAAACATTTTCGAGGTACTTTTCTGAAGCCTTTTGTCAAAATGAACTTTTGCACTAGGATTCCATTTCCTTTGAATGAAAAAATGCATTAAAAATAGATTGAACATAAAAATATTTTCTTGATATGATATTACCTTCTTAATCGGTTTCTGAGTAGTGCTTACTACACACAGACATATAATTGGAAATATTTTTCCCAATTTTTGAAATGTTCTCTACAATGCATAATTTTGCAACTGCGGACAAGCTGTGTATTGATGAATTCGTACTTCTATATATTGATTACACTGAGGCACCGAACAACACATCTTGCATCTGATGGTTCATTATTACAAACTTCACCAAATTCCTTTCTGTTCGTTAGCAGCGTGATGTAAGCGTGACACGCTGCAAACGCGAATGCCAATTGCGAACAAGAAGAACAAAATCGAAAAAACAAATCAGAATTCATCGTATTGTGACGTATGCATGAGACGTTGTGGGGGGGCAAACAAAGAAAGGGCACAAAAGAACAAAAACAATACTTTCAATATCCTTCTAAGACCTCTTTGGGAAGTGCATATTACGCCTCAAAAAAACATCCTCATGCCTACATTTCTAAAACATCCCAAAACATCCCAGGGATACCTCTCAGTAGGCAAACAAAGAAATGCCACAGAAGAACAAGAACAATACTTCAATATCCTTCAAAGACCTCTTTGGTCAGTGCATATTACGTCTCAAAATAACATCTTCATGCCAACATTTTCAAAACATCCCAAATCATCCTAGGGATGTTTGTGCTCGCTGGGATACTGTCTGTATGTTAATCGAGGAGGTGTAACATTCATTTTACTTGATTATTTGGGATTTTTCTCTCCTTGTTTCTACAAAATAAGAATATTGAGTAGGTATTATTTCAATATACAGGGTGATCCACGGTGGATGGCCAGTTAGAAGTATCTGGAGAAAGAAAAGACAGAACATTCTGAAAATTGGGATGCTTTGATAATTGAACATTCTCTATCCGTCTCAAATATTTTCATCGATACACTGTTGCCACTTCTATCAGAAACAACTATCAACTTTGTTATTTCAAAGTGAACACTCTGTATTTTATTGCATTTCTATATTCATCCTGAAGAGCTGATTTCATCAATGTATCACACTTGGGGTCTAGCAGGAATGGTTACAGAGATATAGGGTGTTCAAAATCGAGATTTTTCAATTTTAGGATTTTTTGTGGGGAAACTATTCATTATCGATCAAAACGGCTTACATGTCCCTAACTTGACTTTTGATTCACTATCCACTGGAATTTAATTGGGAAAAATACAGGGTGCTTAAAGATTCAGAATTCCGATAACCCTGAATCTGTTCCAATTAAATGTCAGTTGATAGTGAATCGAAAGTTGAGATACACCCAAAGTCACTATAACCACCAAGTCAATGTTTGTCATCATGGGTTGAGTTCACATGTTCACCTTAATCTCGAAAAACTTACATAAGACAAAATTGCTCGACCTACGGTTTTGCAATTTTTTCATGTCATCAGGTTTCCTCGTGAAATTACTTATTTTTTTATGTTCTGGTTCTCACGAAAAGGAATATCCTGTAATGTTCAGAACATCGTGAGAACCAAGGGAAATAAGAGGTAGGAACTTGGCGTTCTTCTTAAATTTCAGGAGGTTATATATGCCTCGGAAAACACCTCCCTTGGCAATGTGTTCCAGAGCCTCGCTGTTCGTTGGATGAACGAGTCTTTGGAAAGAGATGTTCTGCAGGTCTCCAAAGTGACCACGAAAGGGTGCGAATAAGTCTCAACTCGACGGGTTAATCTCGCGGGGACTGCCAAGGGAGAAACAATTGTTAATTGATATTTCAGAAGAGCATCGTCCATGAAAATATCTATAAAATAGAGCCAGATTGCCAACTTTTCTACGGTGTTCCAGAGAAGTGAGTGAGTATTTGTGAGCGAGGCATCACCCACGAGACGAATTGCCCTGTTTTGGACAGAATCCAATTCAGGGTATGTTTGGGTGCTGCACTCCAAATATATGGGAACAGTATTTCAGGACAGGTCGGATCTGTGCCTTATAGATCATAAGCAGCTGACTGGAAGTGAAATAGCTCCTGGCCCGAAACAGAAAACCAAGTTTTTTGGGATACACTTTTAGCAATTGATCTCACGTGATTTTCCCAAGAAAGGTTATAGCTGATAGTAATACCAAGCATCGAAATGGATGTCTTCAAAGGTATATATGGTGACTCCTGACAAGAGCTTATGTTGGATACAGTGAGATCGGATTTTCTATAGAAAAGGCATGCTTGTGTTTTGTTTGCATTGAAATCTACCAAATTATTGGATCCCCATTCGAGAATTGTTGTCAAGTCCATATTTATGTTGCTAACAATTCTTCCTCTTTCCTTTCTGATTTGCCTGGCTGGTATTGGAGCCCTGGAAGAGAAGGCGGTATATATGGAGGGTACTATCATCCGCGAAGCTGTGTACTGGACATGAAGTTGCTTTCAACTATTCAACAAATCGTTGATATGGAGTAGAAATAGTGTTGCTGCTAAAATTATTGATCCTTGCAAATGTGTTCGTAAGCAAAAAATAGCTATTTGTGTGTTTAGAGCGCAAAGTGATAGATTGCCGATCGACAAAGAAAGTTACCGCGCGATGCGGAGCGGAGCGCGGTAATCTTTGGAGAGCGGCAATAACACTTTGTGCTCGAAATACACACAAGATTTTTTCTACTAACGCAGCTTTTGGAAATAACTACCCTGAAAGTATGAGCGATTGAAATAGTTGAGAAAGTTCTAATCCATATTATCCCATATGTCCAAAGGAAACAAAAAAAATAATTGAAATAACTGACAAGCCAGAAAAAAAATTTCGGGACTACCGAGAATTGAAACTGGACCACCAGCGTGGCAACCTGAGCTTCAGACCTCTAAGCCATAGTACGCGAAAAGCTCTGCAATCAAATTGAAACATTACTCATTGATGCAATAAAATAAAGATACACTGTCTTTCTGATGACAACAAAGAGTTTAAATATAAAGTATAATTCATCGTTTTCAACAGATATGCTTCATCGGGAGCTTCTTGTAAAAATTTGTTGGTATATATATCTTCAGCGGTGAATGTTTTGGATTTTTATCGCTTTATATCCAATAGATTGTTTCTTGAGAAATGCGATAAGTTTCAGATACTTATTGATTCCGATTTAATCTTTATATGTCATCATGACAATTTGTCATACGTTCTTTCGTGCATTCAATGAAAGTTTTTTTTGATTTTTCATGAGAGATAACCAGCTTTCCTCCTTCCAAACAAATAAGACACACATTTTGAATAAAAACGTCTTGTCCATTGACAGTTTTACGAAAAGAAGCAAGTCTTAATTTGATTTTCGACTCTAGTTCACTGTCAGAGCTGCTGCTGATCGTTAAATCCATTTCTAGAGGATACAAAAAAATACTAACTGTACCTAATACTCACTAAGTAAGTTCTAAATATTGTTAACTTAGCAATAAGTTATTATTCGCTTTTAATAATATGATTTATAGACAAGAACTTTATCACTCATCACTAGTAATCTCAGTGGAATCAGCGCTACCAGAACAATGCATTCGAATTTACAACAAAACAGTGAATTCACGGTAAAATCGACCGTATCAACATCACCCTCAGTAGAGTGGATTTTCGGTTGACACAGGCATAGCAATCTCGCCCTTCCCCGCATCACTGCGCTAGCCGCCGTTCGTCGCGACATGCCTTTCGATTTATTCAATTTCCTCGTGAACCAATTATCCAATCAAAATTCTAAAAAAACCAACATGTTCTCTGATGTTTGGTCTTTAACGTTTATAGAAAGTCTTTTTTTGCTAGACCCAATACTTTTCGAGGTAGAGCGAGTTAAATGATTTTAAAAATATGGGTGTTCAGGGCAAGTGGTTTTGTGTGAAGGCGCTCCATATACAACAATGCTGCGACGTATTTTTATAAATTAAAAAAAAATATTTCTGATATTTGGATGGGTATGCAAATTTGAGGAATGAATTATCTCAAAGCTTAGACCTGAAAACCGATGAAAAAAAAAATTGGCTTTTTTTAAAAAAAAGGCTCCCCCCACTCCCCTCCAACTACGATTTTTGGACGACCAAGTGATTTTGCATTGCAAAGGTCTTAGGAATGATAAAAAATGGGTTTTACATTTTAGCAACAAAGTGCCCACGAAAATCTATTCTAGAAGCCTTTTGCCAGTCTATTTACTCTACTATTAACATTCAAGCATGTATACGTACCATCGAATATATAGACCAATGAGTTGATGACTTCAAAGTCTTTGATTTTTTACCAAAATAAGCCAGTAAAACGTTTTATGAATACATATTCACCATCTCGGAGTGGCACCAATTTATGGATGTATCATATTGTAATTCATATTTCTTCCTTGATTTCTCCGGTAAGAGATTCAAACTCTTGCGCTTCCTGCTATATCATCAGGAAGGAGGTGTGTTTGATGATTCACTGTCACTATTTCCCATCATGAAAGAATTGGGGGTTTTCAAGAATAGATAAGTATAGGTTACAGAGATAAGCGAGCGTTTTTCAATATTTCCGCTCACGAGCGCAAATGCTGTCAAAGAATGACATTTCTGGGAAAACTTCAACTTTGTGCTGGAATTTGAAAGCGTCAAAGGCTACTTTGTTAAGCTTTTGTAGAAAAAATGTATTCAATACAGATTCAATAGAAAGAAAGCTCTTGTGTTTTTATGGTTGATAAAATCCCGTCCACCTTGTTTTATAACGTCGTTATTACCATGGCAACGTCATTTTGACACCAAAAGTTTTGTCAATGTCGTTTCACGTTTTAAGGACGATGTTTGGGTGTACAAAGCAACAATAATAAACTACAAAAGGATGCCTCCGACGGGCAAATTTCACAGCCACGCAAAACAGCCCAAAATATCTGTAGAACACGAGTGAGTATTACCAAATTTAATATGCCATTTTTCAGTTGTTAGCAGATTTTGATCTTGGGTCTAAACCCATATGGGGAGAGAAAGATAGGGAGAGGAGAATGAGGAGACAGAGTAGATTAAATCAGGGCAGAGTTGCACCATTTCATGCTCAACAAAATGCTGCTTTGAGATTGGAAAAATGTCAATTATTTCTGAAGATATCTGGAAAAATTTGAATGTGAAAAATCGTTATTTAATACTCAGTTCATCATTCAAGAGATATTTCGAAATAAATGTCTCTTCATCTTTGCCACATTTCCTCCTCTACAAAATGGGGTAATTTTGAACTTATCATGCGATGGTTTTTTTTTCGGAATTTTTTTTTGGTACATACGTATTTTTGTCTGAAAAACACGAATTCAATAATGATGATGTGAACAAACCATTATTTACGAAAGCGTAGAAAGGCCACTGTTGTGTGTATTCTATTTTATTTCTTCATTCAGACTTTAAAGTCTGAATTCAGACTTTTTTCTCTGAATTCAGACTTTTTTCTCTGAATTCAAACTTTTTTGTCTGAATTTAGACTTTAAAGTCTGAATTCAGACTTTAAAGTCTGAATTCAGACTTTTTTCTCTGAATTCAGACTTTTTTCTCTGAATTCAGACTTTTTTCTCTGAATTCAGACTTTTTTCTCTGAATTCAGACTTTTTTCTCTGAATTCAGACTTTTTTCTATTAATTCATTGAATAACACATTCACATTAGGTAATACCGAGGGTAATACACTGATTTCAGTAAGTACCTACCTTTCATGTCATTTATTTTTCATGGGGTTGATTAATTTTATTATTATTTGCAGGTCACTACGTCAAAACGTCTATAATAAATGATGTGATGCTTATTCAATAGTTATTTATGCAACAAGTGCAAAAAGTGAATGTTTATAGCACTCGACGTGAAATTGTCCGACGAGGCCGTGAGGCCGAGTTGGACAACACGTCGAGTGCAATAAACAATTTTTGCACGAGTAACATACAACATTTTTTCTACGTTCATGCAAAAAGCAAGAAATGATTTATTGAGGTGCGGCACTAGGTACAATTCTGTTAATTGTCAGAATTAATTTTTGACTGACGTTTCTATAACCACAGTTTGACAGTTGCAATATAAAAAATGTTTGTCATGATGACAACACGTTGAAGTAGAATGACAGATGAGTGCAATAAAAACTTTATTGCACTAAGTGCAATAAAGAACTTCTTTTTCCACTAAATATAGTTCAATAAAGTTCTGCTTTTTGCATGAATGTAGAAAAATATATTTATACCCTATATAAAAAGCGAGAATATAGTTTATATAATATATATGGTGAGTCTCACTTTTCATAGGGTAGTTGACAGCATAAGTGCTGCCAAAATAGTATAACTTATGACCAAATCAATCCTTCTGATATAATGCAAGATTGATGATTAAATAGATCATCAATAACTCGAGAACTATATTCGACATTAACGATACTAACTCAACAATGGTTGGGTAGCATGGCATGCAAAGAGACTGTATTCAAAGAAAAAAGTCTGAATTCAGAGAAAAAAGTCTGAATTCAGAGAAAAAAGTCTGAATTCAGACTTTAAAGTCTGAATTCAGACAAAAAAGTTTGAATTCAGAGAAAAAAGTCTGAATTCAGAGAAAAAAGTCTGAATTCAGACTTTAAAGTCTGAATAAAGAAATAAAATAAAATACACACAACAGTGACCTTTCTACGCTTTCGTAATTATTCATTAAGATATTTCACTATAAAGGACCCCGCACGAAAACACGGGAAATTGGCTCTCGGTCGAATTGTCTGTACTATGTTGCTGTGGGATGGCTCATTAAAAAAATATGTGAGTTTGAAAAGTTTTGTATGTTTAGTTTCTGAGATATAAGCCGACAAAGTTCGTAAAAACGTCGTATCGGGGTAGGATTGACAAAGAAAAAAACTGTTTTTTTAGTATAAATGAGACAAAATAAGCTAGAAAATGTATTGATCGGAACTGATAAACACGTCTAAAAAAAAATGTATTTATTATTCCGTGGATGTTTGCTCTATTGAGGACCATAAAGTTGAAATGAAATATCTCATATATTTTTCATAACAATGCGCGAAGTAGGTACTTCGCGCACTGTTTTACTTCGCGCATGGTTTTATGCAAGGTATCATGGTAACGTAGGAAACTGAAAAAAAGTGTCACTTCGCAATTTGTTATCAATGCGCGAACTTTATTGTTTTTTGACGTTTGTAGAAAATAGTTATTTTCCTAACAAGTGCGCAAAGTGTTACTTTTCCGAACGCAAATACAGTTAGGCCAACGACGCGGAGCGGAGTTCGAATAATTTTTTGCGTGCGAAAAAGACACTTTGCGCACGTGTTAGGAACAACGTTTTTCCTACGAGCTTCATATCAGATAAAAAGGAAAATAAAAAAAATATATAACTTATTGAAAAATGTAACTATACAACAATCACATATGACAATAAAATATAATGATAGAAAATCACATTTTCCCTACGAGCTTCATATCAGATAACGAAAATTGAAAAAATTCAACTTAAATCACAATTTATTGAATAATTTTTAGTTAAACTTGATAGAAATAGCTAAACAACAAACAATTACATATCAAAATATAATGATAGAAAATTGAATCATTTGTTCCCAATCTTTATATTGAGGTAAAATACAAATATCGGGAGGAACGGTTGAAAAGTAAAAGGAATAACGGCTTCTTTATAGTGCATACAATAGTCTACAGCAACTAAAATGAATATAAATGTTCCATACCAGTGAGGTAGTTTTACTTATCCGCACGCCGTGCGGATAACACCTATATCCGCACTGAGTGCGGAAAAGTATTACTTTGCGCACGCAAATGAGTGCGAAAAGTACTACTTTGCACACGCTCGTAGGAAAACACTATTTTGTCAGTCCCCAGCAATGCAACCACCGGCTGAATGGCCAGTTCATTCACTACAAGCCCTTGAGGGCCACCGAGGGCAAGACGGTGGTGAGGACGTTCGATGCCGACGGCTCCAGGGACCTCATCGTGCCGAACCGCTGTCCCATCGACAGGCCGGCCATCTTGGGGCAGTCCGAGTTCCGGAGGCTCAAGCAACAGGCGCACGTGAGTGATCAAGGGCGGATCCAGGTCCATCCCTCGCGTCAGAGGGGGGGGGGTCACCTGAATCCCATAATTTCATATAAAAGCTGCTGTTTACTTGAAAATTGGTAAAATTTCGGGAGGTGTTTACTGATCGAGGTATTTTTAATTAACACCCTTTTATTAATTTCACCTGTATGTATGTATGTAACCGACTCAATTGAACCACTTTAAACGGACTCGCAACTATTCGTTTTTTTTTAATCGCTTGGAGCGCACGAAAGGGAATCCCTATAATGTTCAAAGAACATCGTGCTTTCCTAGGGAGGATAGGGACAGGAGGTAGGTATTGGAATTTTTTTTTGAACTTTTGGAGATTATATGTTGTTGGGAATACTTCCACAGGCAATGAATTCCAGAGCCTAGCCGTTCTATGGATGAAGGAGTCTTGATAAAGTGCTGTTCGACATCTTTCGAGGTTGACAACGAAAGGACCCAGATAACACGAAGACGTCCTGTGTACGTCCAGAGGACGTACATCTGGGACGTACAAGACGTCCTGAAGACGTCCAGTGTCGGTCGAAGACGTCCACAGGACGTATTGGGGACGTCCGATGTTACAAGATGGAACGTCCCAGGGACGTCCATATTAAGTCCAAGTTTGGTATTTCATCGCCATGAATACCATAATCAACGTAGATTCGCCCTTTTTTACTCAGATAGATAAACAAGACATTTATACAGAGTAAAAAAATATTATTTTGAATAAAAAAATTGAAAAAAAATCCTTCCTACTGGGGGATCGATCCGCGACCTCTGAATTACCGAGCAGATGCTTTACCAACAACTCTACACGACACTTATTGAATATAAGACTTACCTCTGTTCAACATAATTATGCGAGTATAAGATGGAAACGTAAACATTGAGTGCAGAAACACTCCACCAGCTCATTTCAATGGAATTCGCTATGAATCAGTATAAAGACCAGGACGTAAGACAATATGTGTACATAATTTCATCTTTAAGTATATCCTACGAAATCTCTGAATCCAATAAAGAGGTAACACTCTATTTAGGATAAAAATATATATGCGAACATTGCCAAATTTACTTCAATCCACATTGGTCACAAAAAATCACGTGATTCATTGTGACCTATTATCGAATTGATCGGCAGTCATTATTAAGGGCCCTTATTCCTTCTCCATTTGATCACATCTGGCAATGTTTTATTGTTATTGGAGAATATAATAAATATAGAGTGAATAATGAATATTGAAAAAATGAAGACTAAAAATGGACGTCCTGAAAACGTACGCTCTGTACGTCCCGAAGACGTACGGCATGGTACGTTCTGAGGACGTCCATATTAGGTTTCGGGACGTACGGACCCGAATCGGACGTAATATGTACGTCCCCGGGACGTCGTGTGCTATCTGGGGATGTGCTGACTGATGGGCTTGTCTAGTTCGTTTGATTGGTATTGCTAGTGAAGGGATGATAGCAGAGATTTCCGAAAAACATTTCCCGTGGAAGTATCGATAGAAAAGTGAAAGGTCGCCGACCTTTCTACGGTGTTCCAATGATGTCAAAGAGTGAGTGAGTGTGGCGTCACCCACCAGGCGGGATGGCTCTTCTCTGGATGGAATCTAAGAGCATCAGCGTATGTTTTGGTGCTGAACCCCATATGTGGGAACAGTATTCTAGAACAGGCCGTATCTGCGCTTTGTAGATCATGAGAAGCTGTTGAGGTGTAAAGTAGCTTTTCGCACGGAACAAGAATCCGAGTTTTTGTGAAGCAGCTTTTGCGATGGATCTGACATGATTATCCCATGAAAGAGTGTTGCTGATGGAAATACCGAGCATAGATATGGTGGGCTTGGTGGGGATGGTGGAGCCAGACATTACAATATCGGGCATACTGAGTTCCGCCTTTCTAGAGAAAATGCAGGCTTGAGTTTTGGTGGCGTTGAATTCAACTAGGTTGTTTGTTCCCCAGGCTGTGATTTCAGCAAGATCTTCTTTGACAGCATTGACCTGCCTGCGCCGTGAGTTCTTAGTTTCCTGGGAAGAAATGGGAATTCTGGAAGAGAACGCAGTATGGAGGGTACTATCATCTGCAAAGCTGTGGATGGGACAAGTTGTTACTCCCAGCAGATCATTGATATGAAGCAGGAATAATGTTGGTGCCAAAATTGATCCTTGTGGAACGCCGAAATTGATGCCAATGGTATCAGACGATACACCGTCCACCACGTGAAGCGATCTGCCTGAAAGAAAACTCGATAGGAGATGGCATAGCTGAGGTGGTAAGCCGTATGATGGTAGTTTGTGGAGGAGTCCTTCGTGCCAAACACGGTCGAATGCTTTCGATATGTCCAACGCGACAGCTAGAGATTCCCCGTGTTTTTCTATTGAAGATTGCCATAAATGGGTGACGTAGGCAAGTAGATCTCTAGTAGATCTTCGGTGGCGAAAGCCGTATTGTCTATCATTGATGATTCTTGAGCTCTCCAGATATTTGATAAGCTCAATATTGATGGCTTTCTCCATCTTTTTGGAGATTACTGATAACAGGGCAATGGGCCTGTAGTTGTTGGGCAGGTTCTTGTTCCCTTTTTTGGGGATTGGTTGGACTCTAGCTGTCTTCCAGCATGATGGAAAAATACCAACTTGCAGAGAATCGGTGTTAATTCTGGTGCACATTTTTTGAGGATAATGGGTGGAATTCCATCAGGACCGTTAGCCTTATTCGTTCCAAGACCAAGCAAAATTCGTCTGATAGTGCGTTGACGGAAGACGATTTCGGACATTCGACTCTCAACGGGTGGAATGTCTGGCGGCAGTTTTCCTTGGGAATCTAAAGTACATTGCTATCAAACTATTCTTGGTTTGCATACATCTGGCCAACACACACTACATACTTGTTTATACAAATACGAGTACAGTTAATGCAAAGTTAGTTGAACAGATCATCAAACGAATGTCGGGCCGCGCTGCCGCACTCTTCATTGTACTTTCAAATTGGGGCTGACTGACCAGCTCCTGTCCCCACAGTCAGCTGACTGACTTTCATAACTTTCATTCGTATGCAATATACAATGTGTATAATGATTCTCAGCCTTTTATACGTCCATATGGGCTTTTAAATTCATTGCATTACCTCGGTAGGAACGACAACTTCGATAGTTATACCAGAGACACCTGTTGTCAGTTTCGCTTGACTGACCGCAGTAGGTATGTTTGTGTACAAAACCATTGTAATAAACTGTGAAAAAAACTAGGCTTAGTAAATTCAGAGAATCATTTTGGCGCTGGCTCTTAGACTAATAGTATTATAGTTAACAGAAATTACAACTGTTAGTGGTTTTGAATGTTTAGTTTTGTGCGCTTTTTCATTCAAAATTGTCTGAATTTGACAATATCTTCCATATTATCTTCCATAATATTGATTGCCTTTATTACTCCAACATACATTATACAGGGTGATTCAGATTTAAAGGCACAAACTGAAATGGGTGATAGATCTAATCATTTCTATAATAAAGTTGATATAAATATGAGTCCGATCTCGATCAGAAGCGGAGCTACAAGGGGTCGAAATTTGATTATTATATTTATCAATATATCTCGCTCACTTTTGAAGATATCGAGTAGAAATTAAGTGTGGTTGATATTTTCTAGGAGATCATCATTTCAAGCATCTTATAGATTTTCAAAATCTACAGGGTGTTCCGTTTTTGGGGGGTGGAGGCTTCCTTATCCCCTTCAAACTTTTTCGTAGTATGCCTCTGACATCTTGCAGTTAAGAAATTTGATAAATCGTTCAATTCCGAGGCTTCTTTGCCTTTATTTTTTTTCTCGAGAAACCAACCGTTTCCAGAATGAATAAGCATATCTGATCTAAAAACATGTTAATTTTGATTATTCCAAATTTTTTGGAATAATGAATGTACCACCTCCTCGATCAACCTACAGACAGTATGTTAATTTTGCCTATATATTGTTTCGCTTTAATTTTATTATTGGATGAATTTCGCAGAAAATGCAATAAAATGTACTGAAATTACAAACTGGATCAGTAGCAAAGGAAAGAACGTGAAAAGGTTTTGTTAGTTTTAAAAATTAGTTGTATTTTTTTCCAAAAATAAAATTTAAGCGAAATGTAGACAAATTTAACATGTTTTAGAACGAATATGCTTATTTATTTCGAAAACGGTTCGTTTATCGAAAAAAATTGAAAGCAATAGAAGTCTCTGAATTGAACGATTCACATAATCCGGTACCTAGATGATGTCAGAGGTGGACTACTGGAAATTTTGGTCGGGATAAAGAAGCCTGTACCTCCAAGAAGGTATATGACCCTGTAGATTTTGAAAATCATCAAAATGCTCAAAATGATGATCTTCTAGGAAGTAACAACCTCACTAAATCTCAAATTGATATCCTCAATAGTGAGCAAGATATTTTAATTATTATAAGAAAAAAAATTAATCTTTGATACCTCTTCTAGCTCCGCTACTGATCGAGATCGGAATCATGTTTATAAAGACCTTTTTGATTGAAATGATGGGACTTATCACACATTCCAGTTTGTGTCTTAAAATTTGAATCACCCTGTGTATTCGAAGACTGGAACCTTCGGCACTGTTTATAGAGAGAGATAGAAGCTAAATGTACCTGATTCACTCTTTGCAATAAAAATGCAGAAAATACAAAATTTTCTTGTTTTTTGTAGGTAGTAACTTTGAAAGACAGAGTCGAAATGATCGAAGAAGCAGAAAGGCAGAGAAACAAATTGCAAGCGGAAAGTATGCAACGAAAAGACGATTTGATGAAAGCCCAAAAAGAACAAAAAGCTGTTCCTGGAAGTAAGCTGGAAACTGTAAGTATCCCTACTCATGTTATTCAAGGTAAACATCGTTGAATTCAGAGAAAAGCTGTAATCAACAAAGCAACAAATTGATCATTTCATTTACATTTTGTTTTATATCCATGTTGAAAAAATTACATTTCATAACAGTTTGTATCGTTTTTTTCCTAAATAGGTAGAATCAGAAGCTGCAAAAAAGAACCTGTATCTGCTGAGACGTTCCAAAGAGTTGATAATTGAACAAGACGACAGAGTCAAGGTGGCTAACGGTATTATTTTGGCGGCAAAATGTCGGGCCATAAGAAACGCACAAATAGCCGAAAAAAAGGTGAATGCAAAAATATTCCCACGCATAACCTGATGACCACCTATTTCCTATTTCAACGTTGCTGTTGAAGTAGGTTAGTAGGCGATTTCATTTTGTTCCAAATTTTACCTAACGATATCTTTAGTTTCTTTGTCTCAATCAGTAATAATCAGTGATAAGAAGGCTGTGAGTCCGTAGCATTATTGATTAGGCAACAGTGCCGTCTTGATTTAGAACAGCCTGTATATAGGTTGTAGAGCAACAACTTCAAGAAGAAAATAGAAGACTCGATATGATGATGGAACAGCAAAGACAAAAGCTCATCAAAACTGAAGAAAAGAAAAGAGAGATTGAAAATAAAAAGAAGCAAAGGTGAGTCCACAGCAGTGTTGCCAATAAGGCACAAAAAGCGCTATAATTGCGCTTTTTAACTTTGGTTTGCGCCATTGCGATTTTTGGTGAGTAATTTTGTGCTTTTTCTCTATGTATTGAATGAAGTCTATTGAGTAACTAACGTCGTAGACTGATATATCACTCTCACGATGATGTTTTCTCGTTTCTGAGAGAGCTTTACAGACATTTAAATCTGAAGGAAGTTTGTGCAGCAGTTTTTTGTGACCTTTCTATAGCTTTTGATTGTGTGAATCACGAAATTATGCTGTGCGAATTGCAGCACTATGGTTTCAGAAACCGGAGCCTTAGCTGGATTAAATCTTACATTAGCCAGCGAACAAAAATCGTGAGAACAGATACGACGTCTTAGACTGGTTCAGTTCGTTATGGTGGGCCACAGGGCTCTGTTTTGGGGCCTATCTTGTTCTTATTGTATTTTAATGATTTGACTTATCTCAGGATCGATGGAAAATTCACTATTTTTCCAGACGACAACTATCCTGTGGAATGATACTGAAGTAAGAATATTCAAACGAAAATTGTCAACGATGCGCGTTGCGGATAGTATCTTGAGAATTAGGCATGGCCACGTCCAAATTATTAGTATACCGTGCTTTATTTGAGTCACACATAAGATATGGAATACCTTTCTGGGGCATTTGCAGTGAACAGAATTTCAAATCGATCTTCATCCTCCAGAAGCGGGCTATTCGATACCTCTACAAAGTGACACCTTCGTGCCTCTTCATTCTCGAAACATGGTTCACAACAATGAATAGTCATGATGCGGTTGTAAGTTCTACTCTCCAAAACAACAATTTATAAGACTCCCCATTCCATCGACGAGCTCAACTAAAAAGACATTGATTTATAATGCTGTTAAATTTTATAAGCATCTTCTAGTCGATTTCAGAAATATTGTTTCTCCAATTGATTTCATGAGATTTGTAAAACTACATGATTGTAGCATCACTTTCTTGCTATAGACACTGTGATATTAGATATAATTTATTCTTTATGTATGTATGTATGTATGTATGTATGTATGTATGTATGTATGTATGTATGTATGTATGTATGTATGTATGTATGTATGTATGTATGTATGTATGTATGTATGTATGTATGTATGTATGTATGTATGTATGTATGTATGTATGTATGTATGTATGTATGTATGTATGTATGTATGTATGTATGTATGTATGTATGTATGTATGTATGTATGTATGTATGTATGTATGTATGTATGTATGTATGTATGTATGTATGTATGTATGTATGTATGTATGTATGTATGTATGTATGTATGTATGTATGTATGTATGTATGTATGTATGTATGTATGTATGTATGTATGTATGTATGTATGTATGTATGTATGTATGTATGTATGTATGTATGTATGTATGTATGTATGTATGTATGTATGTATGTATGTATGTATGTATGTATGTATGTATGTATGTATGTATGTATGTATGTATGTATGTATGTATGTATGTATGTATGTATGTATGTATGTATGTATGTATGTATGTATGTATGTATGTATGTATGTATGTATGTATGTATGTATGTATGTATGTATGTATGTATGTATGTATGTATGTATGTATGTATGTATGACTTTGTATGACTTTGTATGACTTTGTATGACTTTGTCAATGAGAATTGTTTCTTCTTTAGACAATAAGGTATATTTTGATTGATTGATTGATTACGGTTATGGATAATATGAGTCTCAGACTTGTGTGTTGTCAGTTGTGTGTGCCAGAATCGCCGCCAATCAGCAAAATTTGATATTTGACATCACCGAAGACGAAAAATTAGATAATGCATATGTGCAAATCGTTCATTGCATTAGTAGACTGGCCGATAATGACAGACTTTTCAAAACGTTGTTTCAATGTTTGCAACTTTCGAGTAATGATTTTTTTGGTTTCTCAACATGTCCTAGACAATTATCAATTTGTGCTCGCATGCAGCGGCGTCACCAATAAAATTTGAATTTTCATTGGAAATTTGATGATTTCGAACGATATGTAAATGAATGCAAATTGATTTTTGCTGAAATTTGAAGAGGATGATACCACGTTGAAAATTTGAAGGTGGTGTAGAAAATCCCGAAATTATCAACTGAACATGTGATACATAGGGGGCTATTGTTGAACAATTATTTAATTTATGCTTTTTCGCAGCCGCATTTTTTTCGTTACTTGTATCACGATAAACTACTTCGCATACACATGCGTTGTGGTAATAGGCGAGCGGACTTAGTTTTTCATTACTCAAATCGAATCATCACTCAAATGCCACGGTAATTTTCGAACGTCTAGAAATTTAACGCAGGTAAAAACTGACGTCACGATTTCGTAAGTAGGGGCAGACTATAACACAGTTGCCATATGTTGAATTACGACTGGAAACTCCAGAAATATTTGTGAATCGATAATTCATAAATTTTCAATTATGTATTGGTATGATTACTATAATACGTATTCCGAATTATCAATTGAAAATCAGTTGTCTCGTAATTTTCCCTCATGTGTTGTGGCTTATTGCGTGTACATTAGTGTGAATAAGAATTATTATAATTCACACTAGAGGACATTTGAACAGGTGAACGTGACAACACGGCGCACGAATTGTGGTCGGTGCCTTGTCAATTCTCAGCTTTCAGCTCATTGTTGCCAAATCCTCAACATACACATGAAGGAACTATTCTATCATAGTTTCCTCCTACTATATGTTTTATCTCGTGTTTTATTCAATGACAGGAGTGGCGAGATTCTAATATCTTTTTGAAAATTTTATCATAATTGATGACTTGTACAGCAGGTCTAATCGTCAGGTTTCATTTCTAGAAAAATCCAATTTTTAGCTATAGTAGTTTTTTAAAGATAACAATGGTGCTATTGGGCCTACAGTCTTGATCATGAGCATAAATCGAAGCTATATAAATACACTAAAACTCCATCCTCAATAAACTTCCTCGTAGGATGAGTATTAGAGTCGATATTTTGCTCAGAAGAAGGCCAATACTGCAATTTTCAACTTTTGTAAAAAAAGCAATTGTTTGAAGTCCTATATGTTTGGACCCACAAGACTCAAACTGTCGGAAGTTCATCCAGCTTCAAAAAAGGTCTGATTGACTTTTTCTTTAGGAGCCCGCTTTTTAGGACTTTTGTAGTAAAAACCGAAATTAGTCGAGACATTTCCTGGTTTTTCGAGCACCACACTTTCAGCCAAGGCCTTTCGAAGCTGCAAACTTGATTTTATACTATTGGGAAATTGTCTAACAACATGCAGAAAAAAAAGAATGTACGAATTAATGCGAATTAGGTTGTCTAAAGTCAGCGGGCCTATACATTAAAACAACGTTACAAAAAAATCTGTCATTACTGGCCAGTCTTTGATGATCTCAAACATTAACACGCTCATTGATCGCCTTCATTAATACACAAGTTGGTTGAATAACTATCAACGTACAGTCGTATTCAATAAAAAAGAGTACAAGTATTAAAAAGAGAGGATTTCGGGATCCTAGTTCTTGTTTTTTTTTTTTTTTTTTTTTTTTTTATCGCTTGGAGCGCACGAAAGGGAATCCCTATAATGTTCAAAGAACATCGTGCGTTCCTAGGGAGGATAAGGAGAGGAGGTAGGTATTGGAATTTTTTTTGAACTTCTGGAGATTATATGTTGTTGGGAATACTTCCACAGGCAATGAATTTCAGAGCCTAGCCGTTCTATGGATGAAGGAGTCTTGATAAAATGCTGTTCGACATCTTTCGAGGTTGACAACGAAAGGATGTGCTGACTGGGCTTGTCTAGTTCGTCTGATTGGTATTGCTAGTGAAGGGATGATAGCAGAGATTTCCGAAGAACATTTCCCGTGGAAGTATCGATAGAAAAGTGAAAGGTCTCCGACCTTCCTACGGTGTTCCAATGATGTCAAAGAGTGAGTGAGTGTGGCGTCACCTACCAGGCGAATGACTCTTCTCTGGATGGAATCTAAGAGCATCAGCGTATGTTTTGGTGCTGAACCCCATAAGTATGTTGGAACAGTATTCTAGAACAGGCCGTATCTGCGCTTTGTAGATCATGAGAAGCTGTTGAGGTGTAAAGTAGCTTTTCGCACGGAACAAGAATCCGAGTTTTTGTGAAGCAGCTTTTGCGATGGATCTGACATGATTATTCCATGAAAGAGTGTTGCTGATGGAAATACCGAGCATAGATATGGTGGGCTTGGTGGGAATGGTGGAGCCAGACATTACAATATCGGGCATACTCCGCCTTTCTAGAGAAAATGCAGGCTTGAGTTTTGGTGGCGTTGAATTCAACTAGGTTGTTTGTTTCTCCAGGCTGTGATTTCAGCAAGATCTTCATTGACAGCATTGACCTACCTGCGCCGTGAGTTCTTAGTTTCCTGGAAAGAAATGGGAATTCTGGAAGAGAACGCAGTATGGAGCGTACTATCATCTGCAAAGCTGTGGATGGGGCAAGTTGTTACTCCCAACAGATCATTGATATGAAGCAGGAATAATGTTGGTGCCAAAATTGATCCTTGTGGAACGCCGGAATTGATGCCAATTGTATCAGACGATACACAGTCCACCACCACGTGAAGCGATCTGCCTGAAAGAAAACTTGATAAGAGATGGCATAGCTGAGGTGGTAAGCCGTATGATGGTAGTTTGTGGAGGAGTCCTTCGTGCCAAACAGTTGTGTAAAACTAGCTCAGCCAATGCTTTGTGTTTTCGAGAACCTATGACAACTTCACTGTCAACATTTGTTGAACAATCAATCCCGATAGCCCGTTATTGGCCCGTTTTATGCAGAATAGGATGACGTTAATATCTCTCTGTAATATACTTGAACGCTTTTTTTTTAATGCGACTGTACGCCCTGCATACAAAAACGTCATCCACTAAGTAAGAAAAAATCATCTGGGCCTTGTGTTATATGGTTTGTAGATACGTCACCGAGGTCAAGCAACAGATAAAAGAGAACGAGATAACGCAGTTACTGGAGGCGGAAAAGACGGAAGAAGAAAGCCGGATGTTGAACAAAGCGTTGATCGCTTTGCAGAAGGAGGA
The DNA here is from genome assembly GCA_918026855.4 of Phaedon cochleariae. NCBI lineage: Eukaryota > Metazoa > Arthropoda > Insecta > Coleoptera > Chrysomelidae > Phaedon > Phaedon cochleariae. The sequence continues at coordinate 4,345,583 of OU896710.1, read as the reverse complement.
GGAGGAGAAACTGAGGCAGAAGAAGGAGACGCAGCTGAAGATGCGAGAGGAGTTCCGGAAAGCTAACGAAGAGGCCGAACGGTATAAGAGTATGAGGCAGGAGGAACAGAGGGTTGCCGAAATGAGAGTAAGCTAATTTTTACAACCCAACATATTCACACAAATTATTGATAGAAATCAAGAACTCGAAGCATTTCAGAAATAAAAGAACAACAATGGTAGAGAGAAATACAACTAGCGGGTCGTCAACAATGATTGAACACCACGTGACCAACTTGGCAACTTATGGCATAAATATCCACCTATAGTTCCAGCTGTATACAGGGTGTTCGACCGACAACGCTTGATAGGTGATAGCCCTCGTGATTTCATAATCACTGAGATAGGGACATACGGTCTTCAAGTGTTCAGTTCTCGAGATACAGGGCGTTGAAGTTAAAAAAATTAAATACATTTTTCGCAATATTTAAAGAAAAATTGAATATAATGTATTCAAATTCGGTATATGGTTTCATCTTTCAATGGTTCATTTCAAGAATTTTATCCAGAGGTGCGCTACTACAGGGGGTTGTGATAACTTTTCCTCTCATATTTTCTACGCCACTGATGAAATTTCGATTATTTCCAATTTCTCGAATTGATTGTTCAATTATGTTGAGAAATGCATCACCTTCAACTGAGCTGAAATAGACAGTTATCGAGATATTTGACCCAAAATTGGAGTTTGCATAATCACTTTTAATCTTCCTCAGTAGTGAAAACTACAAAAAAGTTTGTTTTCTCTTTATGCGTGAAATAACTATTTTTGTTCAGCTACGGAATGAGATCTGAATAGTAGGTATCTAATCTACTCAACACCAGAAAAATGTTTTTGCAATTTTCCACTACTGAAAATTATGAAATATTACAATGCAAATCTTCTATTTTGGGTCGAATATCTCGAAAGCTGTACATTTCAGCTCAGTTGAAGGTGATACATCTTCTTGAACAAAATTGAACAATAATTTCGAGGAATTGGAAATAATCGAAATTTAATCAGTGGCGTAGAAAATATGGGAGGAGAAGTTACTGTAATATCTTGACAAATTATTTGTATCACACTGTAGATAATATATCGAGGACGTATTTGTATCACATGGTATATAAAGGAAGATATATTTATATTCATGAATGTTTTTACTACGGCTAGGAAACCCACTTTTTATATTTATAAAAAGGGATACGGGCCTGCTCGTTCTCGATATCAATGTTGGAAATAAACACTTGCTTTTCGACTTCTGAAATTATTAATACTCCTCTCCACAGTAAATAAATAAATTTAGCAAGTCATTACACTGGCGCAGTCGAAATAAATCGAATCTACAATGTCGATTGGGAGACTGGAAGAATTTAAAATGGGTGATAAGAATTGGAACACGTATGTATTACGAATGGAACAATACTTTAAAGCCAACAAAGTGTCGGAAGAATTGAAGACCGCTACACTAATCACCGCGGTCGGAATGGAAACTCTCGATTTAATGATCGATTTGTGCAGTCCAAGTAAACCTGAAGAAAAATCATACAGAGATCTAGTTGATATTTTAACGAACCATCTACAACCTATTCCATCCGAAATTGCGGAAAGATATCAATTTCGACAACGGAAACAAGAAGTGGGTGAGTCGATTTCAATGTATGTAGTAGCCCTGAAGAAGTTAGCCAAAAATTGCAAATTTGCTGTAAATTTAGAAGATCAGCTTAGGGATCAACTAGTTTTTGGTTCAGCTAGTGACTCCATACGTCAACGACTTTTTGCAGAAAAAAACTTGACTTATGCTAGAGCACATGATTTAGCTGTCAATTTGGAAGCTGCCGAGAGAAATTCTGGAATGATCGAACCGACGACAGTACATAAACTAAGTTCATCGTACAATAAAACGGATAATTCATCACCAGGGTCCTCCAATCAGTCTGGATCTCCTTGCATGCATTGCGGGAAGAGAAATCTTGGAAGCAGTATCTGTTTTTTCAAGAATGCTAAATGTAATGGGTGCGGAGGAAGAGGTCATATCAGCACCATTTGTAAAAGTAAAAAAGGTTTTAAAAAAAATTCTAGTAAGGTAAATAATATGTTTTTCTCTTCTGAAACTGACGAACATAAATATGATTCTGAAGATAGTTTAGACATGTTCAATATAAGATCTAAAAATGAAAAACCAATCAAAGTCGACGTATGTGTAGATGATTTACAGTTAAGTATGGAATGCGATACAGGGTCGCCTATTGCTGCAATCTCACAACAAATGTATGAACAAAAATTTCGTAAATTTTTTTTAGAAAAATCTGATTTGAATTTGAAATCCTATACTGGTAATTTATTGAGTATCTTAGGCTTTATTTATGTCACTGGTTCGTATAATGGTTTGTCAGTAAACAAATTAAAATTATATGTGATAATAAATGGTGGTCCTCCATTGCTGGGCAGAGATTGGATAAAAAAAATTGAATATTTCCATTGATAATTTATTATTCTTCAATAATATGGAAGAAATTGACATTCCAAAAGTACCCAAGTTATTACAATCCAAATTTCCAGATGTTTTCAAAGTAGAGCTGGGTAAATTTAATAAGGGTATAGCTAAATTACACCTCAAAGAAGGAGCTCGTCCCATTTTTTGTAAAGCACTTAACATTGCCATAGCGCTCAAAGAAAAAGTTGATAACGAATTGATTAGATTGGTCGAATGTAATATTTTACAACCCGTAGAATATAGTGAATGGGCAACTCCCATCGTGCCCGTCCTAAAAAAAAAAGACGGTGAGGTTAGGATTTGTGGGGATTTCAAAGTCACCTTAAATCCTAATTTGCACGTTGATCGTTATCCCATTCCGAAGATAGAACATTTATTTGCAGCACTAAATAATGGCAAATATTTCAGTAAAATTGATTTATCTCAGGCGTACGCACAAATAGAATTAGCGGAGGATTCAAAAAAATTAGTCACACTTAACACTCACAGAGGTTTGTTTCAAATGAACCGACTTCCCTTTGGTGTATCATCGAGTCCAGGTATTTTTCAGAGAATAATTGATACAACTTTTGCAAACATTGAAAATGTAGCCATTTTTCTGGATGATTTGTTGATCACTGGCAAATCGGTGGCAGATCATTTGAATAATTTATACAACGTTTTTGAAAAATTACAGGATTGTGGATTTCGCGTGAAATTGAATAAATGTTCTTTCTTTCAGGAGAAAATAACTTTTTTAGGATACACTATTGATAAACAAGGTTTATCCACATCTCAAGAAAAAATTCAGGCCATTTTGAAAGCACCGGTTCCCTCAAATATCACCGAACTAAAATCTTTTTTAGGTTTAGTCAATTTTTATGGAAAATTCATCGAGAATTTAAGTGAGAAATTATACCCATTATTTTTGTTATTAAAAAAAGATAACAAATGGAATTGGGGAAATGAACAAAATAAATGTTTCAAATTGATTAAATTAGAATTGACATCAAGCAAATTACTAGTACATTATGATCAAGAGTTACCTGTAACGTTAGCATGTGATGCAAGTTTCTATGCTATTGGTGGTGTTATTTCACATGTTTACCCCAATGGTGATGTCAAACCAATTGCATATGCATCCAGAACCTTATCAAACACGGAAAAGGCATATAGTCAATTGGATAAAGAGGCTTGTGTCATAATTTTTTGTGTTAAGAAATTTCACGATTTTTTGTACGGAAGATTTTTTACGTTATTGTGTGATCATAAGGCATTGATTTCTATTTTTGGAGAAAAAAAAGGCATACCCATTTATGCAGCAAATCGCTTGCAGAGATGGGGAATTATTTTAAGTACCTACAATTATGCAATAAAATATATTGAATCTAAAAAAAATTATGCTGATGCTATGTCTCGATTACCATTGAGTACAGTCGACGAAGAGAAACATGACTATTCACATATATTTTATATAGAGGAAAATTTACCAATTGATTATCGACAAGTGGCATTCTATACCAAGAAAGATGCCATGTTAAACAGAATCTATGGTTTTTGTCTGAAGGGTTGGCCTGAGACAGTGTCGGAACAATTCAAACATTTTTTTAATAAGCGGGATCAATTGCATTTAGAACACGGATGCATCTTATGGGGCTATAGAGTAGTTATACCCCAAAAATTACAATCTTACCTTTTGAAAGAATTGCATTTAACGCATATGGGGGTTAGCAGATGTATGGCTATGGCACGCTCTTATTTTTGGTGGCCTCTTTTAGACAGGCAAATTGAAGACATGTGCAAGAAATGTGACGCATGCAATCATGTTAGAAGTAATCCGGAAAAAACGATTTTACATCCATGGCCTTACGAAAATGCCCCATGGAGCAGATTACATCTAGATTTCTTAGGGCCTCTTTTTGGAAATAAATATCTCATAATAATTGATTCGTTCACAAAATGGCCTGAGGTTTATAAAACAAATAATTCTAATGCTAGAAACATTATAGTTATCCTACAAGAACTATTTTCTCGTTTTGGTTTACCCACTAAAATAGTCTCAGATAATGGTCCCCCTTTTGCTTCACACGATTTTAGTAATTTTCTCAAATTAAATGGAATTAGGCAACTTTTCAGTACTCCCAAGCATGCACAGAGTAATGGGCAAGCTGAAAATTCAGTAAAAATTTTCAAATTAGCGTTAAAAAAAGCTGTTTTTGAAAACAAAAACTCTGATGATTTTTTGATAAAATTTCTATTCGACTACCGCAACACTCCTCATGCCACAACGGGAGAAAGCCCTGCAAAAAAAATGTTCAACCGAAATTTGAGAAATAAATTAGATTTATTGATACCAAATAGTAAAAATATAGTAGAAAAAAAAGTAGAGAAACAGGTGGAGAATTTCGGAGGAAAAAACATTAAAGATTTTCAACTAGAGGAAAAGGTTCTCTTTAGAGATTTTCATAATCCAACTAATCCAACGTGGACAGAGGGAAAAATAGTTAATAAAGAGGGTTCAGTGATATTTGGCATAAAAACTCCTGAAGGAAAAGAATACAGGAGACATTCGAATCAAATTCGACCATTAAGAACATCAGGAATGAGAAATTCTCTCGAATTTGCAGTCGAGGATCCTACTGAGAATAATGCGGTTATCAATGAAAGCAATAGTCATAGCAATGATGGTAGCCTAACAAGTCCGGAATTAACTGATAACCTGCCTTCGACAAGTGACATAAGTAATAACGCGGAAGTGTCTTCAATAAACCCTTCCACCGATACTAATAATAGTCGATATTTTTTGAGACCAAGAAATTAAGGAGTGGTGTTAGTACCTAACATTTTTAGTTTTCAGGATGGTAGTTTAGTTTATTTGTTAAATATCTATTATTCATACGGTCCGATATTATCCGTTATATATAGTTCATGATTTTTGAGGTATTATGTGAATGTTTGCAGGAAAATAAATAATAGCAATAGTACCAACTTATCTTTTCTTAATAGGTATATTATATAGATACTAAATATATTTTTGTATTGTTTTTTCAATGAAGAAGGGAAAGTGTAATATCTTGACAAATTATTTGTATCACACTGTAGATAATATATCGAGGACGTATTTGTATCACATGGTATATAAAGGAAGATATATTTATATTCATGAATGTTTTTACTACGGCTAGGAAACCCACTTTTTATATTTATAAAAAGGGATACGGGCCTGCTCGTTCTCGATATCAATGTTGGAAATAAACACTTGCTTTTCGACTTCTGAAATTATTAATACTCCTCTCCACAGTAAATAAATAAATTTAGCAAGTCATTACAGTTACCAGAACCCCCTGTAGGGAACCACTGGATGAAATGTCCGGAATAGCTTTCTGGTTTAAAAATGACCCATTCAAAGATGAAACCATTTATCGACTTTGAATGCATTATATCCAATTATTCTTGAGATATTGCGGAAGAACATTTTTTTTATTTTTCAACTTTAACGTCCTGTATCTCGATAACTAAACACTTGAAGACCGTATGTCCCTATCTGCTCAGTGATTATGAAATCACGAGGGCTATCACCTGTCAAGCTCTGTCGGTCGAATTTCGCAACACCCTGTATATAGGTATAGGAAGCGAATTCCAAATTGTTTTCATCGTTATATGGAAATTTATTGAAGCGAAATACTAGCAATGTGATATTTCCATACTTATACAGGCTGATTCACGGTGAATGGTACTTTAGACGTTTCTGAGAATGGAATAATATACAGGGTGTCCCGTTTAAAAATATCGAAGTTGTTGCTACTTTTCAATATGAGTGCCAACGTCGCAGCGCAACGCAGGTCGATAGAAGACACCTAATTATTCAAGGCACCAACTTTTCAGAATAATCCTGAGTTGCGTTCTCCAGAAACGTCTAATATATGCCATCCAGCGTGAATCAGCCTGTATACAAAAACATCTGTCATCTTGAAAAAATTCACAAACTCAAATGAAATACAATCACTTAACCGAAGATGAATTCTAATTTTTCACTTTCAAATCATTCGAGCTGTTCTTCTATTTCACTTGAATCGACCGTACGCGATGAGATCTAGAACGAGACTGCCGATTGGTTTGATTCATCATTTGGATGACTAATCAGTAACGTCATCCTTTCAACCTATTGATTCCTGAACGAGTAATTCCCATATCGATAGTAAGGTATACGAGATGAGTGTCACCGTTGAAGTATGTATCATATGGGAATTCTTATTCTTCATTTCACCCTGTATATTCTATAACTAGTTCAAGAACATGAACAATAATGAAAAATCGACCTATAACTCTCTACAAAATGGTGAGTGTTCTAGCAATTCTTTCTAATACATATTTTCAATACCTCTGTAAGAATCGAATTATTTCATCCTAAATGAGATATATAAAGGCATTCTTTCAACTCTCAACAGAAAGGCAAATATTTAGCAACTTGTTGTTTCATTAATATCCATCTAGTTCCTCTGTATATATAGAGGTATACAAAGCGAATTTCGAATATTTGCATCGATATATGAGAACTTACCGGAGCAAAATACTAGACATATAATGAATACTTCTATTATCATATACGGAAACACACACCATCTTGAAAAAATACAACTTTTCCACACTAAAATGCAATACATTCACCAGACCGAAGATTAATCAACATTTTTCACTCTTGAATAATTCGAGTTATTTTTTTATATCACCTGAGCCGACCGTACGCGATGAAATCTAGAACGAGACTACCGATTGGTTTGATTCATCATTGTGATGACTATTCAGTTACGTCATCCCTTTAACCGATTAATTCCCAAGCAAGTACGACTAATTGCGATATTCATAGTTGGTATACGGGGTGGGGTGAGGAGAAATTTAATTACAGCGTCCTTGTTGAAGCCTGCATCATATGATTTTTTTCATTATTCAGTTCTTTCTTTGGAAACGTTAATTGCGAACCTAACGACTCTCTTGATCAATCGATATTTGTCGAATTAGACATTTTCTGTCAGAAAATACAATATCGAGAATTTCATTCTTCGAATATTAACGATTTCATATTGGCACATAAATTCAATATTAGCTGAAACAAAATAACTATTTTACATTCCTAAATTCTCAGTGTTGAAGCAAGATTACGAAAATGATTCTTGTATTTGTTATAATTTCGAAACAATGGTTCCTATTGAAATTAATACAAGGTGGTCAAAAAATCTAAATTTATAATTTGTTTTTATTAAATGTCAATTGAACACCAATTGATAGTGAGTGAAAAGTTGAGATAGGGACATGTAAACCGTTTCGACGAATAATGAACAGCTTCGACAGAAAAAAATCCTGAACTTGGAAAATCTCGTTTTGCACACCCTATATGTCAGTAACTTTCACTGCTAGACCCTAAGTATGATGGGTCGTTGAAATCTGATCTTCAGGGAGAATTCAAAAATTAAATAAAATATAGGGTGTTCTAATGAAAAAAACATAGCTTTGATGTGCTGTGACCTTACGGAACACCCTGTGTATTTCAGAGAAATTTTGAAATGTGAAGCTCGGTTATCACTTTAATTTGAATGCGAAATTTTTTTTTGTATCTCTCAAGACAACAGAGGTATCGAACTCTGGATTCTTTGTTGGCCACCCTGTACACCAAAATGACTCCGACCAAGTTGGTCAATTTTCATCTTATTTGAAGCAGAACTCAATGCCCAAGTCGAATTTTGAAATGAATTAGTATTGAAAGGTTTTCCTATATGATGCCAACTTTATAAATGACACTATATATATTGAATTTCCACAAACTTCGAAGTGAGATGAAAAACTCAATCTGTCAACATTCCGCAGAGTTATCACCACCATTCGTGATTTCATTAATTCATCCTTGTTTGGCTTTTAAAATTATTGGCGTATACATTTTGATGATTTATAAATGAATCGCGATGTCCATCCATTATTGTTATCTAGTCTAAGGTATTTTCAAGGTCCAAGAGTTCATGAGGCAAAAAGCAGCCAGGGAAGAGGCCAGAGAAAAGGAGATGGCTGTGACGAGAGCTGCTAAGGAGAAGGAGATCGCCAGGATGAGGGCGCAGCAGGAGAAGGGCCAGGACTATCAGGCCCTCATGGACGAGATGAACGCTTTGAGGTCGCAAGAGGAGGTGAGAATTATATCTACAGGGTGGGCCTCATCTTGTTGAAATTCTTCCTCCATGTCAACATAGGCTACCATTTGAAATCATTTCGAAACATACCATTACCGTGGCATTATTGATGATTTCAGCACCTAAAAATTGACCAAAAAATTCTGAGATTGAAAGGTATTTGAGTGACGAGTCTATTTGAGAAATAAAAAAAATTTGTACACTCGTCTATTATGTACTTCCTCATATCAGATCCTATTCTGTCTGGAAGTTGTTTGATGAATAAATAAGTAAATAAATAAAATAAATAAATATTCACTCCACGTTGAGGTAGTTTGAGCTTCTACCTTAAATTGATATTTTTTTATTCTAGAAAGAGAGAGAGTGGCGCGAAACCGAAAAAATCGCTGTCAAGAAGAAGCTCGATTTGATAGAAGATTTGAAGGTCGCCAGGGCCAAGCAAATAAATGATATAAGAAAAGCTCAGGCAGTGTCTTTGGCTAGAGATGAAGAAGATTTTATGAAGGTATATCTTTCGTTGTTCATTTTCTCCTATACCTACAGTAAGGGTTTCCATCATGTGATGTTTTTCAATCTATTTTCCATTTTCATGATAAAGTAAAATTTCCCGAATCATCAGGTTTATCAGTAAACGGCTCGCATTTTTAGCTGTGCGTAAATGGCTTTAACCTGCGACCACTATAAAAAGTAGGCCAGAACACATGAGATAGTACATTATACATTACATATATTATTTATTATTATCCTAGGTGATGACAATCTTATAATAATTATTTTATTCACTCCTTTGGACAAAGAAGCTGCACCGAGGAGAGAAAATCCCATAAAATCTGGAATAATTAATGTACGACCTCCTCAATTAACCAAAAAAAGTTCTCAAAATTCAATAAATTACCTGATGATATCAAAAGTTGCACAACTATCACCCAATTCAAAATTAAAGTCAAGAAACATATCCTCTTGAAAAGAGAAAATCAAACCTGAGTAAATAATTTCTCATTCACTAATTTATTTCATGTCATAATGTACTTTTCATGAGCTTTTTGTTTTATTATTATTATTTTTGAATCTGTTGTTCATTTCAATGATTATAATTTAATTTAATAACGCATGAATAATATATAATAATAAATAAATATTATTATTATTATATTTGTAACCTACAGACCGTATATCCCAGGGATACTTTCTCAGTAGGCAAACAAAGCAATGCCACAGAAGAACAAAAGCTTTACCTTCAATATCCTTTGAAGACTTCTTTGGGAATGCATATCACGCCTCAAAAAACATTCTGATGCCTACATTTCTAAAACATCCCAAAACATCCCAGGGATACCTCTCAGTAGGCACACAAAGAAAGGCCACAGAAGATCAAAAACAATACTTCAATATCCTTCAAAGACCTCTTTGGGAAGTGCATAATACTACGTCTCTAAAAAACATCTTCATGCCGATATTCATTTTATTTTATTTTATTTTATTTTCACAAACAGGAATACAAACAGGACGAACCCAGAGACAGTATTCACATATAGGTGTACTAAATATGTCATGTTGTTAGGAATTCAAATTCCATTATACAGCAGTATTTTATATATTTTATATGAAAAAGAAAAATTTTCAATATATCATCAATTAGATGCTGGAACAAAATGTTTCTTGAGTTTGTTCACAAAGATTGTTGAAGAGTCGGAAAAAATATCAATCTCTATTATGTTTGAAATGGAGTTATAACTTTTCAAGCATCGATGTAAAGGGGAGTTGAGATAGTAATTTGTGTTCGGTATGGATGTATGGAACAAGTTATAATAGCGAGTGGAATATTGTGGAACATTGTAATGGATCAAGTTATTTATAGATGTGGAATGAATGATTCCATTTATAATTTTGAAAGAGAATTTGATATCGGCGATAGCTCTTCTGTCAGCAAGACTAATCAAATTAAGTTTTCGAATTACGAAGTGATTTTGTGGCGTGTTTTTGAAATATTTTTTGTTGATACAAGCAATGAATTTATTCTGAATACTTTCTATTTGTTTGGTGTATATTATATAATAGGGATTCCAAATGATTGAGCCGAAGCCTAGCTCATTCACGTATGACATGTAAAGAGTACGCAAGGTATTATAATCTTTGAAAGGATACGTTGTTCTCAAAATGAAACCTAGCATTCTGTTCGCTTTCTTAGAAATGTAAGAAATATGTTTATTGAAAGTAATTTTTGAATCAAAAATAATTCCCAAATCCTTCACTTCACTACATATGTGGAGATAATGATCCTGCATGATATAGTTATGAGTAATTAAATTAGAGTTTCTACTAAAAGTCATCTGATGGCATTTGTTGAGATTCAGGATGAGGGAGTTATTTCTGCAGTACTCTGAGAAGCGATCATGGTCCTCTTGAATGAGCATACAATCAAGTGTGAAACTGTATGAAATATTTTAAGATCGTCAGCATACATAAGGAAATACGAGAATTTGAAACACTCAGAGATGTCATTTATATAAATATTGAAAAGTAGGGGACCTAGATGTGAGCCTTGAGGAACACCCGACGTTATATTGACTGATCTTGAAAGATAATTACCAATACAAACTGTCTGATTACGATTACTTACGTAAGATTGAAACCAATTCAGCAGGGAGCCGGTCACACCAACATCAGCCAGCTTTTTCAAAACATCCCAGGGATGTTTGTGTTCGCTGGGTAAATCTTCACCTTTTTTTTCTGAACTCCAATTTGATCTTACGAAAAAATTTTAAATGAGTGTTCAGTGAATTTTCATAAACTATACAGAGGAATTGATATTAGACAATTGATAACTTGCTCATTTGCTACTTGAGAATTCATTGCTGCACTAAACAACTGGAACTGGTACTGGTACTGGTGGGGGACGTTTCCACGTCAGCAACTAGTCCCCAATGGGACCTTTTTGCAAACCCCAAGTGTTTTCAATGACTGATGTGGTTCGCTCAAGAGAGCTGGCTAACATCTTTTTCAGGCACCGCCCATCAGCTCTCTTTTCAGAGTTTTTCAGATGTGTTTTGTAGGCTACTAATGTACTCACTACCATATGCGCAGTGGCAGGCCTGCTAACTATCCTCGTTAACCCCCGACACCGAGGTCTACTTAAGCAGCTGGGCCGCTCTCACGCTCAGCTGGTAGTTTTCCACACCCACCTACATACACCGTCCTACTTCTTCTCTGATGCTCACAACCACATCATCATATCTTTCTGCGTGTTCTGTGTAGGCTTTGTTACTAACTCCATGCGCCACTTTAGGAGCAGCACTGTTAATTGGAACGCAATAGCGAATCGTGCAGGACTATCCCCAGCCGATGCTCCGAAACTTTACACTAAACAAAATTACACTCGACGCTCTACAATACAAAAACGGTGGTTCCTTCAAGGTTGCGAAAGTGCAAAGACAGCTGTTCGAGAAGGACTTGGAGGAGCAGCAGAAGAAGAAGCAGCAGATCGCCCGGCATCGCAAAGAGTTGCTGATGCAAATCAACGACAAGGAGCGCGAGAGAATACACTGGCAGCAGGAGAGGTTCGAGGACGGCAGGGCGCAACGTTTGGAGGTGGAAATCAAGGACAAAAACGTCGAGGATTATCTGAAACAGAAAATCGACAAGCTCAAGTATTTATACTTTCGAAATTATGTAATGCGCATTATGCGGGGAAGTTCTCCTGTGAAGTCCCAGGGATGTCCTACAGGGAACTCCCAGGGACATCCTACGAGGATGTTCCAGGGAGTTCCTGTAGGGAAGTCTCTAGAAAGTCCTGCGAGGAAGTCCCAGGGACTTTCTGCAGGGAGGTCCCAAGGAATTCTTTTAGGACTCAATTATTTCACCTCAATAAGAAATTCATGATAATTTAATGCGCATCTGGCAGGGAGCTCCTGTGATATTTCAGATATTTCCTATGGAAACGTCCCAGGGTAAGTCCTAGGAAGTTCATATAGGGAAGTCTGTGGGAGGTCCTACGGGGAAGTCGCAGGGAATTTTCACGGGGAAGTGCCAGGGAGGTTCTGCAGGGAGGTCTCCTCAAATACAGATAGAATTTGGAATTTTTATGTAAAATAATTTTGAGTATAAGGCGTCCTTGATATTTTTCTGTAGCTTTCAAAATATTCAAATATGCCTTAGTAAAATGAGCTATATCTCATAAATATCTGGGGTTCATGTTCCAAGAATAATTTTTAGAAAGTACCTGTTCTATATGAGAAGGCATTAAAAGTACTGCATCGTCTTCCTTATGACAAACCATCAAATCAACTATACAGGGTGAGTCAGTTTTCTGTAGCAGTACTTTAACGGCTTGAAGCAAATATTTCTTCAAGATGAAGATTTTATACAAACATATATGCGTGAGAGCTTTGTTTCCGATATACAGGGTTTCAAGGACTCTCGATATAGCGTTTCCAAAGTGTATCAGGTTAGGTACCAAAATTCAATTCATAATTTTAAAAATGTAGGAGAAAACTTTAAAAACTCAAGAAAAATCTCAAACTTTGAAACCCTGTATATCGGAAACGAAGCCTCCACGCATATATGTTTCAATAAGGTTTTCATCTCGGAAAGATGTGTTTCTCAAGCTACAAAATACGGACTCGAAAAATAAAGTTTCATTATAAGTAAATTATTTTTGGCATTTATCTTGAATGATGAAAAAACAGAGGAAGAGCAATTGAAAACAGAGGCGGTACGCAAAAAAGTTCGAGAGAGTTAACTCGGGTACGACCTTCAAAAGTGTATCATCCTGTAGGTATTCAAGAACGCTCGACAGTCCCAAATATTGCGTTTTCAAAGTGTGATAGGTACCCACCCCAAATTTCAGTTAGGAGGAAATTGGAAAAAACAAAAAAAAACTTGAACTTTGAAACCCTGTATATCGGAAACAAAGCTCCCATTCATATATATTTACAAATAATTTTCATCTTGAATAAATGTCTTCTCTCAGCTGTCAAAGTCCTGCTTCAAAAAACTGACTGACCCTGTATAAAGAAACAAATACATTTTCTTTGGAAGAGCATACTCTTCTTGAAGCTGCTCTACACTTGGTCAAAAAAAGTTTACTCACGGGGGCTATCTCAAAATTCAATAAATTGCCTAATTCAAAATTCAAGTCGAGAAATATATCCTCTTGCTAAGAGAAAATCAAACCTGAGTGAATGATTTCTCATTCACTAATTTATTACATCTTGTTTTCATGAGATTTTTGATTATTATTATTATTTTTGTATGTGTTGTTTATGTCAATAACTTAGATTTAATAACGCATGAATAATCTCATACCAGAAATGTATCTGTCTGATTATTCATGTTATTACATTATAAACCTTAATAATAGCATATAATAGTAATTTTTGTATCTAGAGCGCGAAATGCTACTTTGATGATCGAGATCTGATTTTTTTAACGAGGTGTAGCCGAGTTAAAAAATAGTCGAGATGACCAAAGTATTTCGCGCTCGAGTTGCAAACAACATTTTTTCTACAAACGTCAAAAAATATAGTTCTAAAGTAAAAATATGCTAAGCTTGATATAAAAAATAGTGTTGAACTGGCCTAAAAGGCCTCCCCCTATCATCCCAAGGTACGCACGATGTTCCCCGAACATAATAGAAATTTCCTTTCGTGCGCTCCAAGAGATAAAACAAAGTTATTGTTGAACATTCAGAAATAATTGATTTCGTGGATGTTTGCTCGATTGAAGACCATGAAGTTGAAGAATAATTATCTCATATATTTTACATAACAATGCGCGAAATAGGTACTTCGCGCACTGTTTTACTTCGCGCATTGTTTTGTGCAAGGTATCATGGTAACGTAGGAAACTGAAAAAAAGTGTCACTTCGCAATTTGTTATCAATGCGCGAACCTTGTCATTTTTTGACGTTTGTAGAAAATAGTTTTTTAACCAACTAGTGTATGTCGATTGATGATCGAGATATTTTAACGTGCGAGCGAAGCGAGCGCGTTAATGTTCGAGATCATTATTCGCCTTTTAATATACGAGTTGGTTACAAAATTTTTCCGTCGACTATATTTCTCATTTCTCCTGCAATGAAGAAAACTTGGTTCGCGAATTCATATCATTCATCCGGAAACTACTAAGAATCACCCAGTAGCCTTATTGTTACTGACATTAGTGACATTTGACATTTGTCGAAATGATCAACATAGAAAATAAATTCCTTGTGTTAGAAAACAGGGATTAAAATCATTTCAGAAACTTGGAAAGGCGAATCCGTTAACGGAAAATCATCGATGAAATCCATATTTTCGATTTAAATGCAGATTCCGTAAGTTATAACGTAAACAATGAATGCATGCGCTGTATGTTTGGTTGCCTATAAAACAATCGTGCATTAATAGACAAATTGATCATTAATAGGGGTCATTAATGAACGATTTCTTATACATTAAACTTCGTTAATACGAGGTCGACGGAAAATATATTTTTCTACATTCATGCAAAAAGCAGAACTTCATTGAACTATATCAAGTGGAAAAAGAAGTTCTTTATTGCACTTAGTGCAATAAAGTTTTTATTGCACTCATCTGTCATTCTACTTCAACGTGTTGTCATCATGACAAACATTTTTTATATTGCAACTGTGGTTATAGAAACGTCAGTCAAAAATTAATTCTGACAATTAACAGAATTGTACCTAGTGCCGCACCTCAATAAATCATTTTTTGCTTTTTGCATGAACGTAGAAAAAATGTTGTATGTTACTCGTGCAAAAATTGTTTATTGCACTCGACGTGTTGTCCATTTCGGCCTCTCGGCCTCGTCGGACAATTTCACGTCGAGTGCAATAAACATTCACTTTTTGCACTTGTTGCATAAATAACTATTATGAGGCTTCTAATAAAAAAAATTCCTCATCTGTTTCATTTCATGTGGAAATAATTTATTGATCTATTTTCAGGGAGAATAATATACCGGAGCAGTATATTGGTGATATAGAAAGGCGACTGAAACTGAGAAAATAATATTGTTTCTTCAACATAATATATTATATATTTTTTATATCTATTTCGAAAGAAATGTTGATTTTTATCGTACATTGACTTGAAATTAATCAACCTTACACCATCAAAGGTAATACGAGTACTTTAAATTTTATCGATACATTTTTATTTTCCACGAACACTCTTATTTCTCGCGATTTTATCTAAATCTGTTTTGTTTGATTATATTTATAAAAAACGAAAAGCTACGGAAATTAATGTTGTCACAACTCAATTGCCAATCAGAAATTTTCAGTGAATATTCGCGATTAACCTAATTGAAGGTTGCTTAATCCAGTGGTGGAGTCGATTTTTCAATAAAATATCGCTAATGATATCTCGCAATTTTTATCATGAGAGAAAAAATATAGTATGTTCAGAAAATTGGAATTATACAGGCTGATCCACGGTGGATGGCCTATTATAGAAGTATCTGGAGAACAAAAAGACAGAACATTCTGAAAATTGGGATGCTTTGATAATTGAATATTCTCTATCTGTCTAAAATATTTTCATCGATACAGTGTTGCCACTTCTATCAGAAACAACTAGCAACTTCGTTATTTTAAATAGAGCACCCTGTATTTTATTGCATTTTTAGATTCTACCTGAAAAGCTGATTTCATCAATGTATCACACTTGGGGTCTAGCAGGAATGATTACATAGATATAGGGTGATCAAAATCGGGATTTTTCAATTTCAGGATTTTTTGTGTCGAAAGTATTCATTATTGATCAAAACGGCTTACATGTCCCTATCTTAACTTTCGATTCACTATCTACTGACATTTAATTGGAACAGGATGATCAGAATTCTGAATCTTGAAGCACCTTGTATTTTTTCAATCAAATTCCAGTAGATAGTCAATCAAAAGTTAAGATAGGGACATGTAAGCCGTTTTGATCGATAATGAATAGTTCTGACACGAAAAAATGCTAAAATTGAAAATTCTCGATTTTGAACACCCTATATCTCTGTAATCATTTCTGCTAGACCCCAAGTGTGATGCATTGATGAAATCAGCTCTTCAGAAAGAATATAAAAATGCAATAAAATTCAGGGTGTTCCATTTGAAATAACAAAGTTGCTAGTTGTTGCTGATAGAAGTGGCAACACTGTATCGATGAAAATATTTTAGACAAATAGAGAATGTTCAATTATCGAAGAAACCCAATTTTCAGGAGGTTCTGTTTTTTCGTTCTCCAGATACTTCTATAATAGGCCATCCACCGTGGATCACCCTGTATTTTGAAAATTTGTGTTTTTTTTTATCGCTTGGGTTACACTTTATATTTGTCCCACTTCCGTTCATCAAACCACATCTCAAGATCCTTTTAATTATTAGAGATTTCAATTTCGAAAATGATACCTTGTAATTTAGCCATTCATGGATGGAAAAAACTCGATTAAAATTAATTTCGAGTTTAGTGAGAATGCCCGATTTAGCCATGAGGAACAAAAGAAGCAGTTCGTAGTGTTTCCGAAAGGAATATAAAAGAAATGACGATAAGAAATGTATAAAACGTTTAATGTTCAAACACGAATTCCACAGAACTCAAAGATCCTTCCTCGCTCAAATTCTCATTCTCAAGCCTCTTTGACTGAAATAGCTTCTTCACTCCCAACTGGAACCTCCTCCACTTTGGCTAACTCTTCGATCAGCATCCCCTGTTTCTGGATTTTCACCTCTGCCTGTGCGTCGGAAGGTAGCTCGTACTTAACCTCAATCTCCAACTCCCGGGCGAATCTGGATGGGTCTTCTTCCAGTTGGGTTCCCAAATCGCCGTCCACGGTGGAATTCAGGGTGATAATGTAGGGGGGTTGTTGGTAAATGGGGTAGCTGTCGAGGCCTGGGTAGCCACCATATGGTACGTTTCCTTGGTAACCGCCGCCCATTCCCATCATACCTGTGAGAGGGGTTTAGTTGTATTCTTTTTTCAATTCTGAATCGCTTGGGATGAGTTTTTATTCTAACAGAATTCGATATGCCCTGTAACTTTGGCGTGATTCGAGATTAAGTTCAGAAATTTTGATAAGTTTATTAATCTAGTAACTTTATACATCACAGTATGCGTCAAATCCGGTAGTTCTGATTTTTTGCAGACTTGTTCATGATGTTGACCTTATGGATAATCCAAGTTTGTGACCTTGAGCGCCGAACGCTACTTTGTCAAAAATCTAAAAAACTGCGAAAGAATCGTTTTCTTTTCGGTTTTTGCCGATTATTACCCTTAAGGACTAGTTTTTGGAAAAAAAAGAACACACGAGATACAGCCTCAGTAAGTAGCTCTTTACGCACAGTAATCACATCGCACAGTTTTCGTTTATTCCACCATTCATGATCGAAAAAAGTTTGGACGAAACGTCTGAATTATAATTCTTGACAATTATGTCATCCGCTGTTGACGGCGATTACGCGATCATGACATACCTATACCGGCGAAATAAATGAAGAATGTGCGATGTGCTCACTGTGGGTAAAAAGCTACTTACTGAGCCCCGCCTCATAGCTCCGCCCCGTAGCCCCGCCCCGTATCCCCGCCCCGTAGCCCTGGCCCGAGCAGCTCATGAAGTTCTCCTCACTCAATATTACCTCAAGACGTATCTTCAGTTTTTCGCAAGTATCTCAGGAAGCTCTACATTTAGGCATGTGTGAAGTTATTACTTTTAGGTTAGGTAACGATGCGTCTAGCTGATGTCCTACACCAATTTGATAATGTATCTGTCTGATCTTAGGAAGTATATGAAGGAAAATATGACGAAAATGACGACATACGACCGTATAGCTACGCCACTGTTGAACGAAATCCAAGAATTAAAACTCCAAGTAATGAACTCCATTAGTCTGGAATAGTATACCAGATGCAATTTTGTTTTCAACAGAGATACCGAAGAAACTAAAATATGGAACTTGGTTTTTCCCCTACTTTCGGCATCTATCAGACGAATTTTGCTTGGTCTCAAAACGAATAAGGCTAACGGTCCTGATGGAATTCCACCCATTATCCTCAAAAAATGTGCACCAGAATTAACACCGATTCTCTGCAAGTTGTTTACCGTCTCGTACAGGTCGGGTATTTTTCCATCATGTTGGAAGACAGCTAGAGTCCAACCAATCCCCAAAAAAAGGGAACAAGAACCTGCCCAACAACTACAGGTCCATTGCCCTGTTATCAGTGATCTCCAAAGTGATGGAGAAAGCCATCAATATTGAGCTTATCAAATATCTGGAGAGCTCGGGAATCATCAATGATAGACAATACGGCTTTCGCCACCGAAGATCTACTGGAGATCTACTTGCCTACGTCACCCATTTATGGCAATCTTCATAAGAAAAACACGGGGAATCTCTAGCTTTCGCGTTGGACATATCGAAAGCATTCGACCGTGTTTGGCACGAAGGACTCCTCCACAAACTACCATCATACGGCTTACCACCTCAGCTAGCTCCATTATCGGACAAAAAAGATTCACTCATTCAGCCTTAACTGAATTCAATAAACTACCTGACAATATAAAAAATTGCAGAAACATAGGTTCATTCAAAAATGAAGTGAAAAAATTGATTATTTCTGAGCGAACTGGATAAAATTGAACATGCCATTTTTTTTTTTTTTACAAATATTCTTTGTTTGTCAATTTACAGTTGTTGATATATTTTGTATAATGATATGTTTACCTATAGGTATATAATTATGTACTTCCTTATACCAGAGCCTATTCTGTCTGGAAGTTATTTGTTCAATAAATAAATAAATAAATATGTCATCTCTTATCGAGTTTTCTTTCAGGCAGATCGCTTCACGTGGTGGTGGATGGTGTATCGTCTGATACCATTGGCATCAATTCCGGCGTTCCACAAGGATCAATTTTGGCACCAACATTATTTCTTCTTCATATCAATGATCTGTTGGGAGTAACAACTTGCCCCATCCACAGCTCTGCAGATGATATAGTACCCTCCATAATGCGTTCTCTTCCAGAATTCCCATTTCTTCTCAAGAAACCAAGAACTCACGGCGCAGGCAGGTCAATGCTGTCGATGAAGACCTTGCTGAAATCACAGCCTGGGGAACCAACAACCTAGTTGAATTCAACGCCACCAAAACTCAAGCCTGTATTTTCTCTAGATAGGCGGAACTCAGTATGCTCGACATTGTAATGTCTGGCACCACCAACCCCACCAGGCCCACCTTATCTATGCTCGATATTTCCATCAGCAACACTCTTTCATGGGATGATCATGTCAGATCCATCGCAAAAGCTGCTTCACAAAAACTCGGATTCTTGTTCCGTGCGAAAAGCTACTTTACACCTCAATAGCTCCTTATGATCTACAAAGAATACTGTTCCCACATATGGGGTTCAGCACCAAAACATACGCTGATGCTCTTAGATTCCATCCAGAGAAGAGCCATCCGCCTAGTGGGTAACGCCACACTCACTCACTCTTTGACTTCATTGGAACACCGTAGAAAGGTCGGCGACCTATCACTTTTCTATCGATACTTCCACGGGAAATGTTCTTCGGAAATTTCTGCTATCATCCCTTCACTAGCAATACCAGTCAGACGAACTAGACAAGCCCAGTCAGCACATCCTCTCGTTGTCAACCTCGAAAGATGTCGAACAGCACTTTATCAAAACTCCTTCATCCATAGAACGGCTAGGCTCTGGAATTCATTGCCTGAGGAAGTATTCCCAACAACATATAATCTCCAGAAATTCAAAAAAAATTCCAATGCCTACCTCCTATCCCTATCCTCCCTAGGAACGCACGATGTTCTTTGAACATTATAGGGATCCCCTTTCGTGCGCTCCAAGCGATAAAAAAAAATCCTATTATCTTAGAGAGTTGTTATAAAATGTTCGTCGAATAATTAAACGAAGGATGATTTGAAAAGGAATATTCTCAGATAAATTATGAACATACAAAAATGGATATATATTTATATAAAGCAATACATTGAGAATTCGCATTCTCTATGTGATGAGAATATTTACTCTTTCTCAGTTGATTTAATAGAAAACAACTACTTTCCTGGCTATATGCCACGACGAACATTGAATTATATCTATTGAACACAGACGATAAGAGTTTGAAAATAAAATATAAAAACTTCTGAAATTGAGAATTTGCATTCTCCTTCAGATAAAAATATGTATATGCACACATCAGTCTGAATATTCAACAGAAAACAACTACTTTCCTGGCTATTTGCCTCGTCGAACATTGAATTATATCTGATGAACATTCAAAAGGAAAAATGAAGAATAAAATCCTCCGAAATTGAGAATTGACATTCTTCTTCAAATCGGATGAATAATATGATGTATAATGATATAGAAATATAACTTACCAATATATTCAGCATTGAAATGAAAATTGGAATGTATAGGAGAAGTATACTGGCATAAACTCTGATCTTGATGAGCTTGAAAACTTCCAAAAATAATCATTCATATCAGTGATATGTATTGCTTTATATGAATATATATCCATTTTTGTATGTTCATAATTCATCTGAGAATATTCCTTTTCATACCCAATCAGGGGGTTCAAACTTGAGCGATGGAAACTTGTGATTTTTATAGACTTATCGCGGATTCGTGATAGAGTCTCAATTCAGAATTTCTTTCCACGCCCTGTATGATGAATGTCAATTTATCATACACCCAAAAGCGAAGGATGATTTACCGTACGGAGTGGGCAGTCCCATGCACCTGTAGCAAGGCGCGTGCGAGTACCCCGGCTGATAGAACGGCCCCTGCCTGTACAGTGGCCCCGCCCCGTAGCCCTGGTCGTAGCACTGGCCCGGGCAGCTCATTCTTCTTCAAATCGGATGAATAATATGATGTATAATGATATAGAAATATAACTTACCAATATATTCAGCATTGAAATGAAAATTGGAATGTATAGGAGAAGTATACTGGCATAAACTCTGATCTTGATGAGCTTGAAAACTTCCAAAAATAATCATTCATATCAGTGATATGTATTGCTTTATATGAATATATATCCATTTTTGTATGTTCATAATTCATCTGAGAATATTCCTTTTCATACCCAATCAGGGGGTTCAAACTTGAGCGATGGAAACTTGTGATTTTTATAGACTTATCGCGGATTCGTGATAGAGTCTCAATTCAGAATTTCTTTCCACGCCCTGTATGATGAATGTCAATTTATCATACACCCAAAAGCGAAGGATGATTTACCGTACGGAGTGGGCAGTCCCATGCACCTGTAGCAAGGCGCGTGCGAGTACCCCGGCTGATAGAACGGCCCCTGCCTGTACAGTGGCCCCGCCCCGTAGCCCTGGTCGTAGCACTGGCCCGGGCAGCTCATGAAGGTCTGCGACGTCCTGTCCACGTAGTGGCCGTAGCAGCCCTGACAGGTCTCCGCCCTGCTCACGCCGCACGACACGTACGGCCACGCCGATTGGTAGACGCATCGGGGGCGTGGCTGGGGGATGTAGAAGATCTGCTGGGTGCATGAGGGCGGGGCGCCCGGGTACATCGACTGGCACACCTGTTGAAGAATGAATTGGCAAGTGGACTTTTCTTTATAGTCTAATAAATAAAGGGAAAAAGTTAACATTAATTACGCACTATTTTCATCTTCCGGTTGGAAGTAGCTTTTGGTACCTCATTAAACATGAGACAAAGTTTGACTGGAAAACGCGTGAGATGGCGGAGAAAATGGCCCCAAAAGACCAGAAAAATAGGTTTTTATCCAATATCTCCTAAAATATGGCAGTTAGAGATTTTCGGTTCAGATAAAAATTGAAGTTCAGTTAATTTTCTACAAAAATGGTCCTTATTATTTTTCTCGAAAATTTGCCCGGTATCGAGAAAAACGGCACGAAGCGCACCTCGAATAATGAGCTTCTGTTGTATGCCGGAGAGCACAGTCCGTGTATTTACACATCGGCAGGGGGACAAATTATTCAATAACTTTGTTGAAAATGCATATTTTCTCATGATTCAAAGTTCATGTGAAAGAGGAATTCTGCTGCTATCATACCCTGTGAATTGAGTCACGCTTGACTCTTTTGGCCATATCGGAACATGGGTCAAACTTTCTGCTCCCGGTCAATTTGGACCTCGCCAGGAATTTGTTCCTATTTTTTTTGTATTGCACTAATTTACTCAAAATTTTCTTGATTATGGGTCCTCATAAAGTCCTTTGTCATCCCTGGAATTTGTATACCCTAGTTTTTTTTCATTTTCATTTAATCTTTGTTTATTGAATCCCAATTTTTTGCTGTTATTGGAGCGCGGGGAAATTTTGTGAACAACCATCAATTAAAAATTTATACATGATCCGATTGGTTTATATGATACATCGTTTGTAAGCTAAGAAGGTCTACTTTTCGATTGTGCAATTACTTTTTTAGACGAAGTCGTCCATTTTTCAATAAAATTAGAAAAAGCGGAGTCAAGGAAAAAACGCACTTTTTTTTCGGTGGTTTTTATCTCTGTGCTCTTTATTATAAACATTTCAACACCTTAACTAGTGTAACGGGGGAATTTTCACCTTTCCATCGACGTATATAAGTCATACCTTTGATACCCCGGGAAAAAAACAGTATATCTAAATATACACGCTATAATTTATTACTTTCGTTCCTTCGTCGTTCGCCGCGTGTGTGCTCTACGTGGCGCTCGGGTCGTCTGCTACAAACCATGCGGCGACGCTTGGAGGCATAACTGTGTTTGTTTTCTGTCATTGTTTTGATAAATATTATTGTCAATTATAGAAAGAAAAGTGATAAGAGTGAAGAATATTCACGTTTTTCGTTAAAATTAACTTTTATCATCAACCCAAAACATATAGAAAGTGAAGATTCAAATTTTGTAAAATTGAAGCAAAAGGTGAGAATTTGTTCATGTTGTTTTTATTCAAGAACATTTGTTTACAAGCAACTATTTTCTTCTATGATATATTATTCTTGTATCATTATATCGGGTTCTCCCGTTGATATGGGTGACACAGGGTATCGGGCCACCCCTGTAACTTCTGCATTCGTCAACGGATTTTTCTGAAATTCGGTACAGTTATATAAGCAACTATTTCGGATTTGATCACATTACAATCCAATATGGCGGACTTCCGGTATTTCTGGAAATGACAGCAACTTTGTTTTTTCAAATGAAACACCCTGTATATTTTTACATATTCAAGTTCAACAGGTCGAAACAAGTGCAATCTCTATTTCAAATGTCATTTTTTTCGAAAAAATTTAAATTAAAATTGTTTTTCCATTTTACCTCGTGAATAAATGAGATGTGGTCGAGACTATTCACAATGAGTCACACATAACAGAAGAACATAATCTTTTCTGAAAAATTATTTTTTGTGTCACTTATCCAGGAATCAATTCAGCCACATCACTTTTTGATCAGAATTTTTTTTTTCCAAATGGAACCCCTATGGGCCACCTACCCGTCTCTCTAGAACATACATTAAGGAACAAAATGACATATCATTTTTGTTTTTCGGTGCAGTAACAAATTGTATACATTCAAAAATCAACAACTAGTTTATGAATTTCCTTGCAGTTAGAATAATTTTTCAACTAGGTAGGCTGTGGAATAAATGACATTTGACATCAATTGCACTTGTTTTGACCTGTTGAACTTGAATATGTAAAAATATACAGGGTGTTCCATTTGAAAAAACAAAATTGCTGGCATTTCCAGAAAAACCGGAAGTCCGCCATATTGGATTGTAATGTGATCAAATCCGAAATAGTTGCTTACATAACTCTACCGAATTTCAGAAAAATCCGTTGACGAATGCAGACGTTTATAACTCTTTATTCCAAAAACCTAAATCAGTCTGGTTGCAAAAAAATTTGCAACAATTTGCGGAGAATCTGCAAGAAATTGTTGCTGAGTATTATGGGTGAATATTCTTCACTCTTGAGGCATTTTCAGTTTTCCTTACCAAAAACCTAATGAACTTCAGTATTTTGCCACATGTGCGAAGCTGATTGTTGCTAGATTTAGGCCAACTGGTGAGGTCCATTATGCTGTAATTAATCTTATAGCCTGTTTTCCTAATAAGTATATCTTGAGGCCACATCTGAGAGGAAAACAAGACCCTCGGAAACATAAATATCCATCAAAAATGTTTGATTACAGGGTTTCTCATTTATGGCACCGAGGATTTTCCCAATCTGTAAAATGTGGTGGCGCCATCTACAATTTGTTTCCACAATCCAAAACATTGAAAATAATGGATTTCCAACACCCCCCAGCTCAAATTTTGTACAAAACTTGCATATTTCACAAGTCTCAAAATTTCCAGTTTTTCAACCCGATTTTTTTGCAGAAAATATTGATGTTGCGAAAAAAATGATATGGACCATTTTTGTAGAAAATTAACTGAACTTCAATTTTTATCTGAACCGAAAATCTCTAACTGCCATATTTTAGGAGATATTGGCTGAAAACCTATTTTCCTGGTCTTTTGGGGCCATTTTCTCCGCCATCGCACGCGTTTTCCAGTCAAACTTTGTCTCATGTTTAATGAGGTACCAAAAGCTACTTCCAACCGGAAGATGAGAATAGTGCGAAATTAACGTTAACTTTGCCTTTTTTTCCTCCTTCATTTATTGGACTATATTATTTCTTATTTACAGTGCTCAAAGAAACAAGTGGACCACTGATATATTTGACAATTTTCAAACTGCCATATCTTTTTAGAAAATGAATGAATCTTCAATCGGAATGTAGTGCCTGGAAGATGCGACTATTCTGTTCAAGATTTCCTATTCAAAACTCGTCGGGAGTTTTTTGTCATTATACATCAAGTGTTCGAAAAAAGTATAACAAAAATGAAAAAATTCAAACGCTCTCGTATTCCAGGATTTTTTTTATTTTTTTATAAATCGTTTTTTCCGAACGTTCAAGCCAATATCTCGAAACAATTTTGTAATTTTCCATATTCCTGATACAGTATGTTAAATATCGATAATTTTTAATTTGTTGGTTTTCATCGCATTATTTCCGACTTTCAAATTATACAAGTGACATTCAATGCATTTCGCCACTCTATACGATGGAATACATCCTATAAAATGGATTCGTATTGCGTTGAAATCATCGAAAACTTCAACAGAAGAAAAAAAAATTTTTTTGAGAAATGTTCAGAGTCTGGTGAAATCGTCAGTTCAGTTTGGTGCTGCTACTTTATGCTATGCCAAACACAAATCCTTCATTTGGGTCGATTACTCTGCTCAATATCTCGAATCAATTTCGTGATTTTTGATATAAGGCAATCCAAGGCGGCACAAGGAGGCCCTTCTGGATTTTTCTGACTGATTCATACAATAAAGATGCGCAATTAGCGACCGCCGGCAATCGGCACCGCATCCAAAGGATTGGGATCTTCGATCATACAGGGAGTCTGTTGTTCGGAGGAATCAGAGGTTGGGATACTGTTTTTGTAAAAATCATAACATTCAAGAATCAAGTGTCAGCTGTGCCTTTATACAAAAGCGGCTGCGTTACATACTTTTTTTGATGAAGATGAAAAAAACCAATGATACAATACAATTCACTACCAAATAACTTGAAGCTGATTAATAGGATTGAAAAAGTTTAAAAACAATTCAAGAAACATCTACCCCTGTAATATTGATATCTTATCGCATTTTTATAGTCTTCTTGTACAACTACTATGGTTTTCTATTGGGTACCTAACAGCTGAGTCAATTGAGAATCATTTTCAGTTGAACTTGAAAAAAAAAGAATCTTCTTGAGTGTGAGTCTTATTTTACGGTCTTCTTTATTTTATTTTGTCAAATATATTTATGTATTCACCATGTTCCCTGCTATAAACAAATTGTGTTTCTTGGGAATAATATTCTACTCAGTAGGGGTAATTTCGTGATTCGTCTAACTCAATAACAAATAACAAAACCAGTATTCAGTACTCAATAGGTTGTCGTTGGTAATGGTAAATATTGAAACTGGAATTCAAAAATATGAGTAAAAAAGAAAGTGGTGCATTGTCGAAACGGCAGAAGATGAATAAACAAATAAAGTTGGATAAAGTTGTCAAGAGAGGCACTAAAATACTTTCATTTTTCCTTAGTTCACGTTTTGAAGAAGGAAGAAGGAAAATTTCACAGTTTAATATTTTTCACATTCGGTGAACGGGTAATTTGAATTTTGAATTATTTGGCGGCGGCGCGGCGGTATCGTAATAGTTAGCCCCCGGCGTAAGTGAGTATAAATACGGCACTGAACGTTACCACCGATACAACAAGGCCTGCATGCTCCGTGGGTGACGTCACTTAGTGAGGCCTAACCAGCGGCTCGAAACGACAAGCGCTATAAGGCGACCGCGTATTTCGATTTTAGTTTTAGATCATCATTGAGCCGATTTTTCTGTTTTTTGAAGGGCTTCCGGTTAAAAAAGGATGCCAGTCGTCAACTGAGCCCTTCTTCGCACCCCATTCGATTTTATTATGTAAAAACGAAGTTTTAAAGCAAAAACCAGGATAAAACACAAATATCCACCTACAGCAACCCATTCGAATGAAATATATTGGCCAAAATTGTGGTGAAGTTAAACTTCACACCTACTTATACAGGGCCCGCAGAACATAAACTTATCGTGAGATTGATCGAAAGAAAATTGTGGAAAATGTATTTTATTTTGATTGACATGCCGTTTGTTACAATTACCTATATTTATCTTGTAGAATTCCTATCAACTGAAAAAATAACCAGTGAGAGTTTTCAATTTTCTGTTGTTGGATTTTTCACCCAAGTGGATCGTTACACTTGAAACCGTAATTTTTAAGGGTAAAACTGCATTTATCATGCGATGTTTTTTTTTTTAATTTTTTTTTGTACTCACGTATTTTTGTCTGATAAACTGAATTTTATAATAAAAATGTGAACAAACCACTATTTATTGAGATATTTCAGGAAAAAGTTCGAAATTTCGCCTTCTTTCTCCCCTTGTGTTGGGGGCATTTGAAGCTACTTGCTCTTATTTTGTCATTGGACACTTTATATACTCATGATGTACTTCGATGGCACATTTTTATATAGAAAATTCAACAGGAAATATGATTTTTATGGCGAGTTTTTCATATTTAGTTAACAAGCATTCCAGATGACGACCATTTAATCAATAGTCAATCAAAATACGAGATGCCAAATGTCAATAGATTGCTTTCGAATGATATTACACACGCCATTATTTCGAATGATATTCTTCCTTCTTTTCACTAAATATGGATTAATCTCGAGAAAATCATATTTATAGTTGAATTATATATAAATTGTCCAATATGATGAAAAAAGAAGGGAAATTTGTTCTAAATGCCATCCAGAAGACAGGTGAAAAAGAAGGTGAAATTTGTAACTTTTTAGTCAAATATCTTCATGATAAATATCATGATAAATGCAGTTTTACCTTTTTAAGTAGAGTGTTTGTAGTTCATGTTAATATGATAGTTGCAATTTGATCATTGGAATGAATTCTGCATTCATTGCCACGAGGCAAATGACCGTTTTCAGAAAGAAATTTGAGAATGAGAATTGAAAATGCCCGTTTATTATGAACATTCAAGAAAATTTCCTCGAATTCAGAGATGATTTTGTTGACTATAATATACGAATACAAAATTAACTGCACAATCAAAGTTTTTCTATTTTTCCTCTACTTATACTTTTTATGAGAGAGTAATTGTCTTTCTTCTATTATTAATTCAGCTATGTGTACTACTGAACTTAGATGGAGTAAAATACTCGCGGTGAATTGCATGTATCCACATTTTCGATAGCTCCTCCTCCAACGGAAAACTATAAAAGCATGAACTTTTGAACCACCCACATCATTCCCCCGACAAAAGGGAACACAACACTGGAAAGGCATTGTTATTTCGCCGATCACAACAGAAAATATTTCACAAAACAGTGATTTTTCCGCCAATTATTTTGATGAATAAACAACAAAAGAATTCGGGACCGTTTCAAAAACATACGTGAATCACCGATGAATTAACACGAACTGGCGCGTTAGTCGACAAGCGATAAAATAAAACACTGGCCTCTCTTGGTGACGTCACGAGCTGTTTACGTCAGAGTCTGCTGGCCTTGTTGTATCGGTGGTAACGCACTGAACCTGTCGCTTCTACTATCCTTGGTCTTTGAGTATTCACTAGTGTATATAATCAAGGCCTTGGTCTGGCTAGACGCTTGTGTCTGCAAAGAGCTTACCTGTTGCTGTTCCTTGTGAACGATGTCTGCCGTGCAGAAAGCGCCGCATTGCTTCGACCTGTAGTGGAAACACCGCGGCTCACGTGATTGGCTGATGCACTGCCTCGGACCAATCACAGTGCAGCATCGCTCCGTCTCACTGACAGCACCCTGCGCCTGCGCCGCTTCGCTGTACAGCGTTATGTTCTGCGTGTTGGTGTTGTTCAGGGTTATGGGCACGTCGACGATGTTGGTGTTGTTGATGACGTTGTTCAAGTGGATGATGGTGGTGATGTTGTGGGCGTTCTTGTTGGTGATGTTGGAGCTAGAGCTGTCGCTCCTCTGCAGCGGGCTGGACGATCCCCCAACCACGATTTCCCTTTCCTTTTTACGAGAAGAGTAGAAAAGGATACGTTATTATACGACGCTATACATAGTGGAGTATACTACGGCCTTGCCAAAAATGATATCTCGGGAACTAAGCGAGATAGAGGTATAGTTACTTTGGAGAAAATGATCCCCATCGAATTGTGAGCAACTTTGGTTTTTGTGTGTGGTCTGTCTTTCTGTCTGTCTGTACTCTGTGTTAATCATAAATCGATATATCTCCGGAACCCTTTGACATATTGACTTGAAATTTTGCCATCCCAATGTACTCAAAACGATATTATGTCATTAAAATATGAAGGAAATCGGAGAACTCTAAGGTGGTTTTTCCGGGTTTTTTCGATTTTTCACCGGAAGTTTTTTGTGACCACTCTACAAATCGCAAAAGTGGTCCGATCGATTTCATTTTTTGTGAAAAATAACTCTATCAGGAAGAGACGAAGCTTATTGAAATTGAGCAGGGTCGGGAAATTCCAAGTGGGTTTTTCAAGGAGATTTTCCGAAAAACACGGCTCGCTTTAAAACGACATATCTCCTGAACCAATAGACCTAATCCAAATTTGAAAAATGCACCGTATGCCTCTTTGATGACGCAACAAATTATTATGTAACCATTTTTTCGTGCATCCATCGGAAAATGGAAAAATAAATGAAAATCAAAACATCAAAATTTGCAATCCTTTCAATTCAATATATATCGAAAACAAAGGGAAAAATCGAAAATTATCAGAAGTGCAAAGTTATCCAATGGAACATTTCCTACAAATTATTATCCATAATTTTTTCTGTAAACCCAATAGTACAGGATATAAAGTGAAAATATGAAAAAAAAATTTTTACGACCCATAGGGTACCATGGAGATGTATTGAAAAACAAAGATTATCGATAGATGAAGCTCATCGACTTCCAGTGAACCATGGAATATTTTTTCCTTTTGTTGATTGGAAGATGGAACAAGAGTGTTGAAAATTTTATTCTCATATAATTCCAAATATCTCGAAAACAACTGAAAATATCTGAAAATGTTATAAAACTAAAATTATTCCTTTTGATAAAATCTACAAAAAATCCATATAACATTTTTCTCTGAATTCAGTAGTTCGGGAGATACGATAAAAAAACTAAAAAATTTACAAGTTCCTAGATAATCACTTGCCAATAGAAAACAAAACAAAAAACAAAAGGAAGTAAAAAAAGCACACTCGACTGTCTTGATTTATGTTGGCATTGTTTGAACTTTCTTTTGTTTTTGGTTCTTTAGTCCCTATTGGCAGTCGAGTGGGCTAGGTACGTAGTTTGTGTGGAAAAACCAAGACAGTCGAGTGGGCTAAGTACGTAGTTTATGGAAAAAATCTCCAGTTCTCTGAACTTTCATAGCGTCGTATACACATCTTTGGTGCCCAATGATAGCTTCAATATAAAAATATGCTCATGATATGGTGCCATGGCGTCTACTTCCATCTCACATGAGCTATGATAAAATATCATCTGCTTTTATAACGTTGTATAAATTATATCTGACCTCTATACTAATCTAATACCTAATGAGAACTACATCTATACTAATCTGATACCTATCAAAAACTACGTACCACACTTGTTTTTTACCTAGACCCATCTTATAATAAAAATGAAGATGGAGAGCCCTATTTTAACGCTGCTCTGCTTATTGAGCTAACGGTTCATCCGTCGATCAATCGGCAGGAAGGTCGAGTTTTAATCTCACACCATGTAACCCAGGGGTTGTGAGTTCGACTCGCACACGGGCGGTGGAGTTTTTTAATTTTCCATTGTCACTCGAAATTAGGGCTTTCCATCTTCATCATTATTGTATGTATCTTTTCGGTTGAGTAACCGACAAACATTATGACTTGACTCCTATGTATGATTGCCTTCGGACATTTCCTTATACAAGGAAAGACAATGCCAGAAGACGGGTGTGTGATGAGAACTCGACCTCTCAGCCGATTGATCGACGGATGACCCATTATCTCAATTGGCAGAGCGTTGGGCATGTAACCCAGAGGTTGTGAGTTTGACTCTCACACGGGGCGGTAGAGTTTTTTCATTTTCCATTGTCACTCGAAATTAGGGCTTTCCATCATGACATCTTATAATGTCTTTTAAGACGGTTGTTACTGTCTATTTAGACAACTGTTTATTCAGACACTTGTAACTGTCGTAGATGGCTCAATTTTTTTTAAGGATACATACAACTGTCGATTAAGACAATTGTAACTGTCTATTCAGAAACATTTATGTCTATTTAGGAAGCTATAACTGTCTATCCAAACACTTGTAACTGTCTATTTAGACACTTGTTACTGTCTGCGAAAACGTAGAAGCCATACGTTACGATTTCCCAAATATAGACTTACACAAATGTCGATTCAGACACTTGCAACTGCCGTAGAAGGTTATGTTTTTTTCTACTTAGACATATACTATCTAATTATTCATTCAGACAATTGTAACTGTATACGAAAACATAGGAGGCTCACGTTACGTTTTTTTTAATGAAGACACATACAACTGTCGATTCAGACATTCGTAATTGTCTATTCAGACAATTGTAACTATCCATTCAAGACACTAATAACAGTCTATTTAGACAGTTGTAACTGTCTATTTGGTCAGTTGTAACTTCTAATCTATCTACAAAATCATAGAAGCGTCACGATACTTTTTTTTAAATATAGACATCTCAATACTCTGTATAGACATCAAAAACAACTGTCGATTTATACCATTGTAACTGTATATTCAGACAATTGTAACTGTCTACGTTACCGTAGAAGGCTGACATTACGTTTTTTTAATATGGACACACAACTGATATCGATTTCGACAGTAATAACTGTCTATTTAGACACCTGTACTTCTATATGTAGACACTATTCAAACAGTTGTGAGCCTGCAAGCAATAGCGTTATGTTCTGTGTATTGGTCTTGTTAAGGCTTATGTTTTTGATGACGTTGTTCAAATGGATGATGGTGGTGACGTCGTGGGCGTTCTCGTTGGTGATGTTGGAGCTGGAGCTGTATTTCCCTTTCCTATTTACGAGGAGAGTTATGATGGCAAGCTCATTTTTTCAAATACACACATACTATACTGTCCTTCAAGACAGTTGTATAACTGTCTATTTCGACAACTGTCTGTGTAGACACTTATTAATGTCTATTTAGACAGTTTTAACTGACTATTCAGACAGTTGTGGTGCTTGCTGGTGTTGTCTAGGGTTATGGGCACGTCGACGATGTTGGTGTTGTTGATGACGTTGTTCAAGTTGATGATGGTGGTGATGTTGTGGGCGTTCTTGTTGGTGATGTTGGATCTGGAGCTTTGGCTGCTCTGCAGCGGGCTGGACGACTCCCCGACCACGATTTCCCTTTCTCTTTCCTTTTTACGAGGAAAGTGGAAAAGGCTACGTTATTTTTTCACCTAGACACATCTTATAATGCCTTTCAAGACAGTTGTTACAGTCTATTTAGACAACTGTCTATTCAGACACTTGTAACTGTCGTAGATGACTCAAGTTTTGTTTTTTTTTCAATATAGACACATTTAACTGTCGATTCAGAAACATTACTGTCTACGATACCGTAGAAGACTAACATTGAGTTTTTTTAATATGGACACACAACTGATGTCGATTTCGACAGTCATAACTGTCTATTTAGACACTTGTACCTGTCTATGTAGACGAAAATGTCTATTTAGACAGTTTTAGGTGACTGTTTAAAGAGTTATGAGCCTGCAAGCAATAACGTTATGTTCTGTGTATTGGTGTTGTTTAGGGTTATGTTGTTGATGACGTTGTTCGAGTGGATGATGGTGGTGATGTTGTGGGCGTTCTCGTTGGTGATGTTGGAGCTGGAGCTGTATTTCCCTTCATTTTTTACGAGGAGAGTTATAAAGGCTAGGTCATTTTTTCAAATAGACACATACTATAATGTCTTTCAAGGCAGTTGTTTAACTGTCTATTTCGACAATTGCCTATTTGAACACTTGTATATACCTGTCTATGTAGACGCTTATTAATGTCTATTTGGACAGTTTTAATTGACTTTTTAGACAGTTGTTGGTTGTTGTGCTTGTTGGTGTTGTTTAGGGTTATGGGCACATCGACGATGTTGGTGTTGTTGATGACGTTGTTCAAGTGGATGATGGTGGTGATGTTGTGGGCGTTCTCGTTGGTGATGTTGGAGCTGGAGCTGTCGCTGCTCTGCAGCGGGCTAGACGATTCCCTGACCACGATTTCCCTTCTCTTTTCACGAGAAGAGTAGAAAAGGCTACGTAATTTTTTTCCTAGACATATCTTATAATAGGAGTCATAATGTTTGTCGCTTACTCAACCGAAAAGATACATATAATGGATAAAGATGGAAAGCCCTTATTTCGAGTGACAATGGAAAATGGAAAAACTTCACCGCTCCGTGTGAGAGTCGAACTCACAACCTCTGGGTTACATGCCCAACGCTCTGCCAATTGAGGTCGAGTTCTCATCACACACCAGGCGGCAGAATCCTTCCTTGACAGAATAACCTAATATAGTGACCTACTTCTTACGAGCGCGCATATAGTTTGACAGATGTTTTATTATTATCTCCTGAGATACTCAGCTCCATTTTGAGGCATTTTCATTGAATTTGTAATTCAAAATACGATTATGAAAAAAAATAACAGTCTTCAAAGTTCAACATCATAATCACTATTCATCCATAAGCTGCGGTGAAGAAGGCAATCCATAATCACAAAAACATGTATTTTGACTCACGAATTCAATAAAAATGCCTCAAAATGGAGCTGAGTAACTCAGAAAATAACAATAAACCATCTGTCAAATCGGATGCGAGCTCGTAATTAGTAGGCCCCTTATTTGTTAATTTTTTTCTGCTCTCTCCAAAGATCGAGAAAGATCTACGAAATGTTGCCATACATACTGTTTTTTTAATTAAAATAGTTTTCTGTTTTCACCCAAGGCGGACCTGGATTCTGATCCCGATTTTATATAGTTTTGATGGGTAACATAAGCAGTGTAATATTCCTACCAAGTATGGATTGATTATACAAACTGGTTCAGAAGTTATAAACAGATGAAAATTCTGCCAAAATCTCAAAATCAATAAGGTAACGTCCTGTATCGATATAGAAATCAATGGGGGTGATTTGGAACTATCAAAGTGTCCTGTAACTACAGGTATCATAATGTACATTTAAATCTGGAACACCCTGTATAAAAAATATAGGATTATATACAGGATGTTTCAGAGTTGTGGTGACAAAAGGCAAGTGACCATTCGAAATGGAAATAAGTTCATGTGAAAATGGGTCCGAAAAAGATTCCAAGATAAAAAAGGTATTTTCATCAATATCTTGAGTGGTTGATTCACACAATTATCAGACATTTACTGGACCTATTAGATTCGATCCAGAATCTCCAGGGGCGTACCCAAAGAGCAATAATTTTTTTTTGTGAAAATAAGTCACCCAGTGTGTGTATTTATTGGGTATCATTGCTATTGGTTATGTGAGTACCAGGACAAACAGAATTTGAATTTGATCTTGATTATTATCTCAAGAATGTTTTTCTCTCGAAAATAATTCAAATAATGATAATAAATAATGAGAATGATAACGAATTTATGCAATCTTTCATTCAGCTTATTATTGTAGAAAAAATCTCACTATAATAACATCAATCGATACATGTCTATTTAGACAATCATAACTGGCTATTTAGACAGTCACAACTGCCTATTTAGACAGTCACAAATGTCTATTTATACAGTCTCAACTATCTATTTAGACAGTTACAAATATCTATTTAGATATAGTTCAAACTGTCTATTGAGACAGAAGGCTCACGTTACGTTTTTTTTTAGATATATAGACACACAACTATCTATTTAGACACTTTGTCACTGTATATGTACTCTCTTCTTAGACAGTTGCAACGGTCTATTTAGACACTTGTGACTGTCTATCTAGATAGTTTTACCTGTTTATTGATACGAATCAGTTACAACTGTTTATTTAGTCAACTATTAGACTGTTGTGATTACTGGCTGATCAGATAGTTGTAACTGTAAAAAAAATAGGGACAGATGCAGGTGTCTAAATAGATAGCTGGAACTGTCACAAAAAATATATACAGTTGCAACAGTCTGAATAGACTCTGTAATTAGACAGTTGTAATTGTCTATTTTCAACAATATTCACGACTGTCTAAACCGACAGTTGTGTGTGTATACAGGGTGCCTGTTTTTTGAGCTTCACATTGAGGAACTCAGTTATTATAAGAGATACGAGGTCGGTTAAATCAGGACAAAGTTGCGCACTTTCATGCTGAACATTTATCAGCAAAAACATTTGATGTGTCATCTTTAGTTTTCAAATCATTGGAAGAAAACGAAAATTTGTAATTTTTGTTCTTATTTTCTGAAGCAAAAACCAAAAGATCTAGACGTTTCTGACTAGGAGACTCTTGAAGCACTTTTTCACAAGGAATCTGAATCTGTCATCGTATTTTCCATGACGTTCTTGATGCCACAGTTACAACACTCAACTTTGTTTTTTCTTATGGGCACCATATTGGATTTTTCCATTTTTGGAAAGTCTTGTTTTTCTGATTTAAATTATGTATCACTCGATATGATCGAATCTTTCCTGTTGATCAAAAATGGGAACAACCATTTTTGCGAAGATGCTTTGGAAGGAACGTCAACAGTTTTGTTTAAAAAAAAAACAGAAATTTGACAGTTCAATCAGTTCAATATGCGAACAGAACTGTTGAATTCTTAAGCGTATCCACATAACGTAAGAAGGGTTGCCGAGTGTCAGTCAGATATTTTTTGTATATCGCTACTTCAAAGTTGGGAACCAACTCCCCAGAAGTCGAAACTTGTGCGGGGTTAGGAAGAGCGGGACCTACAGCTTATAGTGGATTCCGAACCACTTCTAGGGCATCGAGATATGTTTCCTGACAAAGTAATTCCCAACAACGGAGACATACGGTGGCCAGCCGCGGTCACCTGATCTCTCTCCGCTGGATTATTATTTATTGGGAACTATGAAAGATTTGATTTTCAAAACTGTAACGATCAATATTGATGAGCTGAAAAAAACTATAATCACCACTTTCAGGACTGAGATAAGAAGACGGGACATCTCGCGAGCAGTTCAGAATCTGAGGAAACGCGTAGAATGGGCTTATATCACAAAAAAAAAATTATTTCATAATTAGATAGAACTCACCCAAACTAGCTCACCACCACAAACCGTTTCTTGCTGTGAGCTCCCTACGTTTTATAAAAAATTGTTGAAATCCCTGATTTTTTGTACCTCTGAAAAAGAGGCGATGATGTGACGTCAAAACCCTAATAATGAAACAAGACTACTCCAGACAGAGATGAATAATACATGATATCTTACAGAGTGAATTAGCGCGAGATCACAGTTGAAAGAAAAATGGCGAGATGAGGTTTCTACGTAATAAGAGAGAGAGTCCGTTTTCAGAAGGTACTATTATTCATGTCCAAAAATAAAACATTCTAGTTAATTTTTTGATCGAATTATTTCGTCAATCATTATTTATGTATAAAACGATCATTATAAACATGGTTTGAGTTAAAAGTTCTACTAAGGTTTACACGCCCATTGTGTTTATACTTTATTTTGTTTTGCGAAGAATAAACTTCTAGCTCATTACGTCGTTCCTAATTCAAAACCATAGTTTTTTACTAGATGAGCTTGACGAGAATGTGCACGTTCCAGATCCAAATTCAAATGAACTGTCGAAATTCAGCTTGTTGAACAAGACTGTTGGCGTTCTTTTCAAGGCACTCTTCGCAAAAATGGTTCTTTCCTGATTCTGATCAACAGGAAAGATTCGATCATATCGTGTGATACATCATTGTAATCAGAAAAAAAAATACTTCAATAATGTAAAAATCGAATATGGTGCCATAAAAAACAAAGTTGTGTGTTGTAACCAACGTCATGGAAAATACAATGACATATTCAGATTCCTTGTGAAAAAGTCCCCTGAGAATGTCCCAGTCAGAAACGTCTATGGCTTTTGGTTTCCGCTTGAAAGAATCGAAACGAAAATTATAAATTTTCGTTTTCTTCCAATAATTCAAAAACAAAATATGACACCTCAAATTTTCTTGCAGATGAATGTTCAGCATGCTAATGCGCAACTTTGACCTCTTTCAACCGACTTCGTATCTCTTATAATAACTGGAGCTCGAAAACCAGACACCCTACCCTGTATATCGTAAAAATACATAACCTGACCTCCCAAAGCTTCCGTACCTTTTCATTGACGCTGGTGAAGCAATTTTTGCGACAGTTGCTGCGACAGCTCGAGCTCTGGCATTGCGCATGACACGTTTTGTGGCAGCAGTGATGCGTGCGGCAAGAAACAAAGTTGCTGCAGCAGGACGTGCAGCAGGAGTTGCACGAGTCGCAGGTGCTGTAGCTGCACGAGTCGCAGTCGCAGGAATTGCAGGAATTGGAGCAGTCACCCGAGTCGCAGGAGGATTGACAGCCGACGGATCGTTTTTGGCGCCTGCGCACACATTTGACGTACGACTCGTAGTCGGTCGAGTGGCACTCCTCGGTCGAGTCGAGGCATTGCTCTGATTGGGTGAGTTGGGCGGTTTGCAGGTGGATGAGTAGGGTGCACAGCATCAGGATGAGGAGCTTCATCTGTGGAAACCACATTGATTGATTGTATTTATTACCCCAAGGAACATTTATCTTTTTATAATACGCGGTAGCGGTCATCATCTGATGATTGCGATGACGTGTTTAAGTGAATACTAAAAATTCGTTTTTTCTTTGACGGGAGAGAAGTTTAAAGAATCATCTCTGTTGACAGGTTATAAAATGTTACTCTCCATAAACTACCTTTTTTCCACGGGTAAAAAGTGACTACATTCTTCCCAGATATACAGGGTAACTCACGGTCGATGGTAGGCTAGACGTTTATCGAGAACGCAACGCAGGATTTTTCTGAAAATATCGCATCTTATATTTCATCTGTTTCGTCTGTTCTATCGATCTGAAATATTCTCAAAATTGCGACGTTGCCGTTTCTATCAAAAAGTCCTGATATCTTTTTTTTTTCAAACGGAACACCCCATATATTGATGAATTTTCAGAATTGCCTTCTCATTACAATACTCTTTTGTGAATGAATCTTCATACCTATCTCTATCGGTTTCTGAGATTGAAAATAATTTGTGTTAAATATGGTCCAAAACATATTACTAATTGAAATCAGGGCTCTCAATTCACAAAGAGTTGATATTCCAGTGGTGGTTTGGACAGGCTTGATATATTCAATTCACACCGAGAAATTGCCTTCATATCATACAGGGCGCGCTGAAATTATTATTATATCCGTTGTTCATACAAGTGGTCAAAAGTTCATTTTTTCGAATGGAACTCACTATTTTTCACTCAATAAATTGGAGGACAAAGAAAAAAGCTACAAGATGAAAAGAACCCTATACCTAAATAATCAAGTTTTCTTATTAGAGTCGCTTTATGTGAAGAATATAATTTTATTAAGAAGTTAATTTCAGATAGTCATGGAAATATCAAACTCATGACAGTTCGGTGAGAATAATGAGTGATTCAGTCATTCTTATTGACAGTGTTCCAAAATTCTCCCAGAATTAACGCAAATATCGATTATTCAAACGAAGTTCTTATGAAGTTATTATATATATAATAATTTCAGCTCGCCCTGTATGATATAGAGGCGATTTTTCGGTGTGAATTGAATACATCAAGCCTATCCAAACCACCACTTGAATATCGACTCTTAGTGAATTGAGAGTCCTGATTTACTTGAGTTCAATTAGGGATATGTTTTGGATCATATTTAACAAAAATTATTTTTCATCTCAAAAACCGATAGAGATAGGTATAGGGATTCATGAAAAAAATGTATTGTAATGAAAAGGCAGTTCTAGAAATTTATTAATATACATGGTGTTCCATCTAAAGAAATGAAGTTGCTAAGACTTTTCGATTGAAAAATTCTGCATTGCTTTTCCATAAACGTCTAACCTACCATCGATTGTGAGTTACCCTGAATATCACATATATATACAGTGTTGATGGCCTTTGCTTTGCTATAGCTCCGAAAAATAAGCCAATAACACCGTCTCCGAGAAAGAACTGCAAGTCCTTTTAATCTTTCATTCGACTTCGCAGTCACGTAAATTACTGAAGAACCACTAAATTCGCAACTTTTCGAAATCATATCACAGAATTTTAGACTGGCAGATATTTGATTACTTCAAAAGAATGGTAAAGATGCCTGCAAGGGTCATTACTGTTAAAAACTTCAAATTTCACGTCGATAATTTTCTGATATCAATATGTGATATATCTTCTCAATATTGATGATCTATCTATTTTCCTGACAAAAAAAAATTGTGGATTATACACGGGAAAATATTAGATTTTAGTTCACGGTTTTTTGTCTCTCTCCGCTACGCAACTGGACACAACACAACCTAGAGCTAAAATGTATTATTTTTTTTCCTCGTATAGTGAATAACTATTTTGTAAACGTCCTATGAGTATACAGCCAGCAGTTCTAAGACCGCCGACAAACAAAAGGACTGCTGGTTGGAGACTACCCTGCACTGATGCAAGTCAAAGAGCTCGAAACCGGTATGTAGGTGTCTAGCGTGGCCTGGCTTAATCGAAATCAATAGGCATTCAGGAAATATTCACTTGTATATCAGTATTCGTTTATACCAGTCGATGCATAGATTTCGGGAGGATGTAATTCGATGTTCTGCATGGCATTATAGCCAAGATATTATAGTTGTTTTTCTCCCAAAATCTATACCATTGTTGTTTATTTTATGAACATTGTGTGGATACGACTTTGAGCTTTTTGTATTTATTTAACATTTCATTCCACTTTGAGCATTGTGGCTATTTCGTAGTTGACCTATATTATTATTGAGCTTTAATTAATAACATCCCCTGATATATTGCATGATATTTCGGCACGCTGCTCTGTTTAAATTGATTTCACAAAATGATTAATAAATAAAAATAATAGGTACTTATAATTGTATATGTATTATCAATAGTTATTTAACGAACTAGTTTATTAATGAGTTCGATTAATGATCGAGATATTTTAACGTGCGAGCGAAGCGAGCGCGTTAATGTTCGCCTTTTAATATACAAGTTGGTTACAAATTTTTTCCGTCGACTATATTTCTCATTTCTCCTGCAATGAAGAAAACTTGGTTCGCGAATTCATCATTCATCTGGAAACTGCTAAGAATCACCCAGTAGCCTTGTCACTGACATTAGTGTCATTTGACATTTGTCGAAATGATCAACATAGAAAATAAATTCCTTGTGTTAGAAAACAGGGATTAAAATCGTGTCAGAAACTTGGAAAGGTGAACCCGTTAACAGAAAATCTTCAATGAAATCCATATTTTCGATTTAAATGCAGATTCCGTAAGTTATAGCATAAACAATGAATGCACGCGGTGTATGTTTGGTTGCCTATAAAACAATCGTACATTAATAGACAAATCGTTCATTAATAGGGGTCATTAATGAACGATTTCATATACATTAAACTTAGTCGTTAATACGAGGTCGACGAAAAAAAAAATTAATAGTTCATCTGGAATCAGATCAAATTCAACTTTTTATGTACCTCTGTTATAACAATTTGTTTATCATGTTTAATTTTTTTAATTTTGTATATTTGTTGTTCATTTTCACTATTTGTTCATGTTTTTATATAATCAAACCTTATAAGTACCTATGTAACTGTATTTTGTGATATTTATGAGTATTTTTGGATTGAGAATTATAAGGTATATGATTACTCTTTTATGAGAATGTTGAAAATTTGAGTATCTGTTGGTATATATAAATACGTATAGATAGATATTATAATAAGTTCCGATTGTATTGTAACGAATTTCGGTAACCACATGATTTTATTTTCTCCTATCTTAATTGTTGCAATAAACTTGAAAGCGATAACATTTTTGAAGAGAGAACGAAGAGACCTTCCAAACGATATATCACTTTCACGTTTGCGAATGTCAATTTATGAGTTATATTCGACGTGTTTCGAGATTTTTTATAAATATGTACCTATACAGTAACCGAAATAATGAATTTATTCCATTTGGCTTTTACACATTGTATAACAAACAATTATTATTTTTCAATATTTCTTTTTCACAATAAATAGTGCAAGTTGATGGATGATTTTGTACAAACTTACTAAATACTGCAATAAAAAAACCTAAAATGTTCATATTGTGTCACTCATATTTTGCGAGAATTTTTTTTACAAGTAGCATCACTGAGATAGTGATTGTATGAAAAGATCTGAGATACCTGTTATATTTGCTATGAACCCGGTATTTTTATGTAGATGTTATGCCTACTTTCCGAAAATGAAGGTTTATCGAATCTTTCCACGGGTAATTTTGATCCTTCAGGTTGGAAAAGTAGGATGTAAAAGTTAGACAATGTATATTAGTTTATTTCACACCAGTATTTCACCTGAAGAAGCTATGTCTTAGCCAAACATAGTACCTACATAGTGTTATTAATAATTTTTTCTACAAGCGTGCGTGATTCACCCTATACCCGCACGCAATTTAGTTTGGGAAGTGTCATTTTCCCGCAACAGTGCGGGAAAATTTTCCCACACTAGTGCGGGAAAACAAAGATATGATAAAATCGCTATAGTAATATAAGTGGTTGGTGATGGAATATAAAAGTTTAAGTTTGTTTGTTGCAGTATTAAGTATGTATGTTCAGAATCATCCATCAAATTGCACTATTTATTGTAAAAATTAAGAAATATTGAGAAATAAAAATTGATTATTATAAAAATCCCCCTATAGATTTGGATTGATCTGACGGGAAACGTCAATTTGTCATGCCAATCAAACCTCAAATGGGTTGCGTGCAAGAACTGTCAGATGACCGACGCTGGAGGCAAAACATATTTGTTTACAAGTGATCGAAATAGTTTTCCACAATTATTTTGGCATATGAATCGTATTTTTCCGCTATTCATCAATTCGCTAATGCTATCACATTGTGCTGTTGTAAAATGCACAAAAACTGCAGCGGAAGATGAAGAAATCCGGATGGTACACATTATGATTCAAAAGTAAGTACCTACTATAGTCACTCACATAGTTTTCATTTTTGAAATTTGGTTATTTCTCTGATTTCTCATCGGAATTCCTTCTGCAATAGGATCAGCTAATAGAAATATACCTGAAATTTCTAGAATAATGCAAGAAGATTGGATTCATGCAATCAATCGGAAGGACTGGTCTGACATGCTGACGATCGTGTGTG
This sequence comes from Phaedon cochleariae, assembly GCA_918026855.4. NCBI lineage: Eukaryota > Metazoa > Arthropoda > Insecta > Coleoptera > Chrysomelidae > Phaedon > Phaedon cochleariae. The sequence continues at coordinate 4,302,872 of OU896710.1, read as the reverse complement.
TTGTAGACTTTTTCAATCTATTAGCAGCATTAGCTTGTATTGCAGAAGTGGCAGAAGGCAGAAGGAATTTTAATAAGGAATGACAACATTTCATAATGATAACTATGTGAGATTACTATTTACCTGAAAAATCATATTCCCTAATAGTCTCTTGCTGCATTTTTTGTGCATTGTACAACAGCACGATGCGAAGGCATGCTTGAATTAATGAATAACGCAAGAAACACGATTCGTATGCCAAAATATTGTGAAAAACTATTTCAACCTCTTGATTCCTCTGTAACCAAATAAAAAAGTGAGGTTGTGTTTCAATAATTCACAGAAGAATGAGGTTGTGTTTCAATAATTCACAGAAGAATGAGGTTGTGTTTCAATATTTTGCCTCCAGGGTCGGTCATCGTGCACGCGACCTATAAGTTTGGAATTGTCGAAGTGACAGACACAGCGTTACTGTCATTTTCGATTCAGTAGAAATGCCACAATGTGATCAAAAACTTCTAGCTATAGGGATTTGATACAGATGCGTTATCACCAACGAAGTCATAAGAAAAGTATGAGAAGCTATACACGCGTTTCATTGAATGGTGCAACAATAAAGAAATGAAAATACCGAATGAAGAATAGGTATTTTTGGCTCATTTCATAGAAGTGTCTGATACCTAGAGGCCAAACTACTTATGGGCCTGCTGGCTTCCGCAATGAACCAACATAATGTGTCGAACTGTACGTTCACAATAGCTATTACTAATAATTAGTAGATAGAGAATATATATCTCTTGTTGGTTGTTCCTATTTGCTTGAATTATTAATCAATAATAATATCAATTAATTGAACGAATCAATGAATTTCCTACGCTTGTAGAGAAAATATTGTTCCTAACTCATGCGGAAAGTGTCTTTCTCGCACTCGACTGCTTGCCCGAACTCCGCTTCGCGTCGTTCGTGTCAACGGCAGTCGTGTGCGGGAAAGAATCACTTTCCACACTTGTTAGGAAAATTACTATTGTAGTCTTACAGTTTGTGAAGTTTTTTACATTTATCGTGGATTTCCATCAAGTATAACGGCCAAGTCAATTCAATATTCTATAAGATGAACAGAAAAAAACATGGGGGTGCAATTTTGAAAACCAAAGTAAGAGGTGGTTTCTAGTAGATCGTTAGACACAAGGGTGATTTGATCCCATAAATTCCACAATTTTTTGAAATATTTTGTATGTTAGATAACGCACGATGTTCTTTGAACATTATAGGGATTTCCTTTCGTGCGCTCCAAGCGATAAAAAAAACTGCTGGCCTAAAAGCTCTGCGACACCCGGTTCTGGTATTTTGAATTGACTCAGCCGTTACTCGATGGAAATCCATGGCAAAATATGTTTCGCTAACACAGTAGCTTCGTCAGGTGATATACTGGTACAATGAACTAAACCAACGTTGGCTTGCTTAACTTTTATATAATCCTATACTTTCTCAACTTGATGGATTAGTTACCTGTGGACAGGTTCGATAAACCTCCATTTTTGGAAATTAGGCACAATATCTAAACTGGGCGTCAATTGAAACGTTAATAGTGAAATTTGGCATCAAGTTTGACTTCTCGTAATTTCTAAAATATTGAACGAATTTTGAATTTCCGCCCAGATTCTGAATGCCTTTTTCATCGTCTTTCGAACCGTTCCTTACAGCTTCTTCTAAAATGATCAGGACCCGTGATACAGGGTGAAACAAAGTTTTGTGCATTTTGGAAAAATTTCTCCGCCCCCCCCCCATTCTGTCGGAAGACCACGATGCTCATATTTTATTCAGGCATTTCATTAATAGCAACCATACCTCGAGACGTTTTCGAGTTTTTGCCAAAAACTACTGTGGTTTCCGAAAAAAAAGAATTTTTTGTATTTTTTCAAATGGACCAATTTTAGAGGAGTTCCATAAATGGATGCTTTTATGCATTTCAGGAAAGCGTTGGAGCAGATATGTATACCAGGTTACTCAAAAACAATCAATAATTCAATACTTCGCAGTCTATGATAAAAGTTTTCTACCTTAGTGAGCAGTAAATCAACACATCTCATCAACAAAAACAAACACCGATACCTTGTTTCTATAACAACGTATATTGTTGAAACAATGTAGGTATGTATAGAGGTTATATCAATTGCCAAGTTTCATGAAAACGTCAGTGTAATTCGGGTCCTAAAAAATTTAAAGATGCCTCGTTCAAACCGGGTCGAAATGGAAAATATCATTAGGTAAGATCACTATAGTGATATAAACTATAATTCAGTACAGATAATTATTATTTCAGGCTACGACGATTAGGATATACCCAAACTCATTTAAGTACAATTTTCAATAAAACAGTCATGACAATAAATAGACTGATTCATCGTTTTGAGGATACAGGTAATCAGTCCATTCAAAAAAAATTCAAAATAATTTTTTTTTTCGGAAACCACAGTAGTTTTTGGCAAAAACTCGAAAACTTCCCGAGGTATGGTTGCTAATTATGAAATGCCTGAATAAAATATGAGCATCGTGGTCTTCCGACAAAATGGGGGGGCGGAGAAATTTTTTTCAAAATGCACGAAACTTTGTTTCACCCTGTATCACGGGTCCTGATCAATTTAGAAGAAGCTGTAAGGAACGGTTCGGAAGACGATGAAAAAGGCATTCAGAATCTGGGCGGCAATTCAAAATTCGTTCAATATTTTAGAAATTACGAGATGTCAAACTTGATGCCAAATTTCACTATTAACGTTTCAATTGACGCCCAGTTTACATTGAATTCCGGTGAACCGGATCAACTCGAAAGGGTTGATAGCAAATAAATATTATACAGGGTGTCCCAAAATTAGCCTGCCAAACTTCACCAACGGCTTCTACGAAGAAAAATAGGAAGGAAAGTCTCAAGTATTTCCGAAACCGCATGTGATAAAAAGATTCAATTTGGTAGAAGAACTATGCTTTCCATGCCCAATGCAGTGAAAATTAAACCATTCCGAAAATTCCTTTCAAAAGTGTATAATACAGATTAGGACTACATTGAATATTTCTCAAAATTCTCTGTATGAATATTTTTCGACAATTTAATCTCGGATTATGAAAATCCATATCATTTCACAAAAAAAGGTGCTCTTGTTCCGCATCGATCAGATGTATCATTTTCGAGTGAAATCGATTTAAAAATATAGATACACTCACATCTTATGGATAACGTTTCCAATTTTCAAATCATAGTGGCCATAAAAAATCAACTACTGTCTTTTCACCAAATAATCTTATAAAAGCGTGAAAGATAGGGAAATGATGTTGAAAAAACTACTTCAATTTGAGTGTATTTTTCTTTGCATTTCTTTCCATGATATCTGAGATGTGACAATATTTTTGAATCGCTTTTACTCGATAATGATACATCTGATCGATGCGGAACAAGAGCACCTTTTTTTTTGTGAAATGATATGGATTTTCATAATCCAAGATTAAATTGTCGAAAAATATGCATAAAAAAATTTCGAGCAATATTTAATGTAGTCCCACCCTGTATTATACACTCCTGAGTGAAATTCTGAGATGATTTCATTTTCACTGCATTGGGCATGGAAAGTTTAGTTCTTGTAGCAAATTGCATCTTTTTATCAAATCATGGAGTTTCGGAAATACTCGAGAAATATGTGAGAAATGTGTTTTTTTTTGTTTCCACCGTCATATCTTTGAAATCCATGAAGATATCGAAGTGTTTTTTTCTCTAGGTTAAACTAAACACAATAGCGCTTCTAACAGTACCGATGGATTTTACAAAATTTTCTTCTTTCATTTTTCAAAAATCAAGAGAGCATGGAATTCAGAATTTCTGCATTACAATTTGCACCAATCGATAAACTTTTTTATTTTTGGAAATTTTTGTATACATAAAGCGAAACAAATGAAGCCCATATATGATAGAAGTTTTTGAGCTGATTATTTTTCCCCCATTTTGTATAGTTTAGCAACAATGATTTTTTTATTGCTCGCTCAATATCGGCACGCGCCACCGGAAGACGAGGGTGGATTAGTTATGGTTTGATGTAAACGGCATTCAGCGTAACATCTACATGCGCCGATATTTATAAGAAGTTCTCTGAGAAAATGGAGTGTATTATTTGTGGAAATATTGTGCGGGATGATGACAAATCTGTGGTACAAAGACCTAGAATACAAGGATTGTTGTCACTAATAGCTAGTGCTGAGAGGAGACAAGACAATCGGTCAAAAGAAATTCTGTCGCAAAAAAAAAGATTTTTCAATAGTGACCTAAAAATAAAGTTTCACTCAGACTGCCAAAAATTGCACACAAGCTTTCAAAATATTAATAGTATTTTGCGAAATGACAGTGAGGCCGGACCCTCAAATTATTCTGGACCTCGGTTTGAATCAAAAACATTTGATATCAGAAAAATGTGCCTTATCTGCAGTAGTACTGGAACAAGAAAGAAGGAAAGTTTGATATCTGTTGAATATTTTTTGTATCGTGTTAATTTTTGATGAGTCTCGAGGTTCATTTGCAAATAAATAATTTCTGATGATCTGAGGTATCTTATGCATTTGGAAAAAAAAATAATCTGGTTGGGACATGGCTTGACTGTCGACTCCTGGGACAGAAATAAGTCCATTTCAGCCAACTTACCTATATCCAAAATCGTTTCGTTGAGTTGGTACAGGGCGTTAAAGTGCTCACCTTAGGTACTGAATACTTATAGTTATCGCTAAATTTCTAACACAAGAGTTCTTGTAAAGCCCGCGAGGACCAGCATCATATCAGTTTGTTTACAATAAGAATACATTGTACCCATGATCCATAAACAGTCCGACTAATAAGATTAATTTTCAAAAATACGCGAGTTTCAACTTTTAACGATTTAGAGAGGACCTTTTTGACAGCTGTAATTAATGCTGGGCGCAGATGTCGAGCACTTCGAACAGTGGTAGTTTTTGACACCTACAATGAAAATTCTGTGAAAGCTATAAGCACGTTATTGGTAGCAAAATATCGACACTTTTTGAAATCTTATAAAATTAAACAGTCAGTTGTTATTTTTCCAAACAGAATACAAAACGCTGCAAAGTACTTGAACGAAAATGAAATATTGATGACAGCTAGGGGATTTAAAATGTCAGAAAAAGTAGTTCCAATGCATAAACATCATTCGGAAATTATTAAGGCTCTATTTTTTAACAAACATGAAGGGGCAGATACAAGGATTATTTTGCATGCTATACATGAAACTGAATTCAGCAGATTTTACTCATCCACTTTTTTTGTTGAAAGAAAGTAATTTATTTATGCATCTTGGACACGGTACTAGCAAACTATTTATCTCAATTGAAAAAGTATTGCAAAGTTCAGGACCTACAATGTGTTCTTGTCTGTTGGCACTTCATTGTTCTACTGGTTGCGACACAACTAGTAGTTTTTTCAAAATAGGAAAAAAAATCGACGTTTGACGTTCTTAAAAAAACCGTCTGCAGAGCTTCCCCCAAGTGAAGGTGCCTTTTACCAGCACTTCTCAAGGTGAACGTGAAAATTATATTCATTATTACATTATGAACATACTTATATTTATATTGAAATGAGATGACAATATTTCAGTTGACTATTAGAATTTTAGGTGTATGTATCAACTCAGAATATGGTTCAGCAGCAACATAGCAACTTAGCAACACCACTTATAAATACAGATGGTTCAGGATGGAATTTGAATAACAACGTTCGGATTTCAATATTTTCGAATGATAAACCAATTCCTGGTTCTGTTCGGCAATCATAAAGTATCTTTTGTTCGGATAAAAATTGTGATAGTCGAAAATGTGGTTGTTTCAAAGAATGCCTAAAATGTTGTGAAGATTGTAAATGTCGTTTTTGTAATAATGTCCGAAGATTCTGAGGAAGATATAGGAGAAATTGACGAACTTGAGTACTTTTGATGTACCTAATCTATTGGAATAATTAAAAAAATAAAAGTTGTTTTATGCATACGTTTTTAGTTCCGGTCAAAAATGATTAAATAATCATTCTGGAGGAAAAGAAAAGAATTTAGTTTGAAACATTGATTGATGTATCATTTAGATAGTTCAATATTTTGAAATATAAACAATAAAAGGTATTATCCCATCAGAAGTCCGACCATAACGTACGTACGGATCTGCTACCTATGTGACAGACATAAACTGGGTAATAAGAGAGCCGGGCGCGCCCGAGCGCAATTTTAGCCCGTTTTGTTAAAATCGTTGACTGTATACATACATACATACATGAAAAATTATCATTCCAAAAACTTTTTTCATACATTCCCCCCATTTTGTTCGCATAATGTATACAAAAATTTCCAATAATAAACTTTTTTATCGATTGCTATAATTTACATCTACAAAAATATCGATGTCAAGTTTGTTATCATTTCAACAGATCGAATAAAAATATATCAAAATCACAAAGTAGGTGGTTAGAACCGCTATTGAATCTTCTTTAATTAAAAAAAAAAATCAGCCCAATACCACAATTACTCTGAGAGATATAACGGTGGAGACGTAAAAAAACATGTTTTACATATTAATCCATTTTTTCGAGTTTTTTGAAATTAAAAAGTTCACGACCACTAAAAAATGTCGTAAAAAGTGATTTCGTGTACACGACCACCTAGTTGAAGAAATGGACCAGGTTTTACCTGGTTCTACGCCAGTTTTTTTTATCTCAGAAACTAAGCGACTTTGCTCTCGAAATTCGCTCGTCTAATGGCGAGATGAGGTTTTTACGTCATGAGACTCATGAGAGGGTCCGTTTTCAGAAGGTATTATTATTTATGTCCAAAAATGAAGCATTCCAGTTAATTTTTCGATCGAATTATGTCGTCAATCATTATTTATGTATGAAAGGATCATTACAAACATGGTTTGAGTTGAAAGTTCTACTGAGGTGTACACGCCCATTCACTACCAAATAACTTGAAGCTGATTAATAGGATTGAAAAATTTAAAAGAGAATTCAAGAAACATCTACTCCTGTAATATTGACATCTTATCTCATTTTTATAGTTTTCTTGTACAACTACTATAGTTTTCAATTGGGTACCTAACAGCAGTAACAGCTGAGTCAATTGAGAATCATTTTCATTTGAACTTGTAAAAAAAAGATTCTTTTTGAGTGTGAGTCTTATTTTACTGTCTTCTTTATTTTATTTTGTCAAATATATTTATGTATTCACTATGTTTCCTGCTATTAACAAATGTTGTTTCTTGGGAATAATAAAGTTGATTGATTGATTTTCTCATGAAGTTTGACACGTTAATTTTAGGACACCCAGGATAATTATTATTCTGGTATTTCATTGAATTACATTCCGCGCTTTCTGAATTTCAATTGAAATAAAAAAGGTGATACCCCCCAAAATCTGTCGAAATCCTATTCAATCGAAATCAATGAAATCGACTCACCTCAATGTTTGCTCAGTTATCTTCTATCTGCGATGTATGTCACCGATAACGGTCAATATAGGTGTTTATGCGGATGTCTAGATGAATTTCGGCCACCCTATCGGCACGACTACGACAAATCGAATGACGAATGACAGATCGCAGCAGCCGGCAAAAGCGCCAATGTGCTCTCTATAGTAATAAAAAGATAAGGTATATCCGAAGAACAATAGGCGGCCGCGATTGCACACCGCTGAAATGGTTTTTCATAACGAGCGTGCGCAAAAGGGCACTTTTCCGCACTGAAGCAAAAAAGTGCCTGAGTAACCATAGACTATTTCTTGCAATTTTTTTTTTCATGTTCTGGTTCCCACGAAAAGGGATATCCTCTAATGCTCAGAGAACATCGTGAGAACCAAGGGAAATAAGGTAGGAATTGGTGTTCTTCCTAAATGTCTGGAGGTTATATGCCTCGGGGAACACCTCCCTTGGCAATGTGTTCCGGAGCCTTGCTGTTCGTTGGATGAACGAGTCTTTGGAAAGAGATGTTCTGCAGGTCTCCAAAGTGACCACGAAGGGGTGCAAAGCCTCAACTCGACGGGTTAATCTCGCGGGGACTGCCAAGGGAGGTACAATTGTTGATATTTCAGAAGAGCATCGTCCATGAAAATATCTATAGAATAGAGCCAGATCGCCAACTTTTCTACGGTGTTCCAGAGAAGTGAGTGAGTTTGTGAGCGAGGCATCACCCACGAGACGAATTGTCCTTTTTTGGACAGAATCCAACAGTTTCAGGGTATGTTTGAGTAGCATTTACAAAATACATGTATTCTTTATTCCAAATTTCTTGGGATATGAGTACCTTATTTCAATATACTGTACTTTTTTTATTTGCAGATACAAATTCGAAATTCACAAAGGTTATATTATCGATGATGGCGCTTCCTTAGAACCCAATGACAATTTTCTTCAACCACCTGTTTGATTGAAATGAGACCCAACTTTTTTTTTCAAATGACACCCTGTACATTTCTGTAGCCTGTCTTATTCGCCTCAAAATGTTCAATTCAACTATGTATCACAATTATTTGATATTCATTCATTAGTTGGCTGTTACATTGCATTTTATTGAAAAACATGAAGTTGGCTGTGGCCCGAATACAATGACATTTGGATGCTTGATAGGCTTCCCTAACAACACCAGTACATCCTAGGGACTTCCCATGGACGTCCCTGATTTTATACTAGGACATCCCCAGGGATGTCCTTTGTCGGGACAACGTCCATACTAGGGATGTCCCAGGGACATCCGCTGGCAGCTAAAAAAGGCATCCAAGGGATGTCCTTCTGGTACGTCCCTGGGATGTACCAAGTACGATGAAAGGATATCCCTAGGACGTCCCAAGAATATCCCAGGGACATCCTTTCGACAAAAGAAAAAAGTTGCAGGTCGAGTAGGGATTGAACCCGGGACCTTTGGCTTATCATGCACGGACCTTGCTCCATTGGCTATCATGCCTCCTGAAGATTTATGTACTAAACAGATTCATAAACAGGACTCAACTACAGAAACCTGAATAAATACAACTTTATTAGGAATTGGGTATAATTATCATCATTCTTGGGTTTTTAAAAATGAGGGGCATTATGCATGTACGATTTCTGTCTGCGAAAAATGGTAATTTCTCAAGAAGTTCTGAGACTTTATTCTTTATTTTCATTACAATCATTTTCCGGAGGAGAAACAAACATTTTCAAAAAAATTCAACTCAGTAGTTTGATGAAATTCAATGACTCTGATGTGAATGGATATCAGATACTCCAGGGACACGAATAGGATAACCTAGGGATGTACCGGGCGGGATGTCCACTGGACAACCACTGCAGGACATCCCCTGGATGTCCCAATCATGTCCTTGTACCGCGGGACAAAAAAAGGACGTTCCTAGAACATCCCTGTGTTGTTAGGGTTAGGAATCCAAAATATTTTCCGTACCCTAATCGGTCCTAGAAGATTGCCTATAATTTTATTTTCGCCATGTACCTATCACATGATCTTCCCTTTTGGAGTAATAAAACTAAAATTGTTCCTCTTATACGATGATCCACAGGGCTATCAGTCAGTATAAACACAGACTCAGATGAATTAGAATTGAATTTATTTTATAGTTCCTACAGAAATATTATGTTTCGTATCAAAAGCTATGAGCAAAAATGATAAACAGATAGTTTCTGTACGAGTAGCTGAATTCGAAAAAATATGTTCCTATCTCAGATTCCTCAATATCATGAGTTATTTCCGAAGGTTTTCATCTTGACTCAAACAAGCTATTGACAACCTGCAGACATTGATCAGAATATCAAAACATTTTGAATAATATCGGTTTACTAATGATCTTTGAATTTCAAAGCCTACCAAGTGTCGATATATCATCGAATTCATGTCACAGCCAACTTATTCTTTTTGAATGAAAAGCAACTCAACAGCGAATGAAGAAATAAATGCCACTTTTTGATAGATGGTTGAATAGAGCATTTCAAGGCTGAAAAGATAGACTGAAGAAATGTACAGGGTGACATTTAAAAAAAAAGTTAGGGTCACTTCCGGTCAAACAGGAAAAAAATTGTCGTTAAGTTCGTGAAGTGCGCTACCATTTATTATATAGCCCCTGTGAATTTCAAAATTTTATCTCTTCAGATAAAAAAACTACAGGCTGCTACACGTCTCCTGTGTCACCCGGTATAGTTCGCTTTCCACCCGTAGCACGCCCTGGAAGATCCTTTTCAGGTACATAATGCAGATAGATATCGACAATATCGATAATTCATTAAAAATGATCGATAATATCGATGATATGAATAACATTGATAATATCGATAATATTGATGATATCGATACTATTGATTATATAGAAATATCGATTGAGAAAAATTCACCTCTTTTCGAGTTATTCCTAAAAAACTAATTAAATTTTTCAGCTTCAAGACCTTGTATTTTTGAAATTATCCACTTTAGAGCCTCATGTTATTCCTATCTTTTTTTTTATCGCTTGGAGCGCACGAAAGGGAATCCCTATAATGTTCAGAGAACATCGTGCGTTCCTAGGGCAATGAATTCCAGGGCCTAGCCGTTCTATGGATGAAGGAGTTTTGATAAAGTGCTGTTCGACATCTCTCGAGGTTGACAACGAAAGGATGTGCTGACTGGGCTTGTTTAGTTCGTCTGACTGGTATCGCTAGTGAATGATAGCAGAGATTTCCGAAGCACATTTCCCGTGGAAGTATCGATAGAAAAGTGAAAGGTCGCCGACCTTTCTACGGTGTTACAATGATGTCAAAGAGTGAGTGAGTGTGGCGTCACCCACCAGGCGAATGGCTCTTCTCTGGATGGAATCTAAGAGCATCAGCGTATGATTTGGTGCTGAACCCCATATGTGGGAACAGTATTCTATAACAGGCAGTATCTGCGCTTTGTAGATCATAAGAAGCTGTTGAGGTGTAAAGTAGCTTTTCGCACGGAACAAGAATCCGAGTTTTTGTGGAGCAGCTTTTGCGATGGATCTGACATAATAATCCCATGAAAGAGTGTTGCTGATGGAAATACCGAGCATAGATATGGTGGGTTACTGAGTTCCGCCTTTCTAGAGAAAATACAGGCTTGAGTTTTGGTGGCGTTGAGTTCAACCAGGTTGTTGGTTCCCCAGGCTGTGATTTCAGCAAGGTCTTCATTGACAGCATTGACCTGACTGCGCTGTGAGTTCTTAGTTTCCTGGGAAGAAATGGGAATTCTGGAAGAGAACGCAGTATGGAGGGTACTATCATCTGCAAAGCTGTGGATGGGGCAAGTTGTTACTTCCAACAGATCATTGATATGAAGCAGGAATAATGTTGGTGCCAAAATTGATCCTTGTGGAACGCCGGAATTGATGCCAATGGTATCAGACGATACACCGTCCACCACCACATGAAGCGATCTGCCTGAAAGAAAACTCGATAAGAGATGGCATGGTTATCAAGTATCACCTGTCAAGCGTTGTCGGAATTTCGAAACACCCTGTATATCGTTTGCGTTCGAAAATATTTTCGGTCAGTTCATATAATCTTGTATCACACGAGAGATGGCATAGCTGAGGTGGTAAGCCGTATGATGGTAGTTTGTGGAGGAGTCCTTCGTGCCAAACACGGTCAAATGCTTTCGATATGTCCAACGCGACAGCTAGAGATTCTCCGTGTTTTTCTAATGAAGCTTGCCATAAATGAGTGACGTAGGCAAGTAGATCTCCAGTAGATCTTTGGTGGCGATCACGAGAGCTATTATTACTACACCTTCTTCAATTGTAAGCAATTCACAAAGTGTGACTTGTGAATCAAATTATTCGAATGTAATTCAGAAAGTGTGAATTGTAATTCAGAATAGTGATTTGTTATTCAGAAAGCGTTAATTTTAATTCAGATGAGTAACATATAGTTCAGAAAATGTAACTTGTAATTCAGATTATAATGTTGATTGTAATTCAGAAAGCATGAACTGTATTTCAGATTATTCAACCTAGAATCAGAAAGTGTAACTTGTGATTCAGAATAATTGATTGTAATTCAGATTTTTTAATTGTTATTCAAAAAGCATAAAATATAATTCAGATTGCTAACATGTAATTCAGAACGTATAACTTATAGTTCAGATTGGTCAAATGTCATTCAGAAAGCGTCATAATTGAAATTCTGAAAGCAGAAACTACCAACGACTTGATAATGGTAGGTCAATATTCAGCTCAATCTGAATTACAATTGACTAATATGAAATACAAGTTGCACTTTCTGGAATACACTTTACAAATATGAATGACCTATTATATATGCTTTCTGACTTGAAAGTGACGAAGCTGAATTTCAAATTATACTTTCTGAAATATATCTTATACTTTCTGAATTATACCTAATTGAAAAACGTGTAAATCAATCAATTAAACGTATTCATTTAAGATCCATATTTGTACGCTAATCTCGATATTCCCATAGATAAGTATGATATCAAATATTGAGAGATGTAACCTATTATCTATACATTCACTAGGCTATTAAACTTTTTTAAATCATTTGTGAGTATCAACTTATCACTCATAGTCGGTAGAATCAAATAAATATTCTCATTCTCATTTTCGAAACCTCACGAATTTTCTACAGTTGCTTCTGAATTACAGTTTATTCTCTTTGAATAACAATAAGTGATGCTTCTGAGTAATAATTGACGATTTCTTAATTACAATTAATTATCCTGAATAACAAGGTGTTGCAAGTTATACACTTTCTGAATCACATTTTACTAATTTGAATTACATATATTATTATGTAATGTACGCTTTCTGAATTACAAATAAAGAATTTGAATCTGAAATACAATCATGTAACTATATCCCCAACTACAACTCATGCTTTCTGGATAACAACTTACACAGGGTGTATAAGAATAACGTTCGTATTAGATTAGATTTAGAGTGGGGCCACACCGCGACCTTCTCAGATCTATTGTGTCTGCCCTCAAAATTGTTTAGAGTTCTTAATTGGCTAGTCTTGCCTTCTCTATGAGACTCCATAGGCTAGCTTTCAGATCCCCTGTGTAACTTTGGGCTCTTGGTTTCTCCTCACCCATCGTGAGGAACCTAAGTGTTGACAAGCCCTCACAGTGGCATAGTATGTGCACTGCATTTCCTTCTCTTCCTGACAGAACCTGCACAGCAGTTCTTCAGTCAGACCTATCGTGCTCATATGTTTGCTGAGCCTTCAATGCCCTGTGAGAAGTCCCACTAGTACTCTAGTTGTACTCCATTTCTGGCTCAGTAGATATTCTGTGAATGTTGGCGAGTTGTTCCACCATTCTTGAGATTCGGTTTGCATCCATGATTTGATACTTGTCTATTGTATAGCTTTTGTAATACCACAAAAGGGTTCTGGGCCATTCAGGCTTTGTTTGCTCCTGCTCGGGCAAGTGAGTCTGCCTCTTCATTGCCCTCGTACCCTGTATGTGCTGGTACCCATGCTATAGTCAGTCCAGAGATTATACACTCCCCGACTGCCCAGTTCATTTAAGGTCCCATACTAGCTTTGATTTAACTTGCATTGAGTTCACTGCTTCGATTGCCGCCTATCCGAATAGATTGCAGTGGTTTTCCTTTTGAGCTCTCGCCTTATCAATCCTTTACGCAATGATGTATTGCAATAATTTCTGCCTGAAACACCGTCGCGTATTTGCCTAAGCTCAGTGAGATTCTTGTCTTTGGTTTGGTCTCATAAATACCAGCTCCTAATCCTTCCTCAGTTTTGGAGCCGTCCGTATAGACAGCAATGTCTGCATTGATAGGAGGTCCTTCCTTCCATGCCTCTCTGTCCGTTATACTTATTTTTAAATTTTTTTCAAAGCTATGTTTTTGGAATCATACCATCCGTTGACATTCCCATGATGGGGTTGCTTTCCAACTCTTCATATAGCTTTCTATAGTCTTTACCGTGTGTGTAGCTTATGGGTGCTTGACCCCTGGACAATCTCCTCACGACTGCTCTGGCTTCGCCTTGAATGTATATTTGTAGTATTGGCAAGTTCAAGAGGACCTCTTAAGCGGCTGTTGGAGTGGTTTTCATTGCACCAGTTCACCAGTAGCGCTCAGGCAAGCTTGTTTTTGAATGGCACTGAGCCTTCGAATCACTCCAGCCTGTTGTGTCTTTGGCCACGAAACTACCGACCCATATGCTATCATGGGCCTGATGACACTGGCAACATTCGTATATCCCAAGAGATAATATGGAGAAATGTTTCCTAAGGGAACTAGAGCCCTTCGAAGGTCCTCAAATTAAGTTTTTTTCGATTATCTTTGATTTCGCGTTGCTACTAGGTTCATGAAATTTGGTACCTACCTCGATGGATTAGATCTTACAAATGGTGTATTGGTACGGAAAGCATGATTTAAATACCTACAGACCTTAGTTTTTCTGTTTACAGATTCATTTGATTTTTACTACCATAATATGATTCTAAAAACACTTCCATATGAAGAAGGCATTCCTGTTAGAATGCCGAAAACGAACCGTTTTCGAGAAAAGGGTAATTTCTCTTCTTCCTATGATAAGAAATTTGATCTTGATAATGGAAATTCTACATTTCCAGTTGGTTATATTCAATTAGAGTCAATCGTGCTGTTGATTGATTTGTTGAGAAAATATTCACTAGATGAATTTTTTGACATCAAAATGAAAAATGACTTTTTTCTCGAAAACGGAAAACCTTTTTCATGTGAAAGTGCATGTTTGGAGAATCATATCATTGGTATAAAAATGAGATAAATCTTGAAATGAAACAACTTGGAGCCTTTTCATAGCATCCCTCACGAGTTCGCACCTCCTTGTACATTGAACCTTGTTTTCCATATTACGAATGGATTTGTAAGAATCAGCCTTAGGTACAAATCTAGAATCAATGATAACAAAAATAATTGAATGAAATTGCATTTAGTGACCTTCCTTATTTTTATCCGCAGAATCAATTCCCAGTGTATATACGGTGTCATTCTGGGACACCTTGTAAGTAGTTTCTGAAATAGATCTCATTTCTTTTTTCTACGGATTTAACACAAGATTGGTCTTGTTTTACTGTGTTCGATAAATCAATGAGGTAATTTCTATGTCATCAATTTTATTTCCGTATCTGATTTCACAATGAATCCATTGTGTTATTATTTAAAAAAAATCTCACCGCCCATGGAATGTCTTGGACCCCGCACCGCAATAGGGGGAAAATTGGCTTTCGGTGAATTTTCTCGAATTTTGGATATATCGTAGAACTCGTGATGCTGATCAGATGTCCCAATTATCAACGCTCTAAATTCAATAGTTTGTATTATACAGGGTGCTGAAATTGACTTCTTCAAAATTTCGAATGGTCATTGTGAAGTTTCCCTTTCGAATACCAAAATCAAATCGACTACGTTCTGTTTGTCTATGTGGCCGGTGAAAATACACTATAGAGAGTTCAATGATATCTGCACGTACTCACGATACACAGAGTTAGTCCAAAAATAGCAAATGTTCCAATTATTTCCGAAAAAGTGAGCGGTTGAAATCAATTCATTTTTGGATATTTCGTTGTATACTAATATCAACATCGATTTATGAGAATAACATTTCTTGTATCAGACTATATATTATACACAAGATGTTCAAGTTTCCATGAAACCGCACCAGTCCTGATATCCATATCCATCGAATGATTGGAATCCTGTCACAATCTATAAATATACAGTGAAATTATTAGCAAAAAACGAGAATAAAAAGTCAACCCTGTATCTTTATCCACAGTAATAATTTGTTCAAGCATATTTGGTCCTATCGCCTTGTTTTGTTCCAAACAATCAGCCCTTAGCCTTGTCCCCGAGCTTGTCCCAATAGTTATGACTCACCCTGTATAATCAAGGGATATACCTACCTCCATATATCACTAATAAATATTTTGGATAGATTTATATGTCGTCTATGTGAGATATTCGATAAACTAGGAACTAGGGTATCAAGGTATCAATAATAGATTTGTGATATCTAAATAGGTCACCATTTCAATCTCACCTAAAACCTGACCTGATGGAACTGGCAATTTGGAAACATAATAAAATTTTTGAGGAAATTTTGAAACTGCTCATTTTGAGAAAATAAGGATGTATCTTCATGAGTTAACAATCTATATACAGGGAGTCCCAAAACTCATGGATCTAAAAAAATGGTTTGGTAGGAGGGGTCATTTTCAATTAAATTAACCATATACAGGGTGAGTCATTAGTGTGGCAAAGTGAGATAACGGCATTACTGTTTGAGATAGATGAACAAAAATTTGAAAGTTGATCTAGGATCATGAGCAGCACATTTCCAAATTATTTCGCTTTTTACAAGGTGACTCAGAAATGCGTGGCGTATCAAAGTTATACTTTTTCTTATGGGACACCCTGTATTTCATTGCATTTTCGCATTCTCCTTTGTGAGCTAATTTCATCAATGCATCACACTTGGGGTCTAGCAAGAATGATTACAGAGATAAAGTAGGGTATTCAAAATCAAGATTTTTCAATTTTAGGATTTTTTTGCGTCGAAACTATTCATTATTGGTCAAAACGGCTTCCATGTCCCTATCCTAACTCTTGATTTACTATCTACTGACATTTAATTGGAACAGATACAAGGGTGATCAGAATGCTGAATCTTGAACCACCCTGTATTTGTTTCAATTAAATGTCAGTAGATAGTAAATCAAAAGAATCCTAAAGTTGAAAAATCTCGATTTTGAACACCCTATATCTCTGTAATCATTCTCGCTAGACCCCAAGTGTGATGCATTGATGAAATCAGCTCACAAAGGAGAATGCGAAAATGCAATGAAATACAGGGTGTCTCTCATGAAAAAGTATAACTTTGATACGCCACGCATTTCTGAGTCACCCTTTATGAAACGAAATAATTTGGAAATGTGCTGCTCATGATCCTAGAACATCTCTGAAATTTTTGTCCATCTATCTCAAACAGTAAAGCCGTTATCTCACTTTGCCACACTAATGACTCACCCTGTATGTGGATATCCAATTGTTGATGGTTCAAAAGTTATTAATTTCTATTCATTTCTAAGAACAAATTTGAATACAATAAAACATGGTCACATTTCTTCTCTTGTCTGTCATAAACCTTCGGTATGATCAACAAGAAATATAAGATGGTCGTTCAATTTTCAATTTGATTCCTATTGGATATTGCATCATGAAGTTTTAAAAACCAGTCCCGTAACATAGGTGATCAGTAACAATTGCAGTCGCTCTATTTCATTTTTCCAACTATGTATTTGCAAACATTTTTTGAATTTTGTTATAATATGTGAACATAATTTATTCCTGCAGAACAGTCTTTTTGAACTGACGTTGTTGAGTGTTTTTCTGACATTTCTCTTAATATTCCTCTTACTCTAGTGCTCCTTTGTAACTAAAAGCTGATGATGAAGCTTTGAATCTTCGAAACATGTCCCGTAATTTGAGGCATCCTCCAAAGACAATATAAGAGCAACGCCATCTGAGTAGAAAAGAAGGAGAGAAACACTACAAAACCAAAATCTTCGTTGCGTTGCTCTCATATACGCTTAGTCGGCGGTCTTAAGACTGCTGGCTGGAGACTGCCCTGCACTGATGAGGGTCAAAGAGCTCGAAACCGGTCTGTAGGTGTCTAGCGTGGCCTGGCTAGATCAAAATCAATAGGCGTTCAGGAAAGAATCACTTGTATGAGGATTCGTTTATACCTGTCGATGCATGGATTTCGGGAGGAAGTAATTCAATGTTCTGCATTGTTGTTCATTGTATGAACACTATGTGGAAATGACTTTCAGCGTTTTGTATTTATTCAAATAAACTTAGTTTTTCCAGTATATTTTGGAAATATACCGGGTGACACAGGGTATCGGGCCACCCCTGTAACTTCTGCTTTCGTCATTGGATTTTTCTGAAATTCGGTACAGTTATATAAGCAATTATTTTGGATTTGATCACATTACAATCCAATATGGCGGACTTCCGGTATTTCTGGAAATGCCAGCAACTTTGTTTTTTCAAATGAAACACCCTGTATATTTTTATATAATCAAGTTCAACCGGTCGAAACAAGTGCAATCTTTATTTCAAATGTCATTTTTTCGAAAAAAATTAAATTAAGATTGTTTTTTCATTTTACCTTGTGGATAAATGAGATGTGGTCAAGACTGTTCACAATGAATCACAAATAACAGAAGAACATAATTTTTTCTGAAAAATTATTTTTTGTGTCACTTATCCAGGAATCAATTCAGCCACATTACTTTTTGATCAAAAATTATTTATTTTCAAATGGAACCCCTATGGGCCACCTACCCGTTTCTCTAGAACATACATTAAGGAACAAAATAAAATATCATTTTTGTTTTTCAGTGCAGTAACAAATTTTATACATTCAAAAATCAACAACTAGTTTATGAATTTCCTTGCAGTTAGAATAATTTTTCAACTAGGTAGGCTGTGGAATAAATGACATATGACATCAAGATTGCACTTGTTTTGACCTGTTGAACTTGAATATGTAAAAATATACAGGGTGTTCCATATGAAAAAACAAAATTGCTGGCATTTCCAGAGAAACCGGAAGTCCGCCATATTGGATTGTAATGTGATCAAATCCGAAATAGTTGCTTATATAACTGTACCGAATTTCAGAGAAATCCGTTGACGAATGCAGAAGTTACAGGGGTGGCCCGATAACCTGTGTCACCCGGTATAGCGTTATTGGATGTATCGATAAATCGATATATATATATCGATATATTGATATTCTTCCCAGGCCTAACTGTGACAGATAGAGAGTCGGTTAAATCACGAGAGTTCCAGCAAATTCAATAGTGATTCAGAATCTGTCGAGAAATCTTGATTAGATTCAGTCATTTCTGAGTTATTCAAGAAAAACTGAAATTTTGTATTCTTGTTTTTCTCGAATATGTCGAAAACTATTGATTGTATGAAGAGACCGCTCCAACATTATGATGGTACGTTTAAGTGATCTGTTGAATGGTTTGGTCGGTTTATGAAAAATATTGGAAAGAAAAATAGTTATTTATTATACAAGGGCAAAAAGTAGTATAGATTTTAGCACCAGGTTGTAACAAAAAACCGTGAGCTAAAATCTAATATTTTTCCCGTGTATAATACACTATTTTTATCTGTGACAGGAAGAAAGACGCTTTAATATTGAAAAGATATTACATATAACATATAATCAGAAAATTATCAATGTGAAATTTGTACTTCTTACACCTCCATTGTGGGCATCTTTGTTGCTATGTCATTCTCATATGTCATATTCTGTCAATGTAATTCTGTGGTTTGATTTTTGATTTGAGAATCATTGCGAACTTATATAGTATGATTTAGTAGTTATTTTGAATAATATTAAATGTCTGAATTCGAGTTTTCTCTTACTCCACCGGAGTAAGTTGAAGCAGCGAAAGAAGCGTCACAAAAATTATTGCCAGCTAAATCGCGGAAAATTCACAAAACGGCGTATTCATGATTCATGGAATGGAGAATGAAAAAGTTATGCAGTTCTTTCTCGGATACGGTGATATTGGTCTATTTTTCCGAACTGGCTCAGCAACAAAAGCCATCAACAGTGTGGTCAAATTATTCAATGATTAAAAGTATGTTACAATCCAATAATAATGTAGACATTTCAAAATATCCCAAACTAATTACATTCCTGTAACAAAATGGGAAAGGTTACAAACCCAAGAAAGCAGCGATTTTTACGAGTACACAAATTGGCGAATTTTTAAATAATGCTCCTGATGAAGTTTATTTAATGGCCAAAGTTGTTGTTGTATTCGGGATTGCAGGAGCTTGTCGAATTTGTGAAATCAGCCAGGTAACATTAGATGACATTGAAGATTCGGGAACGATATTAATTGTGAAACTCAAGCAAACAAAGAATGATGTGGACAGAAGATTTGTAGTTACTGAAGAATATATTAAATTTTACCGAACATACATAGCCCTGCGTCCAGCAACAGCAAAGGATCGCCGCCTGTTTTATGCATATCGCAATGGAAAATGTATCAATCAGGTTGTGGGTAAAAATAAGTTTTAAAAGGTACCTGAAACAGTAGCTAGTTTTCTAAAACTTGAAAATGCTACCTTATATACAGGTCATTCATTTCGAAGATCGTCTGCTACACTTTTAGTTGAATCTGGGGAAGATATGCTGACACTGAAGAAACATGGCGGTTGGAAGTCATCAACGGTCGCTGAAGGATATGTTGATGAATCGGTATCACACAGAACAGAAATAGCTAATAAAGTATTCAGAACTTGTGGCATCAACGGCAGTTGTGTCCATGACAGAAAGAAATAAAATTTCAACACGAGAAAATTCTACTGTTGTTCCGAATACTTCAAGGAACGTGTCATTCATGCAATGCACATTCAATAATTGTACTTTTGATATGAAGGAAATGTAACTTTCGTTTAATAAAATATTCTGAATCAAATATCTACCATACTTATGAGTATCCGGCAAAAATGTACCGTAGAATGGGGTGACTTGAAATCGTGTGGTGACTTGAAATATAATGCAGTGAAAATTTTGAAGTAGTGGCAACGTCGCATGTCAACGGAAGAAGCTAAACTAGTCTTTCAGTCTAATGATTTTTTGTTTATTTTTGTAGTTTTTTATCTTTTTTGTATTTTGCTAAAAAATATTTGTTCTAAAACACAGTGTTTTTTTATGAAATTGATGATTTCTATATATTTTTTATTTAATTTTCATTTCATGTCACCACCTAGACCATCCTACTTGAAATAATCGTTGATAAGAAGTCATATTTCAAGTCACCCCATATTGGGGTGACTTGAAATATGACGTTTGACATTTTTTTTTTCGAAAACTACACTATATAGAAACGGTTTTAATGTATCGTTCTGTTCTTTAGGGTCGAAAGAGTTGGTGACTATTTTTAGTTTGGTTGAAAGTTGCATGGTAAGGTCGCAATCTATGGAAGTGTGTCAAAAATCTTATCAAGTCACCCCATTCTACGGTACTCACTTTCTTCCCACGGGAAAAAAGTAAGTTTTGAAAAGTGACATTTTATAACCTGTCAACAAAGATGAAATGTCAAACTTTTTTCCTGTCACAGAAAAATAGTTATTTATTATACAAGGGAAAAAAGTAGTAGATTTTAGCTCCGTGAGCTAAAATCTAATATATTTCCCGCGTATAATACACTATTTTTTCCTGTGACAGAAGAAAGGACGAATCAATATTGAGAAGATATTACATTATTTTGAAATCTGAAAATTATCGACGTGAAATTTTGAGTTTTTAACAGTAGGGGGGACACCTGCGTTGTAGGCATCTTCATCATTCTTTTGATGTAATAAAATATCTGATGTCACTTCTGTCAGTCTAATTCTGTGATTTGATTTCAAAAAATTGCGAATTCAGTGGTTGTTTAGTAATATACGTGACCGCGAAGTCGAATGGAAGATAAAAGGACTTGCAGTTCTTTCTCGGTGACGGTACTATTGACAGCTATTGACTCATTTTTCGGAACTATAGCACAACAAAAGCCATCAACAGTGTATATATATATGTGATATATATTCGGGAAAAAAGTACTCACTTTTTTCCCACGGGAAAAAAGTAATTTATGGAAAGTGACATTTTATAACCTGCCAACAGAGATGAATTGCCAAACTTTTTTCCCGTCACAGAAAAAACTTTTTTTTTCGAGGGGTTTATGAGTAAACCTTGAGATTAAAGTTCTGCATAATGCGATGCAATCATTTTATGGGTCAATCACCTTCGCACAATAATTGCATATCAAGTGAGTTTGAGAGATAGCATTTTTTACGAAAAATTATCTAGAATGCAGTTGATGAATTGATGTTGACTGAATCGGAACTGTACCTATTTGTTTAGTTTGATATAAATTTACGATTGTTATGCGGTGTATCCAGGGCATTCATACAGCGGCGTTTCCATTCCGTATGCATCTTATCGTGGACCTATTCTTCTGATTTTTTAGGAATTTTAGTGCCAATTAAATTCTGACCTCGGTTCATTTTAATCATAGATTAAACACAAACATTATTACTTCACATGGAAATATCGTTTGAGGTGTCTATGAACTTTCGTTTTCAAATACAGGGTGTTACACAGAATGGATACATGCGATATTTTTTTAGCACTGTTTTGGTGTTACAACTCAAACTGATAGTTGATTTATGCAACATTTGCATAGTCCTAACTATAGTCTTAGTCATAATTTCAAAAATAACTAGAAGTTAAAACAACCCTAATAGCACACAACGTCCTAGGGACGTCCCTATTTTTTTTATCGCTTGGAGCGCACGAAATGGAATCCCTATAATGTTCAAAGAACATCGTGCGTTCCTAGGGAGGATAGGGACAGGAGGTAGGTATTGGATTTTTTTTGAACTTTTGGAGATTATATGTTGTTGGGAATACTTCCACAGGCAATGAATTCCAGAGCCTAGCCGTTCTATGGATGAAGGAGTCTCGATAAAGTGCTGTTCGACATTTTTCGAGGTTGACAACGAAATGATGTGCTGACTGGGCTTGTCTTGTTCGTCTGATTGGTATTGCTAGTGAAGGGATGATAGCAGAAATTTCCGAAGAACATTTCCCGTGGAAGTATCGATAGAAAAGTGAAAGGTCGCCGACCTTTCTACGGTGTTCCAATGATGTCAAAGAGTGAGTGAGTGTGGCGTCACCCACCAGGCGAATGGCTCTTCTCTGGATGGAATCAAAGAGCATCAGCGTATGATTTGGTGCTGAACCCCATATGTGGAAACAGTATTCTAGAACAGGCCGTATCTGCGCTTTGTAGCTTTGGTATAATTCAAGTCCTATTGTCCCGGACCAAGAATAAGTGTCCTTGGGACGTCTCATCCCGTACATCTCATGCAATGTCCGAGTAAGGACGTCCACGGAATGTCCCAGCTGGTGCATCATTTCAAATGTCCTAGAAATAGCATCCCTTAGACTTTCCACGTGTGGTACATATTGTAGAATGTCCATGCGAGGACGTCCTTGGCATGACCCTGATGGAATATGATTTCGAGCGTTTCTTTAGGGACATCCATCGGATATCCCCAGTAGTACATATTCTGGCATGACTTGAGATCTTATGTAATGTCCCTTCTAGACAACCATGAAACGTCCCTGATGGTACATTTCTCCAAATATCTCTGCACAGACGCCCTTAATATTTCCAGGATCGTATATCAATCGGAATGTCCCCGGAACATCCTTCGAATGTCCCTTAGGGATATCCGTCGGTGTCCCAATTGGTACATGAACTGTACTCTTTCAACGTCCTAGAAATAACGTCCTACGGACGTCTCAGTCGGTACTTTCAATATGTTGTCCCTGCGAGGACGTTAACTTACACCGACGAATGCTTACTCGTAGGCTATAAATACTCCCCGTCAATGTCTTTCACGTAAGTCCATTGAATATCATATCCTTGGGAAACCTTTTTAGGATCTATTGGGGACCTTCTACAGACCATCAACTCAACTGGATGTCCTCATCAGTTATGCAAGATCTGGTCCTGGAGAGACCCAGAAAAATTCAAATCTAAGAATGATTCGTACGTCCCTGGGACATCCGCCGATGGACATCCAATTGATATCCTTCAGCGTTGCTGATAGGTTGTCCTACGGGTGTCCTAAGGATGTCCTCCGTAGTGCTTGATGAGGAATACTGTAGGATTCAGGTATTCGATAGTTGTCCCAGGGATATCCCCCAAGGACGTTGCTAGTTGGTCCTCAAGTGGGACATTTGTGCGTCCCACAGACGTCTGATGGACGTCCACGGTACCAAATTCGAACGTCCTATGGACGTCCTGAATGTCCCGACAGGACGACCTAAGGATATCCATGGGACATTATTGTGTTATTAGGGAGAAACATTTGCAAGATTTCCTAATTTCGAATGCCCTCTATTCCATAGAAGAATATATGGCTGCCCTGAGGTCTGGTGCTCAATAATGATACTATCTATCTTGTGTTTTTTTATTGAGTAGAGAATTTACAAACATACATATACAGTGTGTCCACCTTAAGGACTTACCACCCCTGTAAAATTGTTATTATCTGACCGATTTCAAGAAACTTTTTTTTGTTGGATAGGTATTTGAAATGTCCATCCAACAAGAGAGTGATTCTACTCATGAACTGTAATCGTGGCCAACTGCGACCAACTTTATTGACCCATATTTGAGAAAGTACTATTAGGGATTTTTTTTTCACAAAAAACAATGATGGATTCCGAATCACGATCACTTGAAAAACACCTGTACTGATTTGTATCATCATATAGAACACAGGGTGTCCGAAAAAACGAACTATGTTTTTTTTAATAGGTGATCAGAAAATGTAGTATTGTGGTATTTTTGAGAAGAATTGATGACACATTCATTATTGAGGATCACTTTGAACATATCTGTACCGATTTTCATCATTCAAAAATACGATGTGCATGAGAAAACAATTAAAAAGAAAAAGTAAGTAGGCAATATTTTTTCATCAACTCAAAAAAAATATTGATTTGATTTTTCGAATACCCTGTGTTTAATGATGATGAAAATCGGTACAGGTATGTTCCAAGTGATCCTGATTCATCTTTTTATTTTGAGTGAAGAATTATCGGGATGAAGAATATTGCTTACCTAGCCTTTTTAATTTTTTTCTCAGACACATTGTATATTCAAATGACGAAAATTGGTACAGGTATATTTGAAATAATCCTCAATGATAATTTGTGATTATTTCTTTCTAGAAAAACCACAGAACTACATTTGCTGATGACCTATTCGAAGAAAATGATGATTCGATTTTTCGGACACCCTGTGTTTTATGATGATGGAAATCGGTACAGGTATATTTCAAGTGGTACTGATTCAGAATCCATCATCAAGTTTCGTGGAAAAAAATCCCTGATAGTACTTTCTGGAATATCGGTCATTGAAATTTGTCGCAGTTGGCCACGATAACAGTCCAAGAATTAGATCACTCTCTCGTTGGATGGGCATTTCAAATACCTATCCAACAAAAAAAGGTTTTTTGAAATTGGTCGGATAATAACGATTTTACAGGGGTGGTAAGTCCTTAAGGTGGACACACTGTATGTATACTTTTTGAATATTTTTCGTTTCTATAAAATAAAAATATGAATATTATTTCAATATACGTGTAGTAAGGACAAATCAGATGATTTGCCCCAAAATGTCACTGCGTTTAAAGAATTTTCCTATCAGAGAGCATAAGTACAATATAAAGAAAAGAAACATCGATAAATCGAAACTAGCTGAACATATCCTTACTGAAGACGAACAACATATGGCAGAGTGGAATAATATTAAAATCATTGGAAAAGAAGATAACAACCAGAAGAGAAAAATAAAGGAATCTGCTTGCATTCTTCTGAACGGAGACAATAGCATTGCTTCTTGATCAGTTGATATAGACAGAACATGGTATTCACTACTAAAATCTGAACATGAAAATGGTAAATTCAAGATTAATTAATGAAAACATCCTGTAACTCATTTGATTGCCAACGTCACCAATTGTCATTGAAAACTGAAAAGCTTCAAGACATATTATACGACTTCGCAATTGAAAAAATCTCTTTTCATGTTGAAAACGGGAGCAGAATCGGTCCCGAAACGTCCAAAGATAAGTGAAAATTTGATATTTTTTCTATATACCTTTATTTCTCTTCTCCAAAAATTTTTCAATACAAATTGTCACTGACAAGCTGGTGAATGTTTCTTTTAGGCTCTCTGATAGGAAAATTCTTCAAACGCAGTGACATTTTGGGGCAAATCATCTGATTTGTCCTTGCTACACCTAATATTGAAATAATATTCATATTTTTATTTTATAGAAACGAGGAGAGAAAATCCCAAAAAATTTGGAATAATGAATGTACCACCTCCTCGATTAACCTACAGACAGTATTTAAATGTAATTCAGATAGTGTAACTTGTAATTCAAAATAGTTGAGTATCGTGTCGGCAAAATTTAATTCGATTTGAATTTTGTAAGCTCTCCGTTTTATAGATGTTATCTCTGTGGATCTCATAGATTCATCACCCGTCAAGGAAACTGGGTGAGCCACTTCAAACTATTTATCCTCTCAATTTCAACTGTTAATCTATTTGCGCATAATATTTGTATACAATAAACGAAAATCCTTTCTTATCGAATTGGGCGTAAAAATTGCAGCGGTTACAAAATTCAAACAGGCAAATATTTGTCGTCGAGCAAGAATCGTTTGAAGTGTACAGGATGGCCCTAAAAATTGTTCACAACGAACTACCTAGCGCATTCTCAGGCCAAAGAAATTCGACAACGACTACCGACAGACAATATTTTTTCCAAGATACTCTGTAGACAAGTAAATCAAGAAGAGAAATAAATACAAATCTTCTAGAATCGGAAAATGAGGAGTTCCTGTCTATATACAGGGTACGTCATGACGAGCTTACACTATCTTTATATCGAGAATCATTCGGGAGAAATCCATGAAAATGTGCATGCTGATATTTCAGAATACGCTCTCTTTATCTAAAAAAATTTTGGACAATGCAGTGTTGCCGCGTCTACCAGAAAGTAGTAGTAACATTGATATTGCAAATGGAACACCCTGTATTTCTTCACATTCCTAGATTCTCCCTGAAGAGCTGATTTCATCGATATATCAGACTTGAGGTCTATCGAAAATGAAAATCAAGATTTTCCAAATTTAGGATTTTTTTGTATCGAAACTATTCATTATTGAAAAAAAAAACAATACACTAAGTCGGTCGACCACAAAGTTTTATTACAAAAAATGTTACTTTCTTGTGTGTTTCGGCTCAAACAGCCATCTTCAGACACAATACACAGTACCTAAAAGGCCACGTGGAAATCACATGATTAATACAATTAAAATATTAAGGAGTAGTGGTGATTTGGCAAAAATTCAGTCCGGTCATGACATCATTCATTATTGGTCAAAACGGCTCACATCCCAGACAACCAGATGACGAATGATCACGTCACTGTGACGACCCTAATTGGTGATTTTTCGTCAGAGACGTCACACACCAATTCATGACGTCACTATGACGTACTTTCTATGACGTGATAATCACGTCATCGTTTCGACGTCGAGTGAACGTCACTTAGATGGGTGAAATAAGACGTCAGTTTCATGACGTTGCAGGGACGTCCTGTCGACGTCCATTTTTCCCAGACCTTCTCTGAACCATGGATACTTATTTATTATCATGTGAAACAGAAGTATAACTGATGAAAGCAAATCAACATGCAAGTTTTATTCTAATCATTAATATAACCGGAAAGTAGTAGAAAAACTTTTTGCGAATGAACATGACACAGGAGGGACCCACCAAGCAGACTCAACAATGCATAATCAATATTATATAATGTCATCAGAGGCTAGTGGTGCTTATCACACCATGTTACAGAAATCTTTTTTGCGTATCATCGCCAAATTCAATCGTCATTTTGACGTCTTTATGACGTCATTCGGACGTCACAGTTTGGTGAGTGAATGACGTCAATACGACATGAGTAATATGACGTCATTGGGCTGTGACTTATTCACGTCATTATCACGTCAATGCGATGTAAACTACTGACGTCACCTTGGTCATTCAAGTGACGTAAAAAAGACGTCACTGCAACGTCATCTGGTTGCCTGGGATGTCTCTATCTCAACTTTTAATATAATATTTACTGATATTGAATCGGAACAGATACAGGGTGGTTCAATGTACAGAATTCTGATCACCCTGTATCTGATCTCAGGGAGAATCTAAAAATGCAACAAAATACAGGGTATTTTATTCGAAATAACTAAGGTGTTGCTACTTCTTGATAGAAGCGGCAACATTCCATTATTGAAAATATTTTAAAGAAGAGAACGTATTCTAAAATATGAACATGCATATTTTCATATATTTCTCCCGACTGATTCTTGATATAGAGATAGTGTAAGGTCGTCGTGACATACCCTGTACAAACAGAGAATCTTGTCCTAAGATATACAGGGTATCCCTGAAAGGTCTTTATTACAAAAACTATCACATTTTCTTCAGACCAAAACAATTCATACAATCCAACTTATCTCAATACAAACTTTGCTTATTTTGGGCGCTAGACAGCTCTGAAGTTACAATTTTCAATTCGTTTTTGCTTCATTGAAACAGTTAAACCCATATCATGATTATGATGGGTATCATTCCATGGGCGTAGAACTTGATTTTTTCAGTAAATAAATATCTAAAATTCATTATTCAAAATTTTTTGGGATTTTCTCTCCTCGTTTCTATAAAATAAAAATAATAATAATATGGCTGTAATTGCTGCTGCAACACCTTTTGTGGAAATAAATGAATATATAAATAAATAACTAAATACATCATATGAATCATATATAGTGTGTCCCTAGACCAGTGGGACAGTTGAATATCTCCTGAACCAATAGGAATTTTCGAAATATTATAATTCCACATCATATCGCATCATGAGTGCTAACTTCAGGAATGACTAAATTTTATACGAGGGGCGCAAGAAAGGCTCACAAAATCGAACATCAATTTTTTCAAATGGAACACCCCATATATTTCAACATATCTGAATTCTAATCCCTCTAGGCTAATTATCAGTTCTTTATTTTTGAAAATCCGACAAGGCGTTGCCAAGTTATACTAGTGTTTCATGAAATGCAGACATTTTTTTAGACAAACCCATCATTCATACTACTAAGAATTTATGGAATCATTCAAGACTGTATTGGTAGTCGGTAGCATATTCTATCATATGAAATACTCATCATCTTCGAAAGTTATACAAGGTGGTCAAAAATATTGTATGATATTCACGAAATTCAAACTTTCTTCACATCAATTTTTCAAATAGTGCACCCTACAATATGTATAATTTTATATCAAGTAATGAAAAATTTTGAAATGTGCCTTGCAGCAAACGGAAGACAATTCGAACATTTATATAAAAATTATTCGTCAAGTCAGTTTTTTCTTTTTGGGACTGTTCTTTTAGTAGTTAAGTACAGTTGAATAAATAGTTAACTGCATTTTTTTATTAGCATTTGCTGATGATGAAATTTACATCTCTCTTTCACATCTATTGACCATAAGCAATCAAACCAACAATGGGATATAAAATCATACATATTGTAGGGTGCACTATTTGAAAAATTGATGTGAAGTAAGTTTGAATTTCGTAAAAATCATATAATATTTCTGACCACCCTGTATAACTTTCGAAGAAGATGAGAAATTCATATGATAGAATATGCCACCGACTACCAACAGTCTTGAATGATTCCATTAATTCTTAGTAGTATGAATAATGGGTTTGTCTAGGTATAAAAAAAAATTCTGCATTTCATGAAATACTGGTATAACTTGGCAACGCCTTGTCGGATTTTCAAAAATAAAAAACTGATAATTAGCCTAGAGGAATGAGAATTCAGATATGTTGAAATATATGGGGTGTTCCATTTGAAAAAATTGATGTTCGATTTTGTGAGCCTTTCTTGCGCCCCTCGTATAAAATTTAGTCATACCTGAAGTTAGCGCTCATGATGCGATTTGATGTGGAATCATAATATTTCGAAAATTCCTATTGGTTCACGAGATATTCAACTGTCCCACTGGTCTAGGGACACACTGTATATATAAATCGTGAAATGCGGTGGCTGCAAAGCAAAGAAAAAGTTCGCACTTCTTCAATTGGATATAAAATAACCAATTTCAGAAGCCGCGCTCTTCCACTTAACCTGGATATGGATATTATTTCAATATACGTGTAGTAAGGACAAATCAGATGATTTACCCCAAAATGTCACTGCGAATTTTCCTATCAGAGAGCCTAAAAGAAAAATTCACTAGCTTGTCAGTGACAATTTGAATTGAAAAAAGTTTGGTGAAGAGAAATAAAGGTATATAGAAAAAATATCAAATTTTCACTTATCAGTGCTGTGGATGGGGCAAGTTGTTACTCCCAACAGATCATTGATATGAAGAAGGAATAGTGTTGGTGCCAAAATTCATCCTTGTGGAACGCCAGAATTGATGCCAATGGTATCAGACGATACACCGTCCACCACCACGTGAAGCGATCTGCCTGAAAGAAAATTCGATAAGAGATGGCATAGCTGAGGTGGTAAGCCGTATGATGGTAGTTTGTGGAGGAGTCCTTCGTGCCAAACACGGTGACGTAGGCAAGTAGATCTCCAGTAGATCTTCGGTGGCGAAAGCCGTATTGTCTATCATTGATGTTTCCTGAGCTCTCCAGTTATTTGGTAAGCTCAATATTGATGGATTTCTCCTTCACTTCGGAGACGACTGATAACAGGGCAATGGGTCTGTAGTTGTTGGACAGGTTCTTGTTCCCTTTTTTGGGAATTGGTTGGACTCTAGCTGTCTTCCAGCATGATGGAAAAACCGACCTGTACGAGACGGTAAACAACTTGCAGAGAATCGGTGTCAATTCTGGTGCACATTTTTTAAGGATAATGGGTGGAATTCCATTAGGACCATTAGCCTTATTCGTTATGAGACCAAGCAAAATTCGTCTGATAGTGCGTTGACGGAAGACGATCTAGGGCATTCGACTCTCAACGGGAGGAATCTCTGGCGGTACTTCTCCTTGGGAATCTGAAGTAGAGTTTGCTGCAAACATCTCTGTAAAAATATTTGCTTTCTCCTGTGATGTTGTTGCTAATGTACCGTCGGATTTGGACAGTGGTGGAAATGAACAATTAGTGAAATTTTTTTCAACCGCTTCAGCAAGGGACCAAAACGAACGGGAGTCATTGGGACAATCTATGAGTTTCGATATTATCTTGGCATTGTATGTTTCTTTCGAAGCATCTATTGTTTGACTGCAGTTATTCCTGACATCAACGTATTCTGCTCTAGTCGCGAGGTGAGGGTTTTTTCGCCAGCGATGGTAGGCTGTTTGTTTCAAGGCAACAGTTCCAGAACAGTTTTTGTCGATGGTGATGATCTTTTCGAAGAATGAGGTATGTATGTGTCCATTCCGAGCATGATGATCTCGGATATTTCTGCAGCACACTGTGAAAAGGGTCCTCAGAGTCAAAGAATACTCTATGCCAAGGAAACTCGGAGAAAAACATGCGGAGTCCGTCCCAATCTCCTGAACTGTAATGCCATATAAGACGTGGGGTTGCCGGAGCAGTTGATGGAATGAAAAATGGGCAGGTTGTGGAGATGAGTGTGTGGTCAGAATTGCCAAGTGGAGCTCGTACATCTATGGTATTAGGTGCTAAATTATTAGTGAGGAATAAGTCAAGTAAGTTAGCTGAATGATTATTGGCATCAGGAATTCGTGTGGGTTCTTTGATAAGCTGCTCTAAGCCGTGAGTGATGGCGAAAGCTTCGGCTTGTCGCCCAGCTTCATCCGGTCTGTTAGAGTGTACAAGCCAAAAGCAGTGTTGTGTACATTGAAATCGCCCATAATGATGATTTCTGCTGCTGGATGGTTCTGTTGAATTTGGTCAAGCTTCAGAGACAAGAATTCGAAGAACTCTTCATAGGATGGATCATTTGGTGATAAGTAGAGATAACAAAGGTATTTGGTCTGTTTCTGGCTAACGAGTTTGAAACACATGACATCAAACTTATTTGGTTCCAAAGTTTTTTCTTGTTGACATGAGAGATCCGTTTTAGAGTAGAGGCAGAGACCTCCCTTGAATCTGAAACGTGTGTGGAGTTCGTACCCAGGACAGAGCAGATAGGTCGTATTGGTGGATGAATTGACCTGTGTCTCAGTAAGAGCCAATATGTCTGGCTTTTCAATTTGAAGGTGTCGATGGACATCGTTGATGATCTTATTGGTCGTGGAATGATAACTGAGATTTCTGAGGAACATTCCCCGTGAAAGGATCCGACCTTGTACGGTATTCCAATGATGTCAAAGTGTTAGTGAGTGTGGCATCACCAGGCAAATGGCTCTTCTCTGGATGGAATCTAAGAGCATCAGAGTATATGTTTGGGTGCTGAACCCCATATGTGGGAACAGTATTCTAGAACACGTCGTCGTATCTGTGCATTGTAAATCATGAGAAGCTGTCGAGGTGTAAAGTAGCTTTTTGCACGGAATAAAGAAGAAAATTAAAAAAACGCACTTCTGCCGGGGATCGATCCCAGGACCTTTAGATTACCGGACAGATGCACATTGATACTTTCATATAATTAGATGATCACGGCAGATAATACCCGAATAGATATTTTGTGAGTAGGTACGGCCTGTAAAAATTAATTTTGAGAATTGTATTATGTTCATGTTTGTGAGGTTCCTATACATGAATATATATCAGAGATCGAGGGTAGAAATTATATGCAGTGATTTCAATTATCATTATATGTATATTCAATTCCATTCAATCCCGCCCACTAAAAGTCGATAACGTCTACTGTACGTCTGGAAAACGTACCGGACGTACAGATTTGAATCGGACCTAAAATGGACGTCCCCAGAACATCGGGTGCTATATGGGTATGCTTTCCAAAAACATCCGGTTTCCGTGTGTCACCCTATATCTCTTAATCGTTTTGGGGTTGACTGATGCTTCGAATTACTAAAATTTCAATTTTGTCGAAACCATGAGAGTATTCGCATTTCATCAAGAGTAAAATTTTTGTAAAAAACAGGTTACGCAATCAAATTTTCATATTCAAACCCATTTCTTTCAATGGCGTAGAAGTTTTAGATGTTTATTTCCAAAAAAAACTCAAGTTCTACGCCTATGGAATGATATTCAACATGATTATGGTATGGATTTTATCGCCAAAAAAGAGTCATTTCAAAGTTATGAAGCAAAAATGATATGAAGTTGCCATGTGAAACATATAATTTTTTCTCCAAATTCTTTCCAATTTTACGCAAAGTCCAAATAATTCATCATTTTTTGTTCACCTAAAGTCAATGTCAATTTTGATTACCAATTTGATTCAAATCACTTGGAACGCTGCATATCAACAAACTTTTTGTGCCTAGGCAGTAAAAGTACACCTTTTCTGCCTGTTAAGTGTCATTATGAATCCACTCCTAATATAATTCGGAGAAAAACAACTATTATTCGAGAAATACTTTTACTAGTATTACAATACAAATTCCGATACCATTTATCAGTTATTCCGAATCTACGATCAGATAATTAATTATTGTTAAACTAGCTCAGTAATACTTACAAAAACATAAAAAAGACTCATTCCACCCCAAATACGAATTCATTCTTAGTTTTTTTTAGGTTACATGAGAGTAATTCATGAAATATCACTACAAGGTAATCAAAGACAATAACAAACATTTATGTCTTGGTTTCGTAAATATTTGTTATATTTCCATTTTTGCTGATATTTTATCCGACAATAATTGAAGAAAAAAAATTGAAATAATAGTTTATTACGGTATAGCTGAAATTGTGCCAGAAACTTCCTCAACAAGGTCCTATATAGACTACACACTGTTTTACAACTAACCAAACCGATTTTTTACACCCTGACACGCGTTTCGCTAACTATGTTAGCATCTTCAGGGGAAAGATTAAAACTCAGGGGCGGATATTAAAGAAAAGCACTGTATAAGATAATCTTCCGTATTCTGAATATGACACGAGAAAATAATGGTACTTTTTCATGATATACAGGGTGTTCCAAAATTGTACCGGCACTCTTATTAACATGCGATATAGCCCAGTGGCGTCTTTTTCTCAAAATTCCACGATAATATCGAACCTCGATTGTTTTCTGCTCTATTCGCATCTAAGTTATTGTCCACGTTTTCTGGGACACCCTGTATAGATTCACCGTTGATAACAGTTCGAATTCGTTTGTGAGCTCATCTAATGAGACCGAGCATAAAAAATACCTAGAATTCATTTTTTTATCTTATCAGGCTGATGATTTGCTCCAAAAAATGAATCAAGGCCAACATCATTAACATCAACATGACAGTTTTGTGGATTCCCCTCATGTGGAATCAGGACACAGTGGCGTATCGAGAGTGGATAGAATAGAATAGAATAGTTTATCATCAACGTCACAACAATGAGAAATGATGTAACTCTGCATTTACACAGTGGCTATATATTTAAAGATAAAAAGAAATATAACAGTTCAAACATTATAGACAGATGTATAAAAAAATATCATTACTAACATGGATGCAAGTGACATAACAGTTCAAAACACGACACCTGTATAACAGATTATCACTAACATTTTATCACTACCAGTGATGGAGATTTACATATTCATATATTCTTCTATAGAATAAAAAGCATTTTCGATAAGAAACTTCTTTGTTGAATTTGCTGCTGTGTCATCTCTTATCGAGTTTTCTTTCAGGTAGATCGCTTCACGTGGTGGTGGACGGTGTATCGTCTGATACCATTGACATCAATTCCGGCGTTTCACAAGGATCAATTTTGGCACCAACATTATTCCTTCTTCATATCAATGATCTGTTGGGAGTAACAACTTGCCCTATCCACAGCTTTGCAGATGATTGTACCCTCCATACTGCGTTCTCTTCCAGAATTCCTATTTCTTCCCAGGAAACTAAGAACTCACGGCGCAGGCAGGTCAATGCTGTCAATGAAGATCTTGCTGAAATCACAGCCTGGGGAACCAACAACCTAGTTGAATTCAACGCCACCAAAACTCAAGCCTGTATTTTCTCTAGAAAGGCGGAACTCAGTATGCCCGATATTGTTATGTCTGGCACCACCATCAGCACCAAGCCCACCATATCTATGCTCGGTATTTCCATCAGCAACACTCTTTCATGGGATAATCATGTCAGATCCATCGCAAAAGCTGCTTCACAAAAACTCGAATTCTTGTTCCGTGCGAAAAGCTACTTCACACCTCAACAGCTTCTCATGATCTACAAAGCGCAGATACGTCCTGTTCTAGAATACTGTTCCCACATATGGGGTTCAGCACCAAAACATACGCTGATGCTCTTAGATTCCATCCAGAGAAGAAGGGAAGAGTCATTCGCCTGGTGGGTGACGCCACACTCACTCACTCTTTGACATCATTGGAACACCGTAGAAAGGTCGGCGACCTTTCACATTTCTATCGATACTTCCACGGGAAATGTTCTTCGGAAATCTCTGCTATCATCCCTTCACTAGCAATACCAGTCAGACGAGCTAGACAAGCCCAATCAGCACATCCTTTCGTTGTCAACCTCGAAAGATGTCGAACAACACTTTATCAAATCTCCTTCATCCATAGAACGGCTAGGCTCTGGAATTCATCACCTGAGGAAGTATTCCCAACAACATATAATCTCCATCAGAAGTTCAAAGAAAATTCCAATACCTACCTCCTGTCCCTATCCTCCCTAGGAACGCACGATGCTCTTTGAACATTATAGGGATTTCCTTTCGTGCGCTCCAAGCGATAAAAAAAGTACATAATATGGTGATTTCAAAATTGGAAACATGGGTGAATTGAAAGACAAATAGTATAACGAAATGAAATAATAGTCTGCAACTTGATTATTTATTTCTGATTGATGAAATATAAGACTAACTAACTAACCACCATAGTAAGTAAGTAGAGTAATACCATCATGGTGTGGAGATTTTTCATACAATGACTTAGAGTGGTGCTCTGTTTTCAGAAGGTGATTTTGTCTTGTGTTATAGATCTTATTTTCTGGGTTTTCTTGAGGAGATGCAATATTTTTCCTAATGTATTTTATTGTGCTATAAATATATATCCAATGAATAATAACGATTTTGAACACCCTATATCTCTGTAATGATTTCGGCTAGACCTCAAGAGTGATGCATTCATCAAATCAGCTCTTCAGGAAGAATCTAGAAATGATTTGCTTTCTTTTTCTTTCCAGCATTTAAAAAAAGTGAATCTATATGGGTAATACTGATATTCTTTACTCCCTTGATGTATAAATAACTATTTCAGTTCCATCATAATTTCATTATCAACGCTAGAAAAGAAAAAAAAATTGAAATCCAGAAATCCCGGTTTTTGGGAA
Source organism: Phaedon cochleariae (assembly GCA_918026855.4). Taxonomy (NCBI): domain Eukaryota; kingdom Metazoa; phylum Arthropoda; class Insecta; order Coleoptera; family Chrysomelidae; genus Phaedon; species Phaedon cochleariae. Next base: position 4,266,732 of record OU896710.1, on the reverse strand, counting down.
TAACTCGGAAACGAAATCAGATATTTTCGAAAGTTATTCATTGGTACCTACTTCATTCGCGCAAATCTATCTCCTTTCAACTAAATCTGGATCTCTCGTAGATTTCGAGATGTCCATACTCGCCCTTCTTATCTAACTCTGGTGAGGATGCTATTATACAGGGTGATTTATTGGAAAGGGGAAATCTCTTTTTTTCCACTATCACATCAAAGACTTTATAATTTTAAATTATTAAAGTGAAACATAAATCTCTTCAAGAGCGACTAACTGAAAAACCTAAACGATTTGAAAAGGAGTTCATTTTTTATGTGGAATTGATCAAGCTTTCAGATTTTTCACTTATTTTGATCATGATTAGATGAACAAAGAAGATATCATGTAATTTATCGAAGTAACCGAGTACCTCAAGCGCTTTCTATGACCAATCACGAAATGAAGTAACGAATTCGTATTTCTCATGTCAGAAAACCTGAAACTACAAAATGTCATGTTCAGACTGTTGAATTCCTAATAGCACACAGGAGTCACATGGATAATCATAGATCGTCCCGCCGGAACATTCGGGACGTCCATAGGACATGCGTTCTTGGTACCGCAAACATCCATCGTACGTCCGTGGGAAGTATAAATGTCAAGTTTTCAAACATTCATAACACATCTTCCGAAATGTCCATAGGACGTTCACTAGAACGTTCATAAAACGTTCTCTGGAACGTTCATAGGACGACACTGTAACTTCCATAGGACGTCGTCTGGAATGTCCATAAGATGTCCCAGGGACGTACGAATTATTCTTGAATTTGAATTTATTTGGGTCTTCCTAGGACTTGATCATACATAGCTGAAAAAGACATCCAGTTGAGGTGAAAGTTCCCAATAGATTCTGAAGAAGGTTCGCAAGGATGTCTAATGGACTTACTTAAAGGACTTTGACGGGAGTATTCATAGCCTACGAGCAGTTGATCGTCGGCGAGATGTAAGTTAACGTCCTCGCAGGGACAACATAGTTGACATACTGACTGGGACGTCCCTAGGACGTTATTTTCAGGATATTGAAATAAAAAAGATCATTCGTTTGCGTGATAGACATTCATATAGGATGACTATATGAAGTCCTGATGCCAATGTATACCACCGATTGATGTCCCTTAGGGCATATTCCAAATCGTATCCTGAGGACGTCTTTGGGACGTTCATAAGACGCTGTACTCATGACATCTCATGAAGTTATATTCCCTGAAGAATTCTTATACTTATTTCTTAGATGAACAGATGGATTTAGTATAGTTCATTCTAAAATCATAACAGTTCATGTACCAATTGAGACTTCCGACGGATGTTATACGATCCTGGAAATATTCCTGAGGAAATGTACCATCAGGGATATTTGATGGTTGTTCTAGAAGGAACATCATATAAGATCTGAAGTCATGCCAGAAAATGCACTACTTGGGACTTCCGATGAATGTTCTTACAGGAACGTTTAAAATTTCATCCCATCAGCGACCTGCTAAGGACGTTTCTGCATGGACATTCTACAATAAGTAGCACGTGGAAATGATGTACCAGCTCGGACATTCCATGGGCGTACTTGCTCGAATATTGCATGGGATGTACCAGATGGGACGTCCCTAGTACAATTATTTTAGGACCAGGACATTCGGACTTGAATTGTATCGAATAAGGAGGTTGCGTGCTGATAGTGAAACTTACGAAGTTATTGAGAAATTTCAAAATAAAATCTTCCCCAAGAACACCCCGTATCTTCTGAACCAGCAACATTCTCATCATCAGGCATGTTGGGCTAAATCTTAATATTTTAGTGTTCACTATCTGTATGAATCTCCCTGTATATGTATATGTGTTCTCACCCTAGGTGTATGATATACTTTTTTCCTTACGAATGTTTTCACGACGAATCGGACTAGTCGAATCTTTCAGAATATTTGGTTTAAAAGAGGGTGAAATGTTCAGGTAGAACTTTTTATTTGTTTATCAGTTCATAAAAAAAAGCAGATTGAAATACTTCAAAATTTTATTAGCCGTATTCAAAACATATCAAACAATCACAATATATGCCCCCGAATAAATCTTGAATCATGTTCTCGATGCATATGTTTTTTTCCATTCATTTTCCACAGTTATCATGATAAAAAGTTTGCGGTTTTTGGACTGAGCTCGAAAATCCCCTCCCAAAATTCTATTCTGGATCTTTCGGATTCTGGATTAGTAACGAGCTTCGGCTCATCGCCGATATCCAGAAGATGGATTTTCCCACTTTCCATGGGTTTCCATTCCAAATTCGATTTTCCCCGAGTGGAGGAGCTTAGAGTAGGATTTCCAGACGCAGCAAAATTCGTCCACAATTCGACAAAAGTTCTGATCGTTTTGTCTTCTCTACTGCCCTTTGGGACGTCAGGAAGTGCGGAGTTTTTGAAAAGGTACCCTAGCTCGTCTGCATGACAAACACCTGAAATACAGGGAGATCCACGAATACAGTGTGTCCCAAATTCGACCCTCATCACCATCGGGATCTCGGTAACTATGAGACATAGAGAGTCGGTTGAATTACAGCAAATTCAATCTTGATTCAGAATCCGTTGAGAAATCTAAAGTAGCGTCAGTCATTTTTGAGTTATTCAAGAAACACAGATATTTTGTATTTTCGTTCTCCTCGAATATCTCGAAAACTATTGATTGTATGAAAAACCGACTTCATCATTTCGATGGTACCTTTTAGTGATCTTTTGGATGCTTCTGTCAGTTTTTGTTGAACATGTCAAATATCTGATATATGTCCTCCAACTCATTTTTTTCCTCTGGACACTATATTATTAATAATAATAATAATAATAATGTTTATTGAAGTAATACCCAATATGTATAACAAATTAATCGCGAAATAATATATTATGGTCTTACTACTCCAAAAGGACAGAATAAAGCCATTTTTCAATTCTGCCTGAATAATTACAATAGAACATAACATAAATGAATAAATATAAAGGAAAACGATATATACAATACATACTACATAATATACAGGAAAATATACAGAAAAAATTGACTGAATAATTAAATAAACTATAAAAAATAATGAACACCGTGATCTAAGTGAGAATAGATCACTCGGCACTAATGATATGTCCTCAATAAATATAAATATACCTACTATAGGTGAGAGCTGCGCTCAGATTCTTACGATACTCTGTTTTGCATGAAATATTCTTTGTGTGTGTATTGAATGGGGAAGTTTTCTATATTGAGGATTTCATCTCACTGTTAAGTTTGTATAAAATTAATATATAGATATTATTCCTTTTTTTCGTAAGATCAAATTTCACTTCAGAAAAATATAAATAAAAGAGGAAATTGACTCCTCCACCATTCTTATGACTTTTTTTCTGAAAATCCACATTCACACAGAGTTAAAATGCGATATCCTGTGACTTTGCCGACATCATCAATATGACTAGATTTCCGGAAATTATTCTTTGAATGCATAATAACTATATCATAGCAGCAATGGGATATAATATCTTCTTCAATCCTACTTTGTCAAGTATTATGAATAATTCCCTCTAATCTCTCATTGGCTGGATGAAGTTAATCACTAATAAAGATAAATTATGATATTCTGCGATAGTATCTATAATTTCTCAATGTCGTTATATTACAATATAATATTTCTAACTTGTCAGTTTTTCGCTAATGAATTCGTTCCTTAATAAAACGGATCTATTTTCTAGGAAAGTCGCAGATTATATCTTGCACCATCGCCTTATACTTCGAGTCCGTCCACACCACTCAAAATACTGACAGGCACAACAAGAGGAAGGAGTCATGGGTGTCGGCTTCATTCTGTTCTGACCGATGGCAGAAAATTAGGAAGGAAAGTCTCCTTGAATGTTGCCCATAGTGATGCATTGATTCAATGATATTTCCGTTAAGAATCGAGCTCTATTCAAGATATTTCAATGCATAAATAAAAAAACCATAACCTTTCAAAATGAAGCCAACTACTCTCTGCATTCCTGTTCCGAGTGCATTCGTGATTATGTATGTTTTTGTTTGCCAGTTTTACTTCTTCTTCTATTTTTTTCATTCGTTAGCTATTCGCTAGCTATATTTTTCACCATCAGCTATTTTCAGACTAGATTCCGAATGTAAATCACAGTTTGCTGCCCCGAAAATTAGAAATTGCTATTTTATCGGTCGCCATTCTGTACAGCGTGTACATAAAACTGAAGAGTTCCGAACATATTTTATGAAAATTCATCTGAAAGAAACTTCCCCATTTTTCCAGATTTGAAATCAGCATCGAATTTAATTGTCTTTGAAAGATAACTAACAGGTACTATTAGAATGTTGAAGTCGTTTTTCCATTCAATTAATAGTTGGATAAATATTCGAGAAGAACCATACAGAATTTCAGTTTTTCTTGAATAACTCAAAAATGACTGAATCTGAACCAGATTTCTTGACGGATTCTGGATCACGATTAGATTTGCTGAAAGTTCCGAAATTTAACTGACTCTTTATCTCACATAGTTACCGATATCCCACTGGTGAGGATTGCATTTGGGACACTATGTTATTTCATTCATATAATAGGCGTCATATGGGAAACACTTTTAATGATAATTTATTTAGAGATTCGACTTGAGCGTAAAGTTTTGCTTTCGAAAATACAAAAAAGTAGTCCAGTCGGGGTCACGTGACTCTCGCTACATGTCAAAAGTGAATTTTTTTCAAATTAATCGCTGAAAATAGTCTCTTTTGTTTGAATTAGAAGAAATTTCTACTCCATATCAACGATTTGTTGAAAGCAACTTCATGTCAAGTACACAGCTTCGCGGATGATAGTCCCCTCCATACCGCCATCCATTGGAGCCCTGGAAGAGATCCAGGGCTCCAAAACCAGCCAGGCAAATCAGAAACGAACGAGGGAGAAATGTTGACAACATAAATATGGACCTGGCAACAATCCTCGAATGAGGATCCAATAACTTGGTAGATTTTGATGCAAACAAAACACAAGCATGCCTTTTCTCTAGAAAAGCCGATCTCACTGTGCCCAACATAAGCTTGTCAGGAGTAACCATACCTTCGAAGACATCCATTTCGATGCTTGGCATAATTATCAGCAATAACCTTTCCTGGGAAAATCACGGAGCTATTTCACTTCCAGTCAGCTGCTTATGATCTATAAAGCACAGATCCACCCTGTTCTGGAATACTCTTCCCGTATTTGGAGTGCAGCACCCAAACATACCCTGAAACTGTTGGATTCTGTCCAAAAAAGGGCAATTCGTCTCGTGGATGATGCCTCGCTCACAAACTCACTCACTTCTCTGGAACACCGTAGAAAAGTTGGCGATCTGGCTCTATTTTATAGATATTTTCATGGACGATGCTATCTGGAATATCAACAATTGTTCCTCTGTTGGCAGTCCCCTCGAAATTAACCCGTCGAGTTAAGGCTTCCCACCCCTTCGTGGTCACTTTGGAGACCTGCAGAACATCTCTTTCCAAGGACTCCTTCATCCAATGAACAGCGAGTCTTTGGAAACACATTGCCAAGGGAGGTGTTTCCCGAGGCATATAACCTCTAGAAATTTAAGAAGAACACCATTTCCTAAATAAATCACTACTGATGAATGTCACATTCTGATATAGAAATCAAAAAATGTTACAATATACAGGGTGTTCCATTTGAAAATTTAGAACCGGAGCCATTTGTGGTGAAACCGGAAGTGAACGGGAAGTGAAAAATATGTGAAAACTCTCCTCTTCACATACCATTTACCTATATCAAATCTCATTTTGATACACCTAATGGTCTAGAAGTTATGACTTGTCTAATAGATTCGTTGACACCCGGTATATGATTTCATCAACGAACGCAATCTTTCGAAGCATCATTCTTGAAATTGTGCTTCTGGCGGGTTATAGTTACAAAGGTATAGGATGCCATGGACCATTGACGGCATTTGAACGAAAGTCAATCTGACACTTATGTCATCATGAACTAATTGATCTGTATTTTGGGTAACTAACAATGATAGACAATACGGCTTTCGCCACCGAAGATCTACTGGAGATCTACTTGCCTACGTCACCCATTTATGGCAAGCTTCATTAGAAAAACACGGGGAATCTCTAGCTGTCGCTTTGGACATATCGAAAGCATTTGACCGTGTTTGGCACGAAGGACTCCTCCACAAACTACCATCATACGGCTTACCACCTCAGCTATGCCATCTCTTATCGAGTTTTCTTTCAGGCAGATCGCTTCATGTGGTAGTGGACGGTGTATCGTCTGATACAATTGGCATCAATTCCGGCGTTCCACAAGAATCAATTTTGGCACCAACATTATTCCTTCTTCATATCAATGATCTGTTGGGAGTAACAACTTGCCCCATCCACAGCTTTGCAGATGATAGTACCCTCCATACAGCGTTCTCTTCCAGAAATCCTATTTCTTCCCAGGAAACTAAGAACACACGGCGCAGGCAGGTCAATGCTGTCAATGAAGACCTTGCTGAAATCACAGCCTGGGGAACCAACAACCTAGTTGAATTCAACGCCACCAAAACTCAAGCCTGTATTTTCTCTAGAAAGGCGGAACTCAGTATGCCCGACATTGTAATGTCTGGCACCACCATTCCCACCAAGCCCACCATGTCTATGCTCGGTATTTCCATCAGCAACACTCTTTCATGGGATAATCATGTCAGATCCATCGCAAAAGCTGCTTCACAAAAACTCGGATTCTTGTTCCGTGCGAAATGCTACTTTACACCTCAACAGCTCCTCATGATCTACAAAGCGCAGATACGGCCTGTTCTAGAATACTGTTCCCACGTATGGGGTTCAGCACCGAAACATACGCTGATGCTCTTAGATTCCATCCAGAGAAGAGCCATCCGCCTGGTGGGTGACGCCACACTCACTCGCTCTTTGACATCATTGGAACACCGTAGAAAGGTCGGCGACCTTTCACTTTTCTATCGATACTTCCACGGGAAATGTTCTTCGGAAATCTCTGCTATCATCCCTTCGCTAGCAATACCAGTCAGACGAACTAGACAAGCCCAGTCAGCACATCCCTTCGTTGTCAACCTCGAAAGATGCCGAACAGCACTTTATCAAAACTCCTTCATCCATAGAACGGCTGGGCTCTGGAATTCATTGCCTGAGGAAGTATTCCCAACAACATATAATCTCCAGAAGTTCAAAAAAAATTCCAATACCTACCTCCTATCCCTATCCTCCCTAGGAACGCACGATGTTCTTTGAACATTATAGGGATTCCCTCTCGTGCGCACCAAGCGATAAAAAAAAAAGAAAAAAACTGCATCTGAAAGTTTTGATTAAAAGTACGTTCAGAATACGAAGAAGCATATGATATTATATTATTGTTACTTATTGTTTCATAATCGTGATAATGACACTGATTACTTGAATTGCAAAGATTTTGTAGGTATTTTGTAGATATATCGAAAGGATGCATGCTGAAGCCAATTCATTTCACTTCCCACGGGAGCAAATTGATAACTTTGTTTCCTCAAATGAGGGAGCAAGCAAAACTTAATGCCCAAGTCGAATTGCAAAATGAATTATTATTAAAAGTTTTTCCCATATTGAAATAATACTCATATTTTTATTTTATAGAAACGAGGAAAGAAAATCCCAAAAATTCTAGAATAATGAATATACCACCTTCTCGATGAACCTACAGACAGTAACCGAAACTATACAGTCTGTCCAAGGATAAGGTTGAACAGCATGGGGATCTCGAAAACGGTAGGAGATACGAAGTCGGTTAAATAGGGAAAAAGTTGCGCATTCGGAGGCTCATTTCAAGAGCCTTCGAAAATTTTCAAAATTATTTTTAGTTTTTTAGTTATATCGAAAAAAGTGAATTTTTGGAATATCTATTTTATTTTTTTTCTCCGTTATTATTAGAGATACTGAAAAACTGAAAATACTTTTGCATAGCAACTTTTGATGACGTTTAACGTGGTTATACCGATTTTTTTATGCGACGTTTCGTATCCGTAGAACCATTATCAACTTTTGTTTTTTATATACGGTCCTGATAATTTTTTCACAGATTCTGAAAGGTTTCTCCATTTTTGATTCCACCATGTATAATACAAGGTGATTCGAATGTGTTTCGACCTATTTCTATCCATCATCAATGTTTTTTCGAACTTCCAAAGGAAAAGTCCCATCAGTTCCATTTATTTCTGATCATTTAGTGTCAAACATTGATGGATTAGTTATTCAATACTGAAAAATGAATAAAGAATATTTCACTACATCATTCAATGCAGCGCTTAAAATTGTTGATGAATTCTTACACGGATTACTTCAACAACTTAATTTTGACAATACCTTCAGAAACATTCATAACAAATGTTCAAAATGATAACCATTATTTTCTGAACAAAGATATCCTCTTCTCACAGTTGCTTCTAAGACATTACTAAGCATTTCTGGGGTAATTCTATTGAATGCTTCGATGACACTGTCCCTTAGTTCATCAAAGCTATTTCCGTGTACAAAGTTTTTGATATATCCCCTAAAAAAAATCCAGCTGTGTCAAATCAGGTGACCGCGCCGGCCAAGGAACTGCAGAATGGGTACCAATCGAGGTACCAATCCATTTTTCTGGATAAAAAAGCACGAACTTCTCTGGAATTATGTACCGGAGCGCCATCTTGTTGAAACCAACAGTTCTGAACTTCCGCAATCGGTAAATCATCCAGAGCTTCCTCAAGATGATTCTCAAACAGATTTCTATAACGTTAGGAAGTCTGTGTTTCATGGTGAATAAAAGGACCAATAATTCGTGTACCAAATATTGCAACCCACATATTAAAGCAGAAACGGTGTTGGTGTCTCGCTGTAATGTATAAATGTTCATTTTCTCGTGAACAATAATGTGTATTTTTTCTATCGAAGATACCATGATTAGTGACCATGCTTTCATCAGTCCAGATGATTGTTCGCGGGAAATCTGCAAAATTTTGACATTTCCTGGTAAACCACTCACAGAATGTCCTGCGCCTCTCGTCATCGCCTGGTTTTAGCGGTTGACATATAATTTTTGTTTCCGCAAAATGAAATGGGTTGTTGATTGAAACCAGTTGATGAAGTATTAGTGTGTTGACTAATTTTTCTCCAAAATAAGTGGAACTGATGGAATTTTTCCTTTGGAGTTTCGAAAAAACATTGATGATGGTTAAAAATAGGTCGAAACACACATAAACCACCTTGGTTGAATTCAAAATGAAAAAACCTTTCAGAATCTGGGAAAAAATCATCAGGACCGTATTTAAAAAACAAAAGTTGATGATGGTTCTACGAATACGAAACGTCGCTTAAAAAAATTTGTATCACCACGTTAAACGCCATCAAAAGTTGCCATGCAAAAGTATTTTCAGTTTTTCTGTATTTCTAATAATTACCGGAAAAAAATAAAATAGATATTCCACAAATTCACTTTTTTCGATATAACTAAAAAACTAAAAATAATTCTGAAAATTTTCGAAGGCTCTTGATATGAGCCTCCGAATGCGCAACTTTTTCCCCATTTAACCGACTTCGTATCTCCTACCGTTTTCGAAATCCCCATGCTGTTCAACCTTATCTTGGACAGACTGTATAGCTTTTATTTTGAAAAATTCAAATACGTCACTCACCTGGCAAATCTGTCAGACCGCCAAAAACTTTCAAAGTGTTCAGTCCCCCTTCGAATGACATCCTGTATAAATAAATGGGCGAGTCTGATGATTTGATATGGTTCCTTATTGTGGAGTATACTCCTATCATATACAAGCAATCAGTGAAAGGCTGAAAAAAAATGTTTCATTATATTTCTCGTTTTTATAATATCAATGATAAAAGGCAAATAATAAATATCTATTGAAGCCGTTTATATGCAGGGTGACAATTCATAAGAAGAGGCTTTTTCTCCTCCAACCCCCCTTGGTACTAAATTCAATTCGGTTGATAGGAACTATACCTCATACAGAGTGAACCAACACAGGGTGATCCTCAAATAATCGTACAATGAATTGTGGTAGGTTTTCGACTTGAAAACATTGGAGATCTGAGCCAACTTTTCTCAAAATATTGCTAATAAGGGAGACACAGGGTGTCAGAATTTGAATTTTCAAACTTGATTTTTGCTATAAATACGACGTTTTTGAATATGAATACATAGAAATCACGAACCTATAGGTTTAATTTTTTTGCGAGAAATCATATAATTTGGTATCTATTCAATGTATTTTCTAGAGGATGCCACTTAAGCTACTTTTATATTATGAATTAACTTAACTTTTTGTTGTTTAGTGCATCAAAGATACATCATTTCAACATGACTGAATTATATTCATATATTCTTGAAACTTGACATTTTTCGAAATGGGTAATTGCATTTCAGTTTTTATCCCACTTTGAAGCTTGCAAAAATTTAATACCAATATGATATACGTATTTTTTCTTTTTTTCGTAAGATCAAATTTCACTTCAGCATTGAATAAATGAAAATGGAACTTGGTTTCTTCACCATTCCTATGACGTATTACATCATTACATAGAAAAGCCACATTCACACAGAGTCAAAATACGATTCCCTGTGTTGCCAGCATCATCGATATGTCTAGAATTCCAGAAATGGTTCTTTGAATACTTACATTAGTGCAATATCATAGCAATAGGAGATAAAATGTTTTTAAATTTTACTTCGTCGAGTTCCTATCATGAGAAATTTCCATGAATCTCTTATTTGCTGGATGATGTTGATCTCTAATAGGGTTATTCAATAGGACATTCTGCAATAGTATCTATGATTTTTCACTTTCCTTATATCACCAAATGATGATCATAATAACTTGTCACTTATTATTTCGCGAATGAATTCGTTCCTCTATAAAATGGATATATTCTTTAGGAAACGTGCAGATGATATTTTTTTTATGTTCTGGTTTTCACAAAAAGGGATACCCTGTAATGTTCAGAGAACATCGTGGGAACCAAGGAAAATGAGGTGGGAATTGGTGTTCTTCTTCTTCTATTCGTTGAATGAACGAGTCTTTGTGAAGAGATGTTCTGCAGATCTCCAAAGTGACCGCGAAGGGGTGCGAAGCCACAACTCGACGGGTTCATCTCGCGGGGACTGCCAAGGAAAGAACAATTGATGATATTTCAGAAGAGCATCGTCCATGGAAATATCTATAAAATAGAGCCAGATCGCCAACTTTTTTACGGTGTTCCAGAGAAGTGAGTGAGTTTGTAAGCGAGGCATCACCCACGAGACGAATTGCCCTTTTTTGGGCAGAATCCAAAAGTTCCACGTGATTTCCCCAAGAGAGGTAATTGCTAATAGAAATACCGAGCATTGAAATGGATGTCTTCGAAGGTATGGTTACTCCTGAAAAGCTCAAGTTGGGCACAGTGAGATCGGCTTTTCTAGGGAAGAGGAATGCTTGTGTTTTATTTGCATTGAAATCTACCAAGTTATTGGATTGTTGCAATGTCCATATTCATGTTGTCAACATTTCTTCCTCGTTCGGTTCTGATTTGCCTGGCTGGTATTGAAGCCCTGGAAGAGAAGTCGGTATGGAGGGTACTATCATCCACGAAGCTGTGTACTGGACATGAAGTTGCTTCCAACAAATCGTTGATATGGAGTAGAAATAGTGTTGGTGCTAGAATTGATCCTTGCGGAACACCAGCATTCATGATAAGAGAGTCAGATGAAACTCCGTCGACCACTACATGACGAGGCATGTTTGAGAGAAAACTTGGTAGCAGAGAACATAGCTGGTTAGGTAAGCTATAAGATGGAAGCTTGGCGAGGAGTCCGTGGTGCCAGACTCGATCGAATGCCTTGGAGATATCGAGTGCTACGGCAAAGGTTCCACCATATTTTTCAGAAGAATGCTGCCATATATGTGAGACGTAGGCGATATGTGAGACATAAGCGAACAGGTCACCAGTTGATCTCTGATGATGGAAGCCATATTGCCTATCGTTGATAATACCTGAATGTTCCAGGTATTTCATGAGCTCGATGTTGATAGCTTTCTCCATGATCTGTGAAATAATAGATAGCAGTGCGATCGGTCTGTAGTTGCTAGGTAGGGTCTTTTTGTCTATTTGGGTACTGGTTGTACTCTTGCGATTTTCCAGTTGGACGGGAATACCCCCAATTTGTAAGAGTAGTTGAACAACTTGCAGAGAACAGAGCAAATTTCTTGAGAACAATTGGTGGGATTATGTCGGAGCCACAATCTTTGTTGGTGTTGAGACCCTATAAGATCTTCCTTATACTATGTTGGCGAAAGGTGATCTCGAGCATATGACTGTCAATTGGCCTTATGTCTATGATATCTTGCAACAGCGCATAATACTTTGAGCCCGTCCACACCACACAAAATACTGACAGGCACACCGAGAGCAGATCTGATTTTGTATTTATGTGTGTATTTATTTACCAGTTTCACACGTGTCGAGTTTTGATCTCCAGTTATTCGTTAGAGCCTATAACTACAATTTATGTTGTTTTGTTAGTTAGAAGATAATGGCTATTTTTCGTGATATGAACATCAACAACGACGCCAAGTTGTTTTCTTCTCCAATTTTTCGATTCGATTTTTATTCGTAAGCTATTATCGCTAGCTATATTCTTCATAACCAACTAAATTCAGACTGAATTCAGAATATAACGTCACAGTTTACTTCATGTTTAACTGTATTGATCACAATTCTGTACAGCGTGGACATAAAACTGAGGAGTTCCAAACTTATTTCATGAAAATTCATTCGAAGGAATGTTTCCATTATACAGCAGATTTCTAAAAACGCGGTTATCTCTAATACTGTCATGCTCTAGAAGGCAGAAAGAGAAGAAGAGGAAGAAGCAATGAAGGCATAAAGAAAGGGAGGAAGGATATCAAGCAGGAAGAAAGAAAATCAGGCAGGAAGAAAATACCACTCATAATTTGCACTTGTGGGCATGTGCTATAAATTATATGAAGAATCTACAACTGTCCCAAACTGAAATTACCTTTAACGGTAAGACTTCCCTCTCGTGCAACCAGACTTCAGCAATTCAATTAATTATTTTGCAATTATCTGACCTCAGTTTTGACCTCACAAATTTTTCGTTGGACTCCATCAATACCTATCTTGACCTACCTCAATTTAATATAAATGCGATCCCAATGAAACTCGGTCCCTGGGGGATGTTTGACCTGAGAAAATCAAAAATCTTATCAAGAATGTTGCCAGATTCGTGTATTTTGCTATGCGTGACACAACTTTTTTTTAAATGCAACACCCAGTTTATTATAATTGCATTCGATTGCTGATGCTATATTTGATAGAACCTCCAATTGACAAATTTCAACTCTGGATATTTTTTAAGATTTGGCAAACCAGCATTTTTGGAAAAAAGTAAGAGAACTCCTGGATATCTCTGAAACAATAGATGTTATATCGATGAATTTCAGTACCTAGGGGCTGTTTGACCTGAGGAAATAGAAAATTGTATCGGCAATGTTGCCAGATCTCTGTATTTTTCTGTTCGTGACACAACTATGTTTTTTTGAATGCAACACCCAGTTCATTATTACTGCATTCGATTGCTGATGCTTCATTTGATAGAGCCTCAAATTGGCGAATTTCAAATTTGGATATTCTTTGAGATTTGGCAAACCAGCATTTTTGGAAAAATGGTATAAAACCTGCTGAATATCTCCGAAACAATAGATGTGATATCGGTGATTGTTCGACCTGAGGAAGTCGACAATCGTATCGGCGATGTTGCCTGATTTCATTATTTTGCTGTGCGTGGCAAAAATTCGTTTTTTTTTTTCAATGTTACACACAGCTTATTGTTACTGCATTCAATTACATTACAAATTGAAAAAACAAAGTTCTGTCACGCACAGCAAAATACAGAAATCTGGCAACATTACTGATACGATTTTTGATTTCCTTAGGTCAAACAACCTCCAGGGGCCGAGTTTCACCCTGTATATTATGTTATTTTACTTCCTACCTGTTTTTTGAGAATTTATTATCTGTAAGTGAGCATGTTATTCGCTTTGATTATTAGCTGTAGATAATTACTATTTTCTTCATGTAATGAAGTTCTTTTAACTTGATTGGGAAATAATAGTATATTATTCAACGAGCGCATAATGATGGCTATTACCCACGAAGATGAAAGTTGCAGTACGAGCCGAAGGCGAATGCTGTAATCATCTGAGTGGGTAATAGTCATTATGTGCGAGTAGAATACTATACTTTATTTACAAAACTATTCTAGATCAAAGCAACTCTGAGAGTTCAGAAATATATCTTTGGAAATAATGAAGGTTATTTTATTGCAAAATCTCTAAATCTGATTTGAAATACTCATTCATTTAATCGAAAACTTATTGACAGAAATTTCAATCAACGAACAGCTCATAACTTATTTCAATAATTTTGATTGTGAAAATATGATAAACAATTTTGGATCTAACTTTTCATTAACAGGAAGAAAGTCGTGCAAACACATATATCAGTCAATCTTACCAGGTATTATATGCCATGTCACTTTTCAGTTGTAAAATAAATCAATAATTACTTTTGCAGATTATTTATTAACTTGTTTCCGCTGTAGCGTTCCCCCACCGCGATGATTAATTGTAGTACCCTGTCTCTATACCTTTTCAACTTCAAGTTCGGAATCGGTGAGTTATATTTCGGAAAAAGTAATCTCGATTTCAGAATTGGTTAGTTCGATTTCAGAAATGGTAAACTCAATTTCAGAATCGGTGAGATTAATTTCAGAAAAAGTCCATTCAATTTCAGAAATGGTAAGTTGTATTTCAGAATTATTATTGGAAGGTTCAATTTCAGAAGATAAAATCCTTTTATATGTTTGAAATGTTTTTGATTGCAAAAGAGAAGATTGTTTACAGGATGGAACGGTGTTTGAGAGCCCTATGTTGAATCAGATTGAACATATATTGGGTGCCTCAGAAGTGAAGAGCTTCTTGCACAAGATCATCGCCAAAGGGTCATAGCTGGAGATCCGAACAGATTGCTCAACCAGATAGAATTCAGACTGCGATGTCTTGAAGAATGTGCAGAACATTCAATGAAAATGATAACACCTCAAATGTGTTTGCATTCTTATAATCATGTGCAACGCCACTATCTTCCAGCGATTCAGATGGAAGGCATCTGTGGATTAAATTGTTTTTGAAAAGTTGAATATTTTAAATATGGTTTGTTAATCTCACATGCAATTGGAAACATTTCGAACAAATATAAGGATTTTTTTTATGATATTGAACCTACCAAATTCTGAACTATAACTTACCGATTCCGAAATTGAAGTTGAAAAGGTATAGACGCTAGTTATCAACAATGAAGTTCCATGGTTCATAAGTGTGAGCCAATCTGCAACTGTCAAGTGTCAAGTCCAATCTTATGGTTATGGTTACTCATGATATGGTAATCACTGTTGAGAATGAAAAACAGTGGATTCTCATTATTCCGTGTATTTGTGAATTGGGGATATGATAACCATGTAAGGTGCGTCTTTTGAATTTGCGTGTATTTCATAAAAGTTTTAGTAGAACTAGTAGAACGAATACCTACCTAGTTGAATTTGACAAGACGATGGGATGTCAGATTGTTACGCCATCCTACTGTCATTATCACTCTTATTACTCGATTCATCACAATAATGTCTGTCATTAAAGGTTGAAAATCAAGTTAGCAATGTACGAATGACTCCATAGTTGTAGATAAACAAATAAATAAATAAATGACTAATTGATATTCACCATATATTTATCGTTTCCATTGACCCCACTCCAATAGAAATCCTGTATTCTACGACTAGCGACCGCAAAAGAGTCGCTTCCTTTTTCCAGGCACATCTGCCAATCGACCACGCTGTCCGAGCCCAAAACGGTTTCCGGATGCTGAGGAAATATCCTCTTGTTGTACTCCGTGAACATACCTTCGGTGAGGTTGTAGCCGAACAACATCGGGACTTTGTTGTACTCGCCGGAGGCCAACGTGTCTATCGGGTGTCGGGTCATAAAGGCGGTATCGTTAGGGTACTCGATCACTGGACCGAATGGTCGGAGAAGGTTAGCACTTAGGTTCTGAAACAAAAAATTAATCGAAAAATATGTTTTTGGATGTATGATGAATTGATATTCATCATACAGGATGTGGAAAGAGATTCTGAATTGAGAAAACCTAATCACGAATCTGCGATTGAACGGCTATAAAAATAACAAGTTTCCATCGTTCAAGTTTGAACCCCTCGATTGGGTGAACGTATTGAAAAGGAATATTCCCAGAAATAATTATGCATGAACATAGAAAATGGATATATATATATGTACAATGTGACCCATCTTTAATGGTAACACCCCTCTAAAATTTGATGTTGTCGACCGATTTCAATCATTTTCTTTCGAAATGTCAAGTACTGAAAGGTCTACCTTGGGACAACATTTTAAATGTTTATTCCAATTTTCAGGGCATACTACGATATTTCCTCTTAGTCGAACATCCGGATTTTTCATTAGCGATTTTTTTATTGAAAAAATCACTACGCCACTGGATTCCGGGTGCCTTTAAACAGATGTGACCAAAATTTCATGGAAAAATATTCAAGAATTCGAAAACTCACATAGCTAACATTCACAAAAACACCCTATATCAACAGATATAGCCATGAGAATATTTTTTTTCATGATTTCAACAATGAAGTGCCACCAGATGACAAAAAATTGATAGCGTGAGTTTTTTTAATTCTCTGCTATAAAAAAAATGTACAGGGTATCCCAATTTGGGCACTTTTGCGGGGTATCTCCCTTATCAGTAAAGATAGAGCATTGCGGTTTTCGCGACAGTGTGCTACTTTTTTATGAAATTAATAATGGCGCAAGCAGAATTGTGATAGCTCTTCCGGTTGTCGAGATACAGGGTGGAATTGAAAAATATCACTTTTCAGGCACCCTCCGTGTCTCAGTTATCTTTGAACTTATCGAAGAAGTTAAAACTTGTTTTTATAGAGTTTTTCTCGTAGAATCCAGTGGCGTAGTTATTTTTTGCTAGCACCTTTCGTTTTTTAGTTATGGAGCAAACATATGTTTTTTAAATGGAACACCCTGTATATTATTTCATAAATACATTGAGCATGAAGTGGGCTTTCCAAAAATATATAATTGTATACAATTATTTTCAAAAACAAGCTCAGAATTTCAGATTTTCAAAAACAAATTTTTAGGTAGAAGGATATGGCTAAAATTTATTGAAAACAAAATTTATGTGAGTGATTATTATACTTCTTATACTTTCAAACTCAATTCAAATAATATTTTTTGATTTCTCATTCCTTAATTATTTATTACATCATTCAAACATAATTATTATGATGAATAACAACAAACACCAAAATTGAAAGATCCGGAGATCGAGGCGGCCATCTTACAGGTCCGTTGGTACCAATCCATCTTTGAGGAAAGTTAATTATAATAGGTAGGCTATGGCTAATTTGTTTGGAACAGAAAGCAAAATGTCATAAACTTCACGAGCTATTGTCAGTTTCTGATTATTAGTGAAATATTTTTGCTGTTTTGATATTTCTAATTCCTGATACAAAATATTTAATTTATTTTACAACAATGGCGGTTTACGATAATAATGAAAAGTATGATATGATGGTTTGTTTTATACAATCTAATGAAAATCCGCAAGAAGCTTCGGAATTATATTTACAAAGGTAACATATTTTGAGCGCTATGCTTACGATAATTTCTTAGGGATTCTTTATTCGTTTATATTAGATATCCAGAAAGAAGACAACATTTCCCAGATATATTTTCCCGCCTCAAATCAAATTTAGTAGTATATGGATCATTTATCCAGCCCCGTCCTAAGGCATATACCAAACAAGATAGAGAGACAAAACAAATAAACGTGTTGGGTTATGTAGAAGCGGCGCCCTCATCTTCTTGCAAGCAAATAGAGGAAGCAACTGGTGTATCCAAGTCTGATGCTCAAAGAATTTTGCGAAAATATAAGTTTCATCCCTATAAATTCCAAATAGTACAACATTTACACCCTGGCGATTCCGAGCGCCGAATGATATTTTGTCAATGGTATTTACAACAGATCCTTGCCGATGAATCTTTTGGAAGACTTGTTATCTGGTCCGATGAATGTTATTTTTCAAGTGCGGGAATTTTTAACCGCCATAATACAAGACATTGGTCCGCCGAAAATCAACATTTAATTTTTGAGAGGGCACAACAGGGACGCTTTGGAGTTGGGGTCTCATGTTTTATTTTTGGAAGACGAATAGTCTACAGAATTTATGAAGGAGGTCTCACAGCACGTCGTTACCGAGAAATCCTTGAGGAAGTTATTCCAGAACTGATGGAAAATGTTCCATTGGCTCTTTATAATTCCGTTTATTTCCAACAAGACGGTGCCCCCAGCCACAACTCTGCCCTTTTGAGGCCATTTTTAGATGATAACTTTCCTCAAAGATGGATTGGTACCAACGGACCTGTAAGATGGCCGCCTCGATCTCCGGATCTTTCAATTTTGGATTTTTTTTATGGGGTTTCCTGTAAGGCAAAGTTTATAAAACAAGATATTATTCTGTAGCAGAGCTTCGTGCAGCGATTGATTTGAGTTTCCAAAATTTGCAAAGAAGTCCTATAATTCTTTACAACGCTATCAGAAGGATAACAAAAATGTGCCAATTTTGTATACGGGAAAATGGTCGTCATTTTGAAAACCACCTATGAAACCTTTTTGCATTTTCAAAATTCTGCTTTCATTTGCTTTTTTCTACGTTGAATCTTAAGTAAAATAGGTTTGGTGTTTGTTGTTATTCATCATAATAATTATGTTTGAATGATGTAATAAATAATTAAGGAATGAGAAATCAAAAAATATTATTTGAATTGAGTTCGAAAGTATAAGAAGTATAATAATCACTCACATAAATTTTGTTTTCAATAAATTTTAGCCATATCCTTCTACCTAAAAATTTTTTTTTGAAAATCTGAAATTCTGAGCTTGTTTTTGAAAATAATTGTATACAATTATATATTTTTAGAAAGCCCACTTTATGCTCAATGTATATATGAAATAATATACAGGGTGTTCCATTTAAAAAAACATATGTTTGCTCCATAACTAAAAAACAGAAGGTGCTAGCAAAAAAATAACTACGCCACTGGATTCTACGAGAAAAACTCTATAAAAACGAGTTTTAACTTCTTCGATAAGTTCAAAGATAACTGAGACACGGAGGGTGCCTGAAAAGTGATATTCTTCAATTCCACCCTGTATCTCGACAACCGGAAGAGCTATCACAATTCTGCTTGCGCCATTATTAATTTCATAAAAAAGTAGCACACTGTCGCGAAAACCGCAATGCTCTATCTTTACTGATAAGGGAGATACCCCGCAAAAGTGCCCAAATTGGGATACCCTGTACGCTATCATTTTTTTTTTCATCAGGTGCACTTCATTGTTGACATCATGCAAAAAATATTCTAATGGCTATATCTGTTGATATAGGGTGTTTCTTGTGACTTAGCTGTGTGAGTTTTTGAGTTTTCGAGTAACTTTGCCATTAATGAAAATTTTGTAATAAAATTTTGGTCACACCTGTTAAGAGGCACTCTGAATCCAGTGGCGTAGTGATTTTTTCAATACAAAAATCGCTAATAAAAAATCCTGATTTTCTACTTAGGAAACATATCGTAGTATGCCCTGAAAATTGGAATGAACATTTCAAATTTTGTCCCAAGGTAGACCTTTTAGTACTTGACATTACAAAAAAATATATTGGAATCGATATACAACTTCAAATTTTAGGGAGGTGTTTCCATTGAAAATTGGTCACACTGTATACAGTGTGTCCCACACTTACCATGCTCACCATGGGCATCTTTTCAACGGTGAGAGATACGAGGTCGGTTAAATGACACCAAATGTGGAGTTTGTCAAGGCTAACCATAATGTGAAAAAATATTTTGATAAAATCTATTCGTTTTTGTTTTATACGCAAAAAACAGATTTTGATCATTTTCATGTCTCCTCCGTAACTTCTTCATTTAGGAAAATATTCGAATAGGAATTTCACATTCTCATGGCAGTTTTTCAAAGTGATTTCGAAAAAAATTTGAAATTTATACCAACTCTTCTAGAATTTGAGATATTAGCACCAACTTTAGTTTTTCAAATGTAGGTCATAGCTCACTATGACTTAGTTACAAATAACTTTTTTTTCTCTTACAGATGATGTGTCGCAGTAATAGTTTTGTGTTGATAACAACGGAGTTATCGTCATTAATACAAAAACAAAAAAATATTTGGAAGCCGCCATCTTGAATTTATTAATTTTAACAAAAAAATCATGATCTCCAACCTCAAAAATCCCCACTTACCAATTTTGAATGGAATCGGACCAAATCTTCTCCGCCATCTTGGAGCAGCCATTTTTTTCAATTTCAACAAAAATTCCATAATGTATTGTCACCGGGATTTTTAACACCTGCCAAATTTCAAGTTAATCGGAGTTATGGAATTTTTGTTGAAATAAAAACAAATGGCTGCTCCAAGATGGCGGACAAGATTTGGTCCGATTTCATTCAAAATTGGTATGATGGCGGCTTCCAAATAATTGTTTGTTTCTGTATTAATGACGATAACTCCGTTGTTATCAACACAAAACTATAACTGCGACATATCATCTGTTAAAGAAAAAAAAGTTATTTGTAACTAAGTCATAGTGAGCTATGACCTACATTTGAAAAACTAAAGTTGGTGCTGATATCTCAACTTCTAGAAGAGTTGGTATGAATTTCATATTTTTTTCGGAATCACTTTGAAAAACTGCCATGAGAATGTGAGATTCCTATTTGAATATTTTCATAAATAAAGAAGTTACGGAGGAGACATGAAAATGATGAAAATCTGTTTTTTGCGTATAAAACAAAAACGAATAGATTTTATCAAAATATTTTTTCACATTATAGTTGGCCTTGACAAACTCCACATTTGGTGTCATTTAACCGACCTCGTATCTCTCACCGTTAAAAAGATACCCATGGTGAGCATGGTAAGTGGGACACACTGTATAAAGAAATACATTGAGAATTCGCATTCTCTATGTTATCAAAATATCAATTCTTTCTCGGTTTATCCAACAAAAAACAACTAATTTCCTGGCTATACGACACGACGAACATTGAATTATATCTATTGAACACACGCGATAAGAATTTGAAAACAAAATCTTCTGAAGTAGAGAATTTGCATTCTCCTTCATATAAAGATATGTATATGCACCTAATATTATTCTGAATATTTCTGGCTATTTGACACGTCGAACATTGAATTATATCTGTTGAACATCCAAAAAGAGATAATGAAAAATGAAAATCCTCTGAAATTAAAAATTGACATCATCTCTCAAATCGGGTAAAATAATATGATGTATTATGATATCAAAATATTACTTTTCATCGACTAGGCAGAAAAGCACAAGAGTTAATGCAGCGGCTAGAAAACCGGCCATGAATTGGTTGCAATTTTTTTTTAATTGTATCATTATTTTGGAAAATCTGTGAAGGTGCAAGAAAAATTTTGGTTATTTTATTTTTGATGTTCGTTTGTGACCTCTGAATATTCCCTGTCACAGTTTACAAAAACCATATACAGCGTGAACTTTTTGATATAAATTAAACTAGCAAAATTTTTCAAGAACCGTCCTGGATTTTCCTCATTCTGAATGAGTCAGCTGATTAGAGAGTTGAAGCAGAATATTCCATGGAAAAATCAGAAAAATCAAAGAATCTGGTTTTTCGAAAATCGTGTGAAAAATCGATCAAACTCTGTTAGTTGTGAATGCCTATAAATTGGGAGATAAAAAAGATATTGAGTGTGGTATTTTGGGAAAGCTCTTCGAGAGGTATTTCCAATGGTGCGAAAATATATGGGGTGTTCTATTCAAAATCCACACACTTTTTGCCACTCTGTATATCTTCCCAGATAGTGAAAAAGTATCTTCTATTTCGAAAACGAAAAAAAAAACCTATGAGTCTGTTTTTTTATTTTTCTCCTACTCTGTCAAAAATAAAAAAGGTACAGGGGGTGGTACTTTAGAACGCGCACCCGGTACAGTTCCTTATGACTCACCCTGTATGCCATCTTGAGAACAAGATCGATGAAAAACCTCGTATTCACCTAATACAAACATCCCTTAAAGAAAATTCAATCTGGTAACCATACTCACGTCGTATATCTTCTCTTGGGCCTCGTACAATTCTCCAATGGGTGCCTCCCTCAATATTTCCATCGCCTCAGCCTCATTGTCATCATTTCTCCCCATGTGCTTCACGATGTCCATTGCTTGATTGCGGCTGCCCCACGACCAAGGGTTGAAAACAGTCCCGCTCTGCAAGATAGCCCTTCAACGAGAAAATATAATCTATAAAGAGGTCCCATGATTAGCCTGCCAAACTTCGCCAGCAGCTTCTTCGACCAAAAATAGGAAGAAAAGTTCCAATAAACACGAGTTGAGAAATGGTTCTTAAGGGAGTAATCCCGAAATACCGATACCGGAAAGAAATCCCGGGGTCCTACACAAAAAAAAAGGATTTGTTGCTACAACAAATTATTTATGCTTGAATTATTTTCGTTGGACTGAGCAACTTTTTGTTGAATCGAACAGCTACATGATGATTTCATGGAAGCAGCTTGTTCAAATCAAGAATGTAGCTCAACTAAATCAACAGTATATTATCAATTCCATCAACAAAATATATTGTAATGGTATTCCCCTTATAAGGGCTCGAGAAAAATCAGCAGGAAGGCAGGAGTACAACGATCATCCTGTAACATGCATCCCAGAGATAGTTCTCCACCCTCCCAATGATTCCTACATGCACCATCATATTTCCGAACACTCAATATATGCCGTGGTGACAAATAACGTGACAGAAGATTCTGGAGTGTTCTGGAAACAATCGATGGAACAATTAGAGAGAGAGGTATTGTTCTAAGAAGCTTGTAGAACAAATAGAAGGAGACGGAAGATCATTCGAGAACGTTCTCGCATCAAAGCCTACAAAGCGATCTCATATACGGGTAACTCACGGTCGATGGTACGTTAGACGTTTATGGAGAACGGGACATAGGACATATACCGGGTGATCAAGATTCTGAATTCTGCACGACCCTGTATTTGTTTCAATTAAATGTCAGTAGATAGTTG
Organism: Phaedon cochleariae; assembly: GCA_918026855.4. Lineage (NCBI taxonomy): Eukaryota > Metazoa > Arthropoda > Insecta > Coleoptera > Chrysomelidae > Phaedon > Phaedon cochleariae. Next base: position 4,243,388 of record OU896710.1, on the reverse strand, counting down.
ATCAAAAGTTGAAATAGGGACATGTGAGCCGTTTTGACCGATAATGAATAGTTTCGACAAAAAAAATTCCTAAAGTTGAAAAATGTCGATTTTTCACACCCTATATCTCTGTAATCATTTCCGCTAGACCCCAAGTATGATACATCGATGAAATCAGCTCTTCAGAGGAAAACTGAGAATGCAATAAAATACAGGGTGTTCTATTTAAAATAACAAAGTTGTTGCTACTTTTCTATAGAAGCGGCAGCGCCGCAGAGCTGAAAATATTTTAGATCGATAGACCAAGAGGGTGACTAACCTATATTCTTTGCCAAGAGCAACTACGTGAGTAACGTCTAACGTACCATCGACCGTGAGTTACCCTGTATAAACGGCCAGACAACTGCCGTCAGTCGGTCGAGCAGCGAGTGTCAGAGAGACAGTTTTATACCGCGTGATATAAATCGTTTTACATAAATAGTAGTTATAAGTTCGTTATAAATTAGTGTTTCTTTAGTTCAAATAAATCAGTTCGAAAATGAATAGTGTCGTGTTCGCTTCTGCACCCGAATAACGTAACAATATGGTTATGTCAAAAACAATTTACGTCGATCTAAAATAATGTCGATGTTTATTCAACTATAAATATTTTGTTAATTTGATGAAATAATTATCATTTTGATAAGAATATATCTCTGAAACAACATACAAGTTTTCTCATTCCGATGTAGCAATGAACTCGTTTCGAACGGATCATTTGCTTGAATTGAGCAACGAAACATTTAATATCAATGAAATATTTCTTGCATCAATACTGAATTGGGTTCAACAAAACAATTTGTCGAATGGAAACACAGTTTCTCTTGAATCAACAAAATATTTCATTGCATCAAAAAAAATATTTCATTGGATCAACCAGATATTTCATTGAATCAACCAAGAAGTCTTTGAATTAACCAAATATTTCTATGAATCTACCAAATATTTCATCGAATTAACTATTTGATTGAATCAATATCTTGTTTTTTTGGAATTAAACAAAATGATTGGTTGAGCCAATTCAATATCTCTTCATAAACAATTCATGAATGTTCATGCAAGATATTTACTTGATTCAAACTTCAAATTCCCTCTGGAACACGATATCGATTTACTCATTTCAAGATTATATTTTGTCGTGCATATATAACACTTATATTTGCTTCATTCAAATAAATTTTGCTTGATTCAACAATTCTTTTTTTTTTTCGTGATAGTGATATTTGATGTGATACCGGGATTTTCGGGTTAGTTTTGACCAATAAGACTCCGGTCTCGTCAAGTAAATCAGATTATTATTATTCGAAGTTCCAGGAAAGAAATCATTATGAAGATACTCGTGAGTCAAATAAATAGTAGATTGTTTTATAATGATCAGAAGTGACACTTTGTTTGACAAGCAAATTTTGCATTTGCGAGGCGAAGCCGAGCGAAAGCAAAAATTTTGCGGCGCTCAGAATATTTCAGGTCGATAGAACACAACTAATCATCCAAGGAACCAAATTTTCAGAATAATCCTACGTTGCACAGAGTTTTTCAAATACACCTTCAGTCATTTGAGTCCTGTTCGTCCTGTCAATTGTGGGAACTGTCAACTGTCATTTTGGAATTTTGTTGCAATCTGAATTATTCAAACAATTTCTGTTTGTATCAGAATTGTTCATTAAAAATGTATGCGAAATGTAGACGAAAGTGAAATCGAAGAGATATTTTAGGTAATTGCATATTTCCATAAACTCTGTGTAAAAATGAAGCACTCATCTTTGTGGGCAATTCATTCTTCAGTATGCTAAATGACAATAAACGTAAAACACAATATTTATGTAAGCAAAATTATGCAATCAGAATATGGATACAAACCTGATGAGAAATCGAAAACTTTGATACCCCAACGAATCGAAGAGTTTTTCACTTCTACCTCAGATGAAAACTTTCTATCAACAAAGCTTAGTAAGCAAGCCATTCATGTATCCTAACTTAACTTGACCACATCTACAACCAATATCCCTCATACGTGTGTCGTTGGTTGCATGCAGTTGCATAGTAATATGGATATGATCTTGTCAAAGAGAGGAATTATGAGTTCGTAGAAAAAGTACAGTATGTAACGCGTTCATAAACTCATCTAGACACTCGTTCATTGAACACTCGCTGTGCTCTGCTGAGCTCGTGCTTAAAATTGCAGCCCTACTTTTATGAAAAATAGGTGCATTGCGAACGGCAGCTCTTCGTCAGTAGGCACTATGAGTTCGAGTTATCAAAATGAGTTAAAATAGCAAAAATTCAGTTATCTAGCAATCATAAGGTTAAACAGAAAAGATGGGGCGCCACTGCAACTTTTAATTCAAATGAAATGTTACCTGGAAAGTTGAGCAACCAGATAATGAATAATATTAGTTGTTCTCCCAGACTAAAAGACCTAAATTTACCTTAGAGATGTTGAGTTGGAGTGTCATGTCAATAAACAAATAAAACAGTCATATACAATACCCAAAACATTTAATTATGATGATAGGACTCATATCACATCACAGGTTTTGACAAATATGCATAATAAAAAAATTAGATACTCATTTCCTGTTAAGAAACTACACTGTTGTTGCCTGCTATTATGTGGATGAAAATATATATATAAATCAACCTTATACTGTACTTGAAAATTCAAAAGCTCCTGTAAGGACGTTTTATAGTCATAGCATATTTTAAAAAAATATTGAAAATGGAAGAATTCTACCAGCGCATAGTATACTATGTGGAGGGGAAGTATGTACCTTTCATGTGTGATTTCATCAATTTATGACCTGGCTATGATTTAAAAATGGTCCATTATACACACTAGCAATGGGCATTATGAGTGAATAAAAATGAAAAATAAAAATATATTTTCATGTCAAAAACCTGTATGGTGTGTCCTACACCAGTTATCCAGAGTAGCATTCAGTGCTACCAAATGAAGCTGCTGAGGGGAAGGTTGGCGGAGAGCGGGGTGCTGACTTCACATCCCTGGATGTCAGATGACATTGACAGAGTTGTCGTATTTCCACCTTGAAAATCCATCATCAGGAACAAGCAGGGGACGATATCCAGATTCCAGACTACTATATAGCCACCAAAGGCCTTGTAGAAATAACAGATCCTGGTCGAGCAATGACTCCTGGGAAGAATAGTGCTCCTGGTAGGATAACTCCCGTTGTAGAACTCCCGGTAGAAAACTCCCGGTGAAAAAACCCTTAAATAATTCATGAAATGAGGTTCTGAATTTCTGGACTGCAGAGAGAAAAAACGTAATAATGCGAGACTCACCTTCTATGAAGGGTTAGGGATTGAAATGACGATGAAGGTAGGCACGTGGCTGCCTGGGTGATGAACCATGAAGATCCTGCCTCTTAAACCAAAACCAGAAGAAATCTGTAGAGTCCAGCAGTCCTTGTAGATCAGCAACAAATCCAGGATATCCTGATGTGATCCAGAACGCCAGGCGGTACAGGACTCCAGAAGCCGGTTCACACCACAAAAATGGCACTTGACCACCACGAAGAATTTTTCTGAAGTGAGCTCTCGTCTCACGAGCAGAAAGGAAATCCCTTCTCCAAATTTCCAGAAACTTCGAGAACAACTTAACAGTTTCCGCTTTCCAAATTGGCGGAAAATTTGAATATCCAAAATAAAAGACGTTACCGCTACTCCCTCCAGAGACTTGATTCTTCCCAGATGACTATCTGAACCAATCAGAATTGATGACTAAAATGACGTCACACCTTTCTTCACAAATACTCGTCTTGTTGGTTCGACGATGATGATCTAAGGACATATCAATCCGAATCGGCGTTTGGCGCATGACAAGTTTGACACTGTTGACATGGTGTCATGACCGACAGCTAATTGACGTAAAGCGAAATAACAGATCAACAAGATCAAAACATCTACCTGAATTTATCAAATGCATCAATCAAGAAAATTATGACAAACGAAGTTAATTGATTCACCATGGTCGATTCCTAGTGAAACCATCCGCTTCAGCATTCCTGGAAAATCCAATACCTATTGTCCTACTGTGATGAAGTTTCAAGTGGAAATAGCAGTGTGAAAAGTGAGTATGACAATGTCTCTGAAAAGGTATTTCATATTACTTTATATTATTTATCTCTTTCAGATAAGTTTCTGTAAAAACCATCCGAATCATCCTTCTACTTGGATCACAACAAAGCAGATATAGCAAGAGATATCAGTGTATTTATAGAAATTGTATTTTTATTTTATGTACAGTGTGAAATCTCAGGTGTGTATCCACATATCAGGTTTGAGAATAATTAAATAATATAAAACAGATTGAGTTCAATTTATGTTATTGAAAAATGTAAACCATGAAATTGTGACAAAATATCCTGTCAGATGTGCTCAGCATTACAGAATATTATAGAATCAGACAAAATATACAGTAGTGAATATTTACATGCTACATCACCTCTCTCCCAAGAAAAAATTTGAATCTGGAGTGATTTAAATTTTCAAAAAATTACAATATCAACAATGGATACAGAGGGATAAGTACTTCAGATCACCGAGACGAATATCAGCATCCAAATATTGAAATTGCATTCAGAATCAATCAGTGAGATGTCAACTCCTAAACGAACGAAGGCAACTCACTAAAAAATCCCGAGGTGGAAACAAAAAAAGAAAGTTTGAAATTTTAAATTTTGATTTAACCAGCTGTCCACCGTTCAACTGGGGTGACATACGGCCACCAACCTTAAACAGGCCGAACCTGAAACAAAAAGATTCAACAAAAAACGTTCGGGAGTATTCCCATTCACGTAGAGTTAGGTCGTCCCTAGAGACTACTCAAGTGCAGAAGCAAAAGAGCGGTACTTTCGAGAAATATGCCCATTGAACCCGCCTAAACAAAAATTCAACAAGACATAATATATCTCGTCAGCCCAACCTATCATGAGACAACTATGACGACCCACATCACAATGTTGTCCACGACCCCTACGCTTCCAAGGTCCCTACAGACAAAAAATAGCTCTTGGCTTTTCAAAATTTACTCAAAAATACTGTGGGAAATGTAAGTATCAAAAATTGAATAATATCCCACAGCAAATATGAAGTATCAGCATCAAAAGTGCTGATCACTTCCAAAAAGTTAAGATGGAGCAGTGCATGGACCATCACAGGTTATGACTGTCCACATAACCAGTGGCAAAACTAAAAAACAGCGATGTTACTGCCGTGATAGAATCACTAGCTGGGAACATGTCCAAGTCCAGGTAGCTTTAGGAACAATTCCAGGGATAACCAGCTCTTAGCCCGACCGAAAAAGAAATGGAACAGTATTTGGACCATCACTGGTTATGTCTGTCCACATAACGCAGTGGAAATAAATAACAGCGGTGTTACTGCCGTGATAACACTAGTTGGGAACATGTCCAAGTTCAGGTAGCTTTAGGAATAATCCAGGGATTACCAACCTTTACCCCAAAAAAATATGACCATAAAGATCAAATGCATACCTCTATTCAGGGATTAACTTGGGGTAGTAGCTATGCGTACTAAACATCCTAAGGGAGGTCACGATCGGGAAGTCTAAGTCGGTAGAATTCATAATCGAGTAAATTTCCAAAATCGGGAAAGTCTATCCAAAATTATCCGGAACAGAGATATTTACATAATATTTACATAACTAACTCTAAATACTGTACAAAAAGGAAAATCTCATTACTCGTCAGCAATGGGAAAAATTGAAAACTGTTGAAATCTAACAGTTTCAATTCAGGGGCTGAATTTTCAAATTTCCATAAATTCGAAATGCTAAATACAAAATACTGAATGTCACAATTTAGAACATTCCAAGGGTGGTTTTGTGAACTTCCATATTCACGGTAGCTACCAAAAAGTTACTAAAAACTTGCAAAAAATTCCAAAAAAATTCGAAAATTTTCAAAAAAATTTCAAAAATATATCTCAAAATATCTCAAAAAAACTAACCGACAGAAATGTCCGAGTTAGACCCAAAATAAGGTTTCAAATCCTTAATATGCCAGTCTCCTGCTGGACTACCATTCTCATATTCCAGAGAATAAACTAAACGTGAAACCTTCCTTTTAACTACACACAAAACATATTTGGGTGCTAGTTTTGAACTAAACTTTACTGCAGCTTCTGAAAGTACCTTGTTTCGGCGCCAAACTTTATCTCCAATATTAAAAGAATAATCTTTCTTTCTCAAATTATATGCTCGTGAATTTCGTTGGTAAGCCTGATGCAATTTATTCTTTACTTCTTTAAAAATTGTATCTAGATTAGAAATATTTTCTACAAACTCAGATCTACTTTGAGGATTTAACTCTATTCCTACTGTATCAGATATATTACTATAATAGTTACCTGAGTGAGGAATATTTCTAGCAAAATTCAAAAATGCTGGGGCATAATTATGCACTTCATGTACAGATGTATTAATAGCAAATTGAATCTTAGATAACTCTTTGTCCCAATCCTTATGTTCAACTATATAGCTACGTATTGCTTGTCCAACTGTCTTGTTATTACGTTCAACAAAGTTGCACTGCGCTGAATAGCGGGGCGTAAACCAAATTTTTACTTTATACGTATCTGTTAACTTTTTGAAGATTTTTCCTGCAAATTGGGTACCATTGTCCGCAATGATAATCTGAGGTACACCGTATACTAAAAACACTTGATTTTCTAAAAATTTAACTATGTTTGGTGCTGTCGCGTCTCTTAGGGGACATAGAATGGTATATTTCGAAAACCAGTCTCCAATTACGAGTAAATATGTAAATCCACGGGGTGATCGAGGAAATGGTCCCATAAGATCGACAGCTAGGACTTGAAAAGGAAAGTTCACCTGCTTTTCACAGCCCATTAAACCTAAACGTGAGGTGTTAGTTAACTTTTGTGATTGACAAACTTTACATTGACGAATGTATCTCAAAATATCAGGGCGCATCTTTGGCCAATAATAATTTTCCTGAATTCTACTAAAAGTTTTGTAAAAACCAAAATGTGAACATGTGGGTGGATCATGAGAGTTTCTAATCACATCATTCCTTTGGGACTTAGGAACAACGGTCTTCCATTCTTTTTCATTAGTTTGAATTATGCCCTTTGAGGGAATAAATTTGAAAAGCAAATTTCCTGAAACTTTCCATTGTGGAAACAGTTCCGGTTTCTCTAAAATTCTCCTCTTAAGTGAAGTGTACCATTTATCGGATATTTCGGCCTTTATGTCTATCAACAAAATTTCTTGGTTATCATCAGGCAAATCACTAGGAGGAATTCTGGACAGAAAATCAGGTAAGACATTTGAAGCTCCGGGCTTATGTATTAATTCAAAATTATGTTGTCTGAGCTTCACAGCCCACCTAGCAAGTCTTCCACAAGGATCCTTGAGATTGTTGATCCACAAAAGGCTACTGTGGTCAGTGATTACTTTGAATTTTGTGCCTTCTACATAAGGTCGAAATTTGTCTATCAAAAATATCAAACTGAGAAGTTCTCTTTCCGTCACAGTATAATTACGTTCTGCACGAGATAAGGAACGAGAAGCATAAGCTATAACTCTTTCTTGTGAATCAATATTCTGAGTCAAAACACCTCCAATACCATAATCACTGGCATCACACTGTATTACAAAAGGTTGATCAAAGTCTGGTGAACTTAGTATAGGAGACGATATCAAAGCATCTTTAACACGGATGAAAGCATCTTCCGCCTCTGGAGACCAAATTATTGGTTGCCCCTTCTTTTTCCCTTTGAGGAGGCCTGAGATAGGTGCTATCAAACTTGAAAAATTTGCAATGAATCTTCTATACCATGAACACATTCCGATAAAACGTTTGATTTCAGTGCTGGTAGTAGGGCGAGAATAATTGACCATGACTGCTACTTTATCAGTATCTGTGCGGAGTCCTTCTCTATCAATAACATAACCAAGATACTTGAGGGATGTTTTAAAAAATTCACATTTTTTAATGTTCACTGTTAAATTTGCATTTTCTAAAATATTCTTTACCTCAGCAAGAAGTGATACATGTTCATCAAAAGTTTTTGAAGTAATAATTATATCATCCAGATATGTGAAAATATGTGGTTCATACTTAGGTCCAAATAGAGCGTCACAGAGCCTCTGCTGAGTCTGAGCACTATTACATAAGCCAAATGGCATGACTGTGAATTGAAAAGATCCCCTACCAGGCACACTGAATGATGTTTTCTCACGTGACGACACATCCAAAGGGATCTGCCAAAAAGCTTTACGTAGATCAATACTCGAGATGTATTTTGCATCTCTGAGCAAATTCAAAATTCTGTCTATGCGAGGTAGTGGATAGCTATCGTGCTTAGTTACTTCATTGAGTTTTCTCCCGTCAAAACAAAATCTGTACTCACCGGATGACTTTTTTACTAAAAGGACTGGACTATTATAGGGACTCTGAGATGGTTCAACCACCTTCAACTTGAGCATGTCATCAAGTTCTCTATTTAAAATTTTCAACATAAATGGTGACATAAGGTACTGCTTAACACGAAATGGCTTTGAATCACCAGTGTCAATTGTCATTTTAATTTTATCTGTAAGACCAATACGACTTTCACTGCTAATTTCTTTAAAATGCTCTATAATTTGTTCTGCTTGAACACTCTCTGAAGGAGATAAATCTGACAAATTACTTGAATCTGAATTTTCAATCTCTTTAACATGACTAGAGACAACCTGTATAGAATTATGCGTTACTGCACTATGCACATTCCAAATCCTATTTTTGAAGTCGATCTTGATCTTGAACTGATTGCAAAAATCGCTTCCAAAAATAATTGAGTGGGGCAGTGAAGGCACTACTATAGTAGGAACAACCTGAACAATGTTATCTACACAAACTGGTAGATCAACAACACCCTTGACTTCCCGTTCAGTTCCATCAACTGTTGTCACATGTTTCAAAAAAGATTTATTCCATTTCAGATTAAGTTTTTTCAGTAAATCTACTGATTTTTGACCACAAACCGAAACATTGGCACCACTGTCCAAAAGACAAACTACCTTCTGATCAAAAATTTTTACAGAAATATATGGTCTGTTATCACGTGACTTCTGTACAAAAAGAGGTGCGACATTTAAATTTTTATGGAAAACATAATTTTTATAAAAATCTCTAACAGTATTTTTCCAATCATTCCATTCCTTGGGATTGAAAAAATTTGATCTTGAAATTGAGTTGACTCTTTCAAATAATGGAGGGAAACAAGAGTCGTAATACTTCACCTCCCTTACTAGTTTCCCTGACATTTTGTACATTCCTTTGAAGTTACATCTGCACAACCGCATTTAAAACAAAATTTCTTAATGATATTGTCAGTAGCTCTACAGTTCCTGAAGGTATGGTTTGGTTGTAAACACCTCCAACATAATACTGATGAACTTGATGAGTTTGCATTTGAACTAGTAACATTAACTTGTTTATTTGTACTGACATTTTTATTCAATTTCTTATTGCTGAAATTTCGCTTTCGAGGTTGAAAATTCCTCCGAAAATTCTGATTGTTAGTTGTAGAACTTGAAAGGGTATCTGAAAAATGTGTCAACTCAGGATCAATCATACATTGAAAAGGTTTCTGATACTGTGACTGTGAACCAGATGCCAAGCTAAGAATATCAGCTTCTTCAAGCTTTTTACAAAGTGTACTTAGGGTAGAAACACTATCAATATCACTAAGTGCAAGTCTTTTAAGGTATTCACCCTGTAGTCCCATTTTAATTTAACTTTAGTGAGCTCTGCGGCTCCACGACTGAGTCTACTGAATAAAGTTTCCATACAAGCTATGAAAATTACTACAGGTTCATTTCTTCCTTGTTTTCGTGATTTTATTTGGTTCCACACTTCATCATCAAAGTCTGACATCAAAAAATCCTTTTTCAATTTTATGACCAAAGTTTCCCAACTATTAACTTGTGTTCTGATTTGTCTGAACCAAAATGTAGCCTTACCACTGAATAAGTCACTAGCAGATTCAAAAAGTTCAGCTTTACTAACATGCCTTGCCTGAGCTACTTCTTCTATGCGTTCAATAAATGAAAGGAGATTTTTTGGTTCACCATCAAATTGAATATTCAATTTATAGACAGGAACTGACTTATGAGAATTCACAATTGTATTACTAAAGGTGTTAGCAGTAGTAGAAGCACTGGCTTGTGGTGTAAAAATAGTGACATCATCATCCTGAACATTCTCATTTAATTCAGCATCAAATTGCAGGGCTGTAGCATAAGCTTCATTCTTGAAATTCAATACGTCCCTATAATTTAAATCTTCCCGCTGTAACTTAATTCTGTTTATGCGAAAACTGATATGATTTATTCTAGAGGTTGCTCTTTTGTAAACAGAATCTGATGAAGGACCTTCAAAACCTTCAATAAGTGATTTAATAGAATCTAAAGTGGACTGAATTTCTACTCGCTCTATATCAAAGTTATAAGCAGCTTCATCAACTAAAGTCATTACATTAGTACCACTTTGTTTTTCTTTAAACAGAAGTCTTCCAAGAATTTTACGTTTTTCATCTTGATTCCGTTCAGAAATTACACCTCGAATTCTCAACTCATAATTCAGTTCAGCCTGCAGCAAGTGATTAGCTTTAAAATTTTGATCCATTTTGAATCAGTTCAAAATCAAATATCAAAACTGTTGTTCCAACTTCTAAGGAAATTATTTAAATGTTGCAACACTGTACGTAGTATTATCTCAGGCACTGTCTGAAGCAGCTTATTTAATTAAATCTCAAATCAAAAAACTGGATTCTCAAATATTATGAAACCTGATATGTGTATACTCACCATAAATCAGTTCATAAAAACCCATAAATTTTTTACCTACCAAAACAAAATGTGGTAAAAACAACTCTCCTGGCTCTCCGTCAAACTATCAGCTGTTTCCAAACCATAAACATTTTATTCATTCATCAACAAGACACTCACAACTGTTGATTACTAATAACCTAACTAAAAACTCGGGCCCCCACGTTCGGACGTCATCTTTGCAGCCCTACTTTTATGAAAAATAGGTGCATTGCGAACGGCAGCTCTTCGTCAGTAGGCACTATGAGTTCGAGTTATCAAAATGAGTTAAAATAGCAAAAATTCAGTTATCTAGCAATCATAAGGTTAAACAGAAAAGATGGGGCGCCACTGCAACTTTTAATTCAAATGAAATGTTACCTGGAAAGTTGAGCAACCAGATAATGAATAATATTAGTTGTTCTCCCAGACTAAAAGACCTAAATTTACCTTAGAGATGTTGAGTTGGAGTGTCATGTCAATAAACAAATAAAACAGTCATATATACAATACCCAAAACATTTAATTATGATGATAGGACTCATATCACATCACAGGTTTTGACAAATATGCATAATAAAAAAATTAGATACTCATTTCCTGTTAAGAAACTACACTGTTGTTGCCTGCTATTATGTGGATGAAAATATATATAAATCAACCTTAAGCGGGGTTCACAACCAAACTTTTTACGTTTTGCTTTTTACGTTTCGTATTCTGATTGGTGAAGCAGAATCTGAAATTAAACGTGAGAAAATGTCATTCACAACAACAACAACAAAGTCGTGACTTTTTATGGCTCAGTTGCCTTGGTTTTGTTATATGTTTTTCATACTGAAATGAAGTAAATAATCATAACAATAATATTGATCAGATAATTAATAATATTGAATTGATAGAACTGGCGGTGATAAAAATTGATCCTTATTCAATACTTGAAGAGAAAAATCAATCTTCAACAAGAAAATAATGAATTGAACAGTATACCTATCTACTATTCTGTGGATTCACGAAAAAATCATGAAAACATCATAACTTCCATATTATTACAGAATGTTTCATATTATTCGTCTATTTTTACTATTTTCACAGACGATGGCTTCTTGCAACGCAAAAAGCTGAATATTTTCAGCTTTTTGCGTCATTTCAATTACATATTCTGCTTCACCAATCAGAATACGAAACGTAAAAAGCAAAACGTAAAAAGTTTGGTTGTGAACGCCGCTTTATACTGTACTTGAAAATTCAAAAGCTCCTGTAAGGACGTTTTATAGTCATAGCAGATTTTAAAAAAATATTGAAAATGGAAGAATTCTACCAGCGCATAGTATACTATGTGGAGGGGAAGTATGTACCTTTCATGTGTGATTTCATCAATTTATGACCTGGCTATGATTTAAAAATGGTCCATTATACACACTAGCAATGGGCATTATGAGTGAATAAAAATGAAAAATAAAAATATATTTTCATGTCAAAAACCTGTATGGTGTGTCCTACACCAGTTATCCAGAGTAGCATTCAGTGCTACCAAATGAAGCTGCTGAGGGGAAGGTTGGCGGAGAGCGGGGTGCTGACTTCACATCCCTGGATGTCAGATGACATTGACAGAGTTGTCGTATTTCCACCTTGAAAATCCATCATCAGGAACAAGCAGGGGACGATATCCAGATTCCAGACTACTATATAGCCACCAAAGGCCTTGTAGAAATAACAGATCCTGGTCGAGCAATGACTCCTGGGAAGAATAGTGCTCCTGGTAGGATAACTCCCGTTGTAGAACTCCCGGTAGAAAACTCCCGGTGAAAAAACCCTTAAATAATTCATGAAATGAGGTTCTGAATTTCTGGACTGCAGAGAGAAAAAACGTAATAATGCGAGACTCACCTTCTATGAAGGGTTAGGGATTGAAATGACGATGAAGGTAGGCACGTGGCTGCCTGGGTGATGAACCATGAAGATCCTGCCTCTTAAACCAAAACCAGAAGAAATCTGTAGAGTCCAGCAGTCCTTGTAGATCAGCAACAAATCCAGGATATCCTGATGTGATCCAGAACGCCAGGCGGTACAGGACTCCAGAAGCCGGTTCACACCACAAAAATGGCACTTGACCACCACGAAGAATTTTTCTGAAGTGAGCTCTCGTCTCACGAGCAGAAAGGAAATCCCTTCTCCAAATTTCCAGAAACTTCGAGAACAACTTAACAGTTTCCGCTTTCCAAATTGGCGGAAAATTTGAATATCCAAAATAAAAGACGTTACCGCTACTCCCTCCAGAGACTTGATTCTTCCCAGATGACTATCTGAACCAATCAGAATTGATGACTAAAATGACGTCACACCTTTCTTCACAAATACTCGTCTTGTTGGTTCGACGATGATGATCTAAGGACATATCAATCCGAATCGGCGTTTGGCGCATGACAAGTTTGACACTGTTGACATGGTGTCATGACCGACAGCTAATTGACGTAAAGCGAAATAACAGATCAACAAGATCAAAACATCTACCTGAATTTATCAAATGCATCAATCAAGAAAATTATGACAAACGAAGTTAATTGATTCACCATGGTCGATTCCTAGTGAAACCATCCGCTTCAGCATTCCTGGAAAATCCAATACCTATTGTCCTACTGTGATGAAGTTTCAAGTGGAAATAGCAGTGTGAAAAGTGAGTATGACAATGTCTCTGAAAAGGTATTTCATATTACTTTATATTATTTATCTCTTTCAGATAAGTTTCTGTAAAAACCATCCGAATCATCCTTCTACTTGGATCACAACAAAGCAGATATAGCAAGAGATATCAGTGTATTTATAGAAATTGTATTTTTATTTTATGTACAGTGTGAAATCTCAGGTGTGTATCCACATATCAGGTTTGAGAATAATTAAATAATATAAAACAGATTGAGTTCAATTTATGTTATTGAAAAATGTAAACCATGAAATTGTGACAAAATATCCTGTCAGATGTGCTCAGCATTACAGAATATTATAGAATCAGACAAAATATACAGTAGTGAATATTTACATGCTACAAAATATACCCGTTACTAAAAGGACGTTTATAACACTTGTTACATAATATACTATTACACAACTGGTTAAGTAAAGTGAGACGTTTTGAAAAACTCTTGTCAGTTTTGGAATGTGTCACATTAGAAAAAATAGCTGAATGATACTGTGTCCAATGATGTCGCTGTCACTCGGTATTGTTTTCACATAAACTTCAAATTTATCCTATTTTTGAAGAACCTGAAGTAGGTACCTGTGAAAAAGTCCTTTGGACATCTTGGATAGAACGTGGAGATGAACGCAAGTACTACCGGCGCTGTTGCCAAATATCGTTATGTTGTCCGGATCTCCGTTGAAGTTCTTCACGTTGTTCTTTATCCACTTCAGCGCGAGGACTTGATCCTTGAGTCCGACATTTCCGGGGACTCCCAGAGAAGCGTCTTCGGAGCTGAGGAAGCCTAAAAGATTAGATATAGGCGTTATTAGAATAGGCAAGTGAACTAATTTTTTTTTGAAGTGAAAACTTCTTTGGGCGCGTCAAACACATTTTTGGGTGAAGAAAAACTTGAATTTCGCGTCATCGTCACGTCATTGTTTGTTTGTTAGGTTTCCACGCTATAACTCTTCCAGCTAGTTTTCTCTCAAACAGGTCTCTCCATGTAGTGGTCGACGGAGTTTCATCTGACTCTCTTACCATAAATGCTGGTGTTCCACAAGGATGAATTCTAGTACCAACACTATTTCTCTATTTCTACTCCATATCAACGATTTGTTGGAAGCAACTTCATGTCCACTACACAGCTTCGCGAATGATAGTACCCTCCATACCGCCTACTCTTCCAGGGCTCCAATACCAGCCAGGCAAATCAAAAACGAACGAGGGAGAAATGTTGACAACATAACTATGGACTTTGCAACAATTCTCGAATGGGGATCCAAAAATTTGGTAGATTTCAATGCAAACAAAACACAAGCATGCCTTCTCTCTAGAAAAGTCGATCTCACTGTACCGAACATAAGCTTGTCAGGAGTAACCATACCTTTGAAGACATCCATTTCGATGCTTGGTATTACTATCAGCAATAACCTGTTTTGGGAAAATCACTTGAATTCAATTGCTAAAAGTGCATCCCAAAAACTTGGTTTTCTGTTTCGGGCCAGGAGCTATTTCACTTTCAGTCAGCTGCTTATGATCTATAAGGCACAGATCCGACTTGTCAAGGGCAATTCGTCTCCTGGGTGATGCCTTGCTCACAAACTCACTCCCTTCTCTAGAACACCGTAGAAAAGTTGGAGATCTGGCTCTATTTTATAGATATTTTCATGGACGATGCTCTTCTGAAATATCAACAATTGTTCCTCCCTTGGCAGTCCCCGCGAGATTAATCCGTCGAGTTTAGGCTTCGCACCCCTTCGTAGTCACCTGCAGAACATCACTTTTCAAAGACTCGTTCATCCAACGAACAGCGAGACTCTGGAACACATTGCCAAGGGAGGTGTTCCCCGGGGCATATAACCTCCAGAGATTCAGGAAGAACACCAATTCTTACCTAATTTCTATTGGTTCTCACGATGTTCCTTTTCGTGGGAAGCAGAAAATGAAAAAAAAACTGAAAAAACTACTCAACCGATTATCATATACATATTTATGTATGTTTTCGGATTCGGAGATTATGATTCTCTCGTCGCAATTTCGAGATTCAAGATGGTGGAATCAGAATGACAAACAAGTCATGTAAGTAATAATGATCAGATTCTATTCAAAATTTGTATATCCATTCGTCAAAATGAGGAAATTCAAGATGGCGGATCCATTATGGCGGACAAGTATTGTGATTATGATCCGATTCTATTCAAAATTTGTATCTGGGGTTTCGGGGTTGGAGATTATGAATCATTCGTCAAAATTGGGAGATTCAAGCGAACTACAGAATAGTAGAAAAATAATAATTCAAAAATTCGACGATATACAATTATCAAGTAACAGTCCCTAAAGACTGTCCCCATACCTTTTTTCTTGAAGAATCATCACTCAACTACCTTTCGATCAATATTATTTTAGATTTTTACGAAAAATTTTGAGGTCAAAAAATCATAAACAGTGCCACGGTAATTTCCAAACGACTATAGAAATTTACAGCAAATAAGAACTGACGTCAGGATTTCGTAGAATAGATTAGAGGTAGACAATAACACAGTTGTTGCTATAGGTGAAGAAATATTGATGTCACGAGAGAACGATCAGTCAGTCATGAGAGATGGCCTAGTCAAAAATCCTTGCTTATTTTGAAATGAGCAGATATCAATCAGTCGAAAGAGATCTACCTGTCAAGAATGTTTCTTCATGATCTACAGTGTGACCCACTTCTAACGGAAACACCCCTGTATCTTACGTAATCGTTGGGTGAGGATCCTGAAATTCGCTGGAGCGAGAGATATACCAATAATGCGATCTATGACCAAGTGGGGTCCTCTTCAGTGCTATACACTGCTCGCCAACAGCCATGGAACCACCCCAATTTTCGGGGTGTTTCCATTAGAAGTGGGTCACACTGTAGATCAGATTCTGAAGTATACAATGAGTAATCAAATTTTGATCAATCAGAAAATTTCTAATTAATTACGTCGTTACATGAGCTGATGATTCCATCCGCGTCATCCAAAAAAATCATCCATTGGATTGAGGTCTGGTGACCTAGGTGGCTGATTCGGACAAACAATCACCTTGTATCTATTGACATATCTCCATGTATTTATAGATGGATTGCTCGATTGTTTCCAGACCTACCTACAATTCCGAGTCGGTAGTTGAAGGATACGAATACAACATCTTCTGTGATTAGGTGTTCTGGTCCGAAAGTTTCAGGGCTGCTGGACTCAAAGATGAAGCCCCCGCCATGGATGTACACCATCACGGGTCTCAATGTGCTTTTTTGTCCAGGTAGCTGAAAAGTTGAAGAAATAGTTGAACAGGAATCTATTTCACAGACAATTTAATTCATGTATGAAAAATCCCACAAGCCTCGTGATTTTGTCATTATGACAGCGAAAAAAGTTTGCCCGAACTTTTCCAGCGACAATAACGGAACCTTACTTTTGAAATCATGACAACCAGCCATGAACAAATGTTTGATGAATTAAATTGTCTTACCGATTCACACTGTAGCTTTTTTTAGTGGAAGTAAACTTGACATTATTAATTCGAATTTTGTTGTCATTAGGAAATTCAAGATGGCGGATCCAATATGGCGGACCTGTATTGTAATTATGATCCGATTATATTCGAAATTTGTATCTGGGGTTCTCGGGGTTGGAGATTATGAATCATTCGTCAAAAAACTTCCAGAAAAAATTACTCGTCCTACGGACTAATTTTTTCAGAAGCATTTTTTTTTCGTCAAATTGCCAGGCAACAATATTCTTATTATTGATACATGCCAAGTTAACTTCGAAAAAAAAAGCTCTCGTGTAATTATAAGTGATAAATAAATGTGAATATTTCAGAATTCACATTTATGAAAAAAAGTTCTGAAACTGTTGGATATCTGCGATGAATTATTCATACAAAAAATATCTCCGATCATTGGAGGTTTGCGAAGATGTCCTAAACTTGACAAAAAAGTCATAAACATAGTACTTCATTCTCATATATTCAGTCGTATTACCTATATGATAAACGTTTGGGGATCTTGTTCAAAAAATTATTTCAGCAAAATATCTGCACTTCATAAGAAAACACTGAAAGTATTGTATCGCCTCTCATTTGATATCCCAACAAAAATGATCTGTATGCCGTAACAGAAAAATTTTCATTGCATGAATTATATAAATAAATTCACTTAAAGTTTCATATAATATAATAAACAATAATCTGAAATCCAATTTTATTTTGATAAAAAACTCAGAAATTCATGATCATCACACGAGACAATCACACTTATTTCATCTTGATTCTGCTACTTCTATAATTGGCCAAAAAATTTACTTACGCTGCTCTAGCTGAATTTAATAAATTACCACATAATATAAAAAATTGCAGACATATTTCAAAATTCAAAATTGAATGAAAAAAAAACACATGATTTCATTACGAAATGGATAAAATTTATACTTTGCCATCTACTGATTAGTCCCTGTGGCTATTTTTATGACTTGATCGATTTAGCATTTTTAGATTTTTTAGATTTTTTTGTTGTTGTTGTCACCTTATATTATTTCATTATTGTTGTTTTTAATCAACTTTCTCATATCAGAATTTTATTTCTGACTGGAAGCTCGTTTTTCATAGGGTTCCTTTATGGAAATTGACGTTAAAGTCATCTTAACAGGGTACGGACAGACCCTCGTCTCCTCTCACTCTAAAGTGTTTGTGAAACAGTTATATAGTTTCATCCTTATCCAATTCTGGGGATAAACACTAGATTTTTGACATTTGTTGCTTTTTAGGTTATATTGAGGTCACTGGCGTATCATACGTAATTTCCATATTGAATTCCTGATTCAACTATACCAAAATAAAGATGAAAATCCTCTAGTTTTAGAGTTTACTACTCCAGCATAATTTTTGAAAGTTAGCTAAGGGAACATATGAATTGTACTGAATGCTCAATATATTTCACCAAATGAGACTGTTCTTAGACTGTATACAAAGGTTTGACTGAATTGACTAAATGAATTCTGATTTCAAACTGAGCAGTAGTTTATCTATGAGCTGAATGAGCTGAGCCTTATGATTTAGAAATGGTGAAAACCTCGATGTGAATATCTAAACTACTGTACTCATGTAATAGGTGTGCTAAATATATTTTCGGAAATCCAACTCGAAGAAGAATTAATGGAGTGACTAATATCAGTATGTATAAAACTTCGTCTAGGACGAAAAGTAGGCTGATAAAAAGTAATACGTAAAATGTGCAGGAAAACGAAGTATACCTAGAATATACTTCACCCCCATGTTATACATATGATTCTTCCGTCTCCCTTCAATAAAAAGTCATTTTCAAATAATTTATTGATGAAAGTAACAAACAAGTAGGTATACGCAGTATAACTTATAGGCACGTTATTTTCACTCTTGCATCTTACATATTTTCTATTTGTGATAGAGTAATAATTATATAAACTAATGTCTTTCGCCATATTGGATCAGTCATCATGAATTTTCCAATTTTGACGAAACAATCATTATCTCCTACCTCGAAAACACCCAGATATCAATTTTGATTAGAATCGGATCTTCATTACAAAACTTGTTCGCCATATGATCTTCCTCAACAATCAAATACCCTGTACATACCTATTATTAAAATTTTGAATGATTTTCTGTAGCGCCCATGGATGTGACGTGACAGCAATGTCAGGGATGCCAGTAGACAAAACTAAAGTCTCTAGATCATTAAAAAAGAATGCAGCTATGATCTGTCCGTACCCTGTTAAGATGACTTTAACGTCAATTTCCATCAAGGGACCCTAGTTTTTCAATAAACAATAAACAATAATATGTTTCTTTTCAAAGTCACTGGATGGATGCTCAACATTTTTTCATTCTGCGTATATCTGTATCATTAAATTATCAAAAATTTTAATATAGTGCGATTTGATATAAATATATTTATTTGAAAAAAACATTAGAAAAAATACGAAGTGAATTAGAATATAAATGAATAATATTCCATATTTGGTTTCGATTTTTTTAATAATTCAATAATGCCGTGTTTTATACTTATTGTTTATAGCTTCTGGAGGAGAAAGGGATAAAATAAAATTCTTCGTTTCTCGAGAATATCTTGTTGGCATATTATTCATGATCCAACAAAAAAAAGTAAATAATTCGTCGGGAAGTGTAGTTCCACTGCAACGACGTTCATACGGACATAATATACTATATAAGCTACATACTCACTGATTTTGTGAAAACATTTATAAATAAACAATCTTCCGATCCCTTGTATGTGTTAGTGAAGAAATCTCTTTGGTAGCAGACTGATCCTTCTTTTGTAGCATCTTTCGTTCCTTGCCACGGTTTTACGGGAACAGGATCCTGGATTACAATGAAAAAAGTATATAAGTTATACAACCAATGTACAGAGTGATCTTTTTACATTCTACGCACTCGCGATTGTACCACCCGTTATGTGAAATTTAAAAAAATCAAAAGTACAGACTACCGTGAAAACTTGCAAGGGAATTTATTCAAATCTATTATACGAGGCGTAATAAACGAGTTGCTGCCAAAAAAACAACTCTTGAGATTATATTTCACTTGGTAAATTCATCATTCTGTGAATGGCACAGTTGGTATATATAAGGTGATATATGATTATGTTGATCGATTTGCAGTGAATTTTTGGAATCTCTATTTTATTTTTTTTCTCCGTTATTATTAGAGATACAGGAAAACTGAAAATACTTTTTCATAGCAACTTTTGATGACGTTTAACGTGGTGATACCGATTTTTCTATGCGACGTTTCGTATTCGTAGAACCATCATCAACTTTTGTTTTTTAAATACGGCCCTGATAATTCTTTCACAGATTCTGAAAGCTTTTTTTATTCTAAATTCAACCATGTATTATACAAGGTGGTTTGAATGTGTCTCGAACTATTTTTAATATAATCAGAAATAAGTGAAACTGATGGCATTTTTCCTTTGTAATTTCGAAAAAAACATTGATGATCGCTAAAAATATTTCGAAAAACATTCAAAACACCTTGTATAATACATGGTTGAATTCAGAATAAGAAAGCTTTCATAATCTGTGAAAGAATTATCAGGGCCATATTTAAAAAACAAAAGTTGATGATGGTTCTACGAATACGAAACGTCGCATAGAAAAATCGGTATCACCACGTGAACGTCATCAAAAGTTGCTATGAAAAAGTATTTCCAGTTTCCTTGTATCTCTAATAATAACAGAGAAAAAAAAATAAAATAGAGATTCCAAAAATTCACTTTTTTCGATATAACTGAAAAACTAGAAAAAAATTTGAAAATTTTCGAAGGCTGTTGGTATGAGCCTCCGAATGCGCAACTTTTTCCCCATTTAACCGACTTCGTATCTCCTACCGTTTCCGAGATCCCCATGCTGTGCAACCTTATCTTGGACAGACTGTATATATCAAGAAATATTCGATATAAATTCAGTGTGACCCACTTTTGAACGAGAGCACCTTTATAAAATCTATAGGTTTCAGCAGATTATTTTCTTTACTTCAGTAGAAAGAGTATCAAAAGGTCAATGTTTACACAAATTTTCGAAATATTATTCCAATTTCCAGGGCAGAATATGTTTTATTGTTCATGTTAATAATCGCGAAATATCAGCATCTTCGATAGGCAACAAAGTTAAAACAACATTAATTTTAGTAACATACCATTTTTTATGAATATCTCAAATATTGAGGAACGGCAGCATTGTCAACAAAAATGTTGAAAATCATTGAGATATTTTGAATTTTGATATTTTTTGAATTCAGAACACAAATTCTCATCAAGTTATAACATCTAGAACGGTATTTATGGATAAGATTCATCACTTCATTCCATGAAGGTACCATTCTAGATGTTATATCCCAAGAAAAGAGATAAATTCAAATATCTACCAGAAATATCATTGACTTCCAAGATTTGTGTTGACAATGTTGTGGCTTCTCAGAAATTGTCGCATGATATTTGATATTTGATATTTCGCAATTTTTAAAATTTTTAAATAACATGGCAGGCGTCAAAAATTGGAATTATATCTTGCAAATTTATGTGACGGAAAACCTTTTGATTCTTCTTCTGCTATGATAGAAAAATTGAATCGGTTCAAAACTGTGCACATATACATACACTATAACAAAAACATACAATTCTTGGGTTGATTAGATGAACAAATATTGACAATATGATTTCGACACAATTTCATTGCACACTCGTTTGACTGAATTTTAGGCGGGTGGACTATTCTTTTTAATTCCATTTTTTTAGGAATTTTTGTACGATTTTGAGGTGCTAAAACCACCAATAATGCTACGGTAATTTTCAAACGGCTTAAAATTTACCGCGAATAAAAACTGACCTCACGATTTCTTAAGTAGGGGCAGACCATATAGCACAGTTGTCATAGAATAGAATAGAATAGAATAGAATAGTAGTTTATTTGTTCCATATAATACCCTTTCGGGTGTAGAACACGTCAAAAAAAAATTTGCTTACTTACAATTATTCAAAACATATTGATAAAAAATATATACACATATTATTATTTTATACATATCTGCAGTTTTTTACAAATGGTTACATATTATATTCTGTGCAGGACAATAATTCACATATAGGTAGTTGAGCATGGAATGTTGTTTGTTTGATATCTTTGTGCATTACAATATTTCATATAGGCTATCATTCATGAAATCAATCAGTTCATAGTATGCTTTATCGAGAAGGAAGATTTTAATTTTATTTTTTAATTGTTGGTACTCTAAATTTCTCAAGTTTGCAGGCAGTTTGTTCCATATTTTTTTAATTGAGTAGTCAACATTTTTTTGTATATATGTATATTGGGTGAGGTCTGTTCCTAGGTTACTCTTATTTCTGGTAGAGTATTGGTGTTCTGTCAGACAGTCTTCAAATAAATCAAAATTCTTTTTTACAAAGAGTACAGATTCTAGAATATACAAACTTACCACTGTTAAAATTTTTGCTGAATAAATATGTTTTTACAACTTTCACGGCGTTTTATTTGAAATATGTTTCTTATGCATCGTTTCTGCAATATGAATATCCTTTGTGCATGTATTGATTTTCCCCAGAATATTATCCCATAGCTAATTTTTGATTGTACATATGCATAGTATGTTGTTAGTGATACCTCCGGACTCAATGATTGTGATACAGTTCTTAGTGCATAGCTAAACTTTGCCAAACATTGTGATAGCTTTTCTATATGGTTTTCCCAATCTAACCTATGATCAACTACAATCCCTAAAAATGATACAAATGGTTCTGCCACAATATCAATCTTATTGTAACATATTGACTTATGTTCAAATTGCTTTCCAAAATTGATAACTTGTGTTTTTCCTAAATTTAGAAGAAGATTATTGTCTTGGAACCATTCATCAAGTTTAGTTATTGTGCTTTCCCATTTTGAGTTTACATAATTCATTCGTTTTTTTCGCTAAATACTATGGCAGTATCATCTGCATACATTATCATGGTCATGGTTTGGTCCATTATTTTTGGCAGATCGTTAGTGTAAAGAATATATAGTAACGGCCCCAGTATTGACCCTTGTGGAACTCCCTTTTTAATTAATAATTTATCTGTTTTGAATACTTTACCATTCTCTCCATATTCTTTTACACATTGTTCCCTGTTTTGTAAGTATGACTTAATTAGGTTTTGCACTGTTCCTCTTATGCCTTGCAGTTCTAGTTTCTTGCACAGGATTGTGTGATCAACACTGTCAAATGCTTTTGAAAGGTCCAAGAACAGAGCTGATGGTTTTTGTTTGTTGTTTAGTTCTTTGAGCACTGATGTAAGCGCTTGATATACTGCTCTCACTGTGTTCTTGTTCCTTCTAAAACCATTTTGACATTTTGTTAGAATATCATTTTCCTCTAGGAATGTATAATTCTGTTGTAAATACTTTTTTCAAAAATTTTGTTTATATTTGATAGTAATGTAATTGGCCTGTAATTTTTGAAATCATTTTTCATTCCTTTTTTATGTATGGCTCGTACACATCCTACTTTGAGACTCTCTGGATATACTCCTGTGCAATAAGCTAGGTTTATAATGTGTGATATTGGAACAGTTATCAGGTGAGCTGTTTCTTTAAGTATTACTACTGGTATTTCATCCTCTCCTACTGATTTTTTATTTTTCAACTCTTTAATTATTTTTTTTTATTTCATGTGGATTTGTCAATGTCAAATAGCAGTTATTTTTATTCTCCCTAATTTTTTCATATTTAAGTTCCCCTTTCCTAATGTCCGGGCATGCATCAATGAAATATGCATTTAGCTTGGTTCAGAATCTCTGTTGTTGTTGTTAAGGATGCTTCATCTTTCATATTTTCTATAATGCTTTTTGTTTTTGTGTTTTTATTTTGAGTAACTTTTTTCACTAGTGACCATGTTGCTTTTGCTTTATTTTCAGATTTTGTAATATATTCTTGATTTGAGAGATATTTTGCTTTTTTTATAACTTTTTTCAAGATTTGTGCATAACTTTTGTATATGTCTTCCCCAATTTTCCCCTGCTAGCATTTGTTTGTGCAATGATCGTTTTTTTGTTGATGATATTTTTATGCCCATTGTAATCCATGTTTTTGACTGTTCAGCTAGTTTACTCTTTTTTACAGGGAATATTAAGTTCAACAAGTTTTTGATTTTGCAGTAGAATAGATTGTAAGCTTCAATAACATTAACAAGATCAAGTACATCATGCCAATTCTCTCTAGCTAGTTCTTGGGTGAAACTTTTTAGTTTACTTTTGGAGAAGATACGTTTCATTAAAACATTTTCAGCTTGGCTTTCTTTACCAATTTTCAATTCTAGAATTTGTGCATGGTGGTCTGATATTGCTAACTGAGCAACTTTTGCTTTTTGGTATTCTTCAAAATTAGTGAATATATTATCCACTAATGTTTTGGTGTTTGTTGTTACTCTAGTAGGCTCAAAGATTGATTGATGTAAGTTGTTGCATTGCATTATTTCTAAGAATATTTCAGATTGTGTATTTTTTTCTAAAAGATTTATATTGAAATCTCCACACACTATGATTTTAAATTTCTTAAATTATCTGTTACCTGCCTTAACATCTCATCTAACTTCTCGATAAATATTTCCATACTTCCTAGTCCTGTTCTGTATATGGTAATTATTATAATTTTGCCTTCTTTATTTTCCATTCTCACTCCCGCACACTCAATATGACCTTCCACACTGTTCTCTTCAATTGTCCTAAGTCTTTCATATTCATATGATGCATCTTTGGTATAGATACATACGCCTCCATGCTGCATGTTCTTCCTAGTGTACCATGCATGATTTCATTTCATAATTTTCTATTCTGATAGAGCTTTCTTCTCCCTCCTTCAGCCAGTGTTCTGTGAAACATATTACCTCTGGTTGGACATCTGTTGTCTTCAGAAAGACTTCAAGATCATCAGTTTTGTTGCGTATACACTGTACATTTTGATGCATTATATGAAAATCTTTCTGTTCTCTCTTTTTGGTTTTTTCTTCATGTGTGTTTGTCGTAGCACTCAGTTTTTTGGCTGGTTAACTTTGATAATTCTTGGAATGTCTTTGAAATACTTTATGCGCAGTCCTTCTTCTCCTTTTTGAGTTCTCTCTTGCATTTCTTCTTTCAGTGACTTGAATTCTTCTTGTTGCCTTCTTGTCTTATCTAGTCCAATTGCAATGGTTCTATACCCAGGCAGTTTTATGAGTTCCCTTGCTTTGAAGAATACTGATTTTGCTTCCTGTTGGTTTGACATTATAGCCTTGATTGGCCTAGGCCTATATGTTCAAATACGATTGGGGACTTCAGAAATATTGGTTATTCAATAATTAATCAATCCCCAATTATGTTTTGGTTATATTCCTAATCAGACATGAAAAATCAATTTTCTCAAAATATTTCCTCATTTGTTGTGGCATATTGCATATTGCTTATTATTGTATAATTACGCGGACGATACAAATAATTAAGCTAATTAAAAATAATCATTCACCCGTTCGCTTATCTAGTTGGGACACATGACAGATACACGACGATATATTTATGACTAGAAATCGAGCTATCTCCTTGGGAAGAAATTGGCTGCCATGTCTCACTTTCCAGCGTATCAGTACAGCATCACGTGCTGCATTGGTAGGTATTTATTTATTTCA